>JASPKZ010010679.1:370000-700000 GCA_030220185.1 Diploptera punctata | reverse complement strand
GGCCTTGGTAAATCGCAATGTTTCTCTGGGAGATATTTTAAGATCGGTTTCGTCATGCAATGGTTGACAGCTCCCTTGTGGGACATGGAGTACACGTCCAAACGGTGGATTTTAATAGATGTCCTAGACAAATACTGGCTTATGCACTAAATGTAGGAAGAAACTTGGGAATATGTAGAAAATGCTGGCATGAGACTGTAACGGGTCTACCCGGGTTCAACGCGTGAAGCATACGTATTGATGAGCTTAAGTAATGTTAAGCTGTTTATAATTATATACGAAGAGGACGAAGATCTCTGGGCCGTCCTATGAAACGCTGGAGGGAAAATTTTCTATAGGATCGTAACAGGCCTTGGCCTAATACTTAAAAGGAAGAAGAAGAAGTAATGTTAAGCAACATGTTATATTTGATGAAGTAAATGTATTAAACCAAACAGATTACTTACTCTTTACATTATTATTATTATTATTATTATTATTATTATTATTATTATTATTATTATAAACTAGAAGAGCACAAATACCAATAGAAAGAACATTTATACAGAATGGACAATACAAGATTACCCAAAAAGATCAACACCTACAAACCACATGGGAAAAGATCTTTGGGACGGCCAAGGAAACGATGGACTTGAGACCGGAACAGGTCACATTGACCTAATCCTGGAAATGAAGAAAAAGATTAGTTTATTATTATTATTATTATTATTATTATTATTATTATTATTATTATTATTATTATTATTATTATTATTATTATTATTATTATTATTATTTGTAAGCTATTATTATATTTTCTGTGTTTGATAAAAACGGATTTTAAGTAAATCCCAAATTCGAAGAGTCTGTAGACCAATGAATTTAATGGGAAACTGTTTTCATCTCTACTGTTTGAAGCGATGCATAATTACCTATGAGATTTAGTCAGGGTTCCTCGAGATAATGAGGTGGTTGCAGAATTACCAACAGATTTGAAAGTTTCATTGTGATCAAGTTGCTAATGGTAACTCTCTTAATGATTTCCATCACTGCCTGGTTTCACCACATTATTATTCCATACTAATACATGCATATTCCTCATAATATCATCATTATTAATCTTAAAACCCCCATACTCATAACAGGGAAAATAAAAAGAGTGAAATGTATATATATATATATATATATATATATAGGGTCAATAATTACAAGTTTAGGTACGTGTGAAACAGATATACAAACTAAAATTGCAATTAAAGTTTTAAGAATTGTGAAACAATACCTGATATCTCAGTCGTCCTCAACAACTTGCAGTCTTGTTTTATAGAAGGCCTTTCGATAACTTAAGTATCATCTTCTGCATTCATTTTGGTACTTTTATTTTAAAAATCCTGATTAAAATTGCAATGGCAAAAAATGCAACTAAGACAATACATGAAATAATTTGGAACAGAAATATTACAAAGGAAATTAATGCAGAATATTTTGTCATATGAGAGTGAAACTTGGTCTTTGACGAAACTCGTGGCTGAAAGAAATAAGAATTGGAATGAGAACAACAGGACTGGAGGATTTGAAGTGGACGGATAGGGACGAGTGGAAAAGGAAAATAAAACTTTAGACACACAAATATATATGAACATTGAAAATCCTTATATAAATGATATTATGATTATTAATTATTATTATTATTTTGTTAATATTATTATTATTATTATTATTTTTTTATTATTATTATTCACTGAACTTTGCAACCAGAGGCGAGTACGTTACCATTATTAATTCGTTAATGTAGGCCTACACGATGAATATATTACTTACACGCAGTAGAATACCTTAGAGATTGTCAGCGAATCCAGTAAGCAGTTCGTCGTCACAGTGGTCAAAATGTGGCAACAGGAGAATGTTGTGGCTAGAGTGAACAGAAGTTTGAAGAAAAGTGTTCTCCTGTAAGTAGACCATCAGGGGACAGCAGGACAACAGGATTAACTTCTCAGTGCGACCTGCGAGAAATTAAATTAAAACTGACTCTACTCGGGCGACATGTTCAGAATTACAATCTGCTCTTAGATTACACATCACATGTATTATTCATATGTTTATATAAGATTTCGTTATAACCAATTTAAGGGCTTCTGTACCGCGTTTCAACGTTATAACACGGTGCCTAAGGAGATTGAAGAGGGCTCAAAGTAAATAGTAATATATATATATATATATATATATATATATATATATACAGAATTTTAATGTTTACATATATTTCTGTGCCTAAAGTTTTATTTTTCTTCTCCACTCGTCTCTCTCCATCCAATCCATGTCCTCCAGTCCTCTTGCTCTCATTCTAGTTCTTATTTCCTGCATCCATGACATTCGAGATCTTCCTCTCCTCCTTCTTCCAGGTGGAGAGCATTCAAATGTTTTCCTGGGTAATCTTTCTACTTGCATTCGTCGTACGTGCCCATACCAATTTAATTGCTTATACCGTATACAATCTACTATTGAATAACCAATATTCATTTTTTATCTTATGACAGTATTTCTTATTTTGTCTAATTTTAAACATCTTGCTGCTCTCCTCAAGACATCCATTTCCATAGACATAAGTTTTTGTTGAATTTCCAAACTTCAGCCCCATATGTGACAGTACTTCTCACTATTGAATTATACATATATATATAGTATGATAAGAAAAATAAATGCCTGGACGGGATTCGAACCCGGATCTCTGAGTCTGTACCTCATTGTGATATCCATTACACCATCAGGCGAATCCAATTCAAACATTTATTTTTCTTGTATATGTATTATATTCCCCATTATTACTAGATGTCGCGAGAACTCGGTATTCACTGCCATCTAGTAGCTGACTATAACAAGTTAGCAAATTAAAGAGAACATTTTTACTTTATAGCAGTGACGCTTTATCGATGTATATATATATATATATATATTATCTGATACTCTCCACTGGTATGGTCAAAAATAAACATATAAATAAATGTTGATGCTATATTTTCAATTAATACTTTGCAGAATTGGACATAGTTTTACTTTACAAAGAATAATTAACGCTCATAGTCAGAGATCCGGAGTCCGAGTCCCGGTTCGAGAGTTAATTTTTCTTTCTATAATGAAACTATGTCCAATTCTGGAAAGTGTTCATTTAAAATATAACATAAAATATGAAGTTTACCGCTAAAAGGAATATTTCAATTTTCAATAAAAAATACTTCGAATAGAAGTCGTCAGATGGAGCTGTTGGTAGACATGGATCACGGCCTTCTGATGAAAGATAATTACATAAGTGGAAAGAATTGTTGACATCCGTATCTCGGCTCGGGTGGTTATTGTACTGACGCGCAGAGTCAGAGATCCAGGGTTCGAGTTCCGGTTCCAGCGTTAATTTTCATTTACATAAATAAAATGAAATAACAATTTAATCAAAATTACATTGGGAAGTAACAGTATGTGGTAATTAACAATTTATAAGTTGTGCTGGATAAATGTTGTTTTCACTCACCTCGTAAAGTTCCGCGTTTTCACGATACTGGTTTCAAAGACCTTAGCCTCCATCGTCAGTCAAAACATTGACTGTTAAAATTCTGCCGTTTCCATTATCTTCCGAACCGTCATCTCCTGCCGATTTTATGAAATAGGAGATTAAATTTTGCTGGCCGGGAAGTTAAAATTCATGGCTCTATATTTGTTCTTCTAAATGTATGTGTTTTCCCAAACTGTTAAATCCAATTTAATTAACTGACAAATATAGATCAATGATTTTTTTAAGTTTCCTGCGAGCAAAATCTAAACTTCAACAACATAAATCGGCACCAGATGGCAGCTCGAAAGATGATGGTAAAGGCAGAATTTCAACAGTCGGAGTTTTGACTGATAATGAAGTCTTTGAAACCGGTATCGTGAAAAGACTGAATTTTATGAGGTGAGATGAAACACATTTACCCTACTCAATTTATAAATAAGGATTTCATGATCATGTACATACAAGTTTAGGTTCTTTTTCTGAACATGTTCCTGAGAATTGTAGAGAGAGCTGCAAAGATGTGACCGTCACGGAGAAGGAAGTGGCCGTTCGCCAAGACTCGTTCAAGAATTTACGGAACGAGGTATACGTGAATCACAGGGTTTTCGACCTGGGGTGAGGATATTAAGCGTAGTTTATCAGTCAAATTTATTTAATATTCTTAATAAAATATTGGAAAAATGAAAAGGTACATATACTTTAAATTGGTGTTAAACTATACAACAATATGCAATACATAGTAGTAACTTACGAATATGCATGATGAAGCATAATCTTTCACTCGGCCACTCCTAAATTAACAAATCAAAATAACTAATTAAGCAATCAGTACGAGTATTATTATCATACATATGTTAAATCTCTATAGGACGAAATAATCGTCGGAAATATATCAAATGTATATGAAATCAAATCGTGAGAACACGAGGGATTTGATTTGTATATAATTAAATAAAAATAAATAAAATTGAAGAAGTTGATACGATTAGGAATAAAGTATCAGTTGGTTATTACGGAATTAATTTAGCAACTAAATAGTACCGCTATTGTCAAGCGACAGATACTTGAAGCGGGGACAAAAGAGTTGAAATTTGAGGAAATTCATTGTACTAGCGGATTACCAGACGTTTCTTTGTAGACCAGCAATCTAAGATCTTAAACTGAGCTTCGATGACAGGTTATGAACAAATAATTAATGTAGGGCTTGGAAACTACAGCGTGGAGTAAACAACTCCTAATAAGGAACCAGACAAACTGTTAGAACAACAAGCTAGCAAACAAGCGGGAAAAAAGTTACTGACCTAAAGAAAGTTATATAATAAACTTAGACCGGAATTCACTAGTGTACGAACTCATGATAAAACTGTATTTTAGAATGGTCGTATTCGGCCAGGAAACTTGGTCCAATCAAAAGACGGCGATCCCTTCTTTGGTCATAAGGAATCGTCAGGCAATATAGTAAAGGGTTATATCACGACAAAGTAATGATCTCATAACGACATAATTACAGAGAGAGGGTAAACGAAGTTTTCCTCATATCCAACACAAATTATGTTAAGTTAGTTCTGCGTAAGTCACCGAGGCGGGTGTTCTCCGCTACTCATAGAAATAGTTCTTAAACGGGACAATGGCCATCAATTAGCAAAATTAGTTGAAACATATCTTCGTAAATTTCATACTTAGAAGTTATTCGGCCATCATGGAGCCTCAGAGATTCCAGTCTGAACTCTAAAGGCGCGTTCCTGCGGTCAATACCTTGTCCGACATTAAGTGTGTCTAGAATTATACGTGTATCCAGTGTCCACTTCGATTAATAAAGCCTATTTGTTAAAATCCATCTAGCGTAGTCTTACGCCGGCCAGCTCCTTGCTATCCCTTAAGATAAAGAACCTCAACTCTACCAATTTCCAATCTGAGCAACCTAAATTCTCATACATGGAGAATTCCTTTCGATACTCCTGGCGCCCTAACTTCCCTTATTAACCCAAAACAGAAGAAGTAACCCTTGATTATTCCTCTTCACAATTAATTATTTTCACTGCAGTCCGATACTTTAGAATAAGCTGGCATCAGAAATTGAGTTCAATTTAACAACATATTTATATATATCCATCCATACTAATTATGTCCGAAGGCAGGTCCTTCACTGCAATCATAGGATTTTCACGCTATGCTTGCAGTTTTACTAGGGAATTGTAGGTGTGGTAGCTTCCCGTTGCTTTCCACACCGGTGAAGGATGATGATGATGATAAGGATGATGATGATTATTTCGGAGACCGTTTGGGCCTTAAAGTTTTCCTGATCCCGATAAAACCTCACCCAGAAAAACTGCCCCGGCCGGGGATCGAACCCGGGCCCGCTGCGTGACAAGGCAGCACGCTACCTCGAGACCACAGCAGTGGACATATATATACATATCATAAACCAGCAATATGGGAACATAAATTCGACTTGCTGAAGAGTTCGCTTAGTATATGCAGTTACTGCGTGATGGACTCCTGTACATAGTCGTCAACTTTCTCATCACATTCTGGTATTGGATTCATTACACCCTGTTCACTGAAGTTCGTTCGGTTAGAGTAGAACCATCTGCTGATGAATTCCTGCTTTGTTTCAGACTAATAATGGTTCCCACACGACTCATCACCAGTGACAATCCTCTTCACAAAGTCAATTCCTTCTGTAGCTTAACGTATTAAGTGGTCCAAGCTTATCATTCACCGGCCGGCCGAAAAGTCACAAATCACAAATATTCTCACGGCCGTCCTTAAAGAATGCGCACCACCTGCAGATGTTGCTACGACCCATATAGTCTTCCGCATACATCCAACACATTCCCCTGTGAATTTAATTCGGGCTTTCAACTACACATCAGGAATCATAATAACCAGTACCTTAACATTGAATACCCTAATCTTCGCAGATGATCAAGTTATAATTTCCAATTCAGAGCACAACTTACAAAGAATACTATATACACTAAATACAATATTAAAGGTTTTGGGATGGAAATTTCAGTGCAAAAATCAAACGTAATGGCATTCTTAGGAGAAGATCCAATCAGAAGTAAGATGATACATGATAACCAATGCCTAGAACAAGTACAAACTTGCAACTATTTGGGCAGTGAAACATCTTACCAAAATGAAAAACAGCTAAATTAGTACAAAAATCCACAAGAATAAAAATGCAAAATATTTTAGCATTGCCCTCCCTTTTACAAGGAAGTGAGATTTAGGCGTTAAGAAAAATAGACAGGAGCAGAATCAAAGAAACTCAAATAAAATTTCTTGGAAAGACAGCAGGATACACTCTTTTAGAACGAAAAACAATGGGTAAACCCTCAATTGTATTGATTATATTTTGAAGACTTATTTGTGAAAACCTTCAGTTTATTTTAACGGCATATTCTGAGTTTTGTTGTGAACGTGGACAATTGTGACCGCAAGAAGCCTTGGCGCAGAGCTACGGGACTTGCGCTGGTTCGAGTCCCCATGGGAGAAGAAATTTTCTCATGATATTTCGGCCAGTATGGGACCGGTGTGGTGTCCATCCAGCATAGTGAAGCATTTGGATAACTACAATAAGTAGCGACTGCAGGTTGAGAAGACTGCTGGGGTACCCAACATGCTGACCACATGTCACCCCTACACTGGCTAGATGATCGTCTCTGTGTGATTAACATATGTGGATGTGAGGCTAGCAACCGGCTGGTAGGCCAAGGCCTTCTAGGCCTGTCGCGCTTGGAATGAAGTGGAAATATAAATCATATTCGAGAGTTATTACCTATATGCATATTGTTGTATAATTTGACACCAATATACATCCATTCATTTTTCCATTAGTTTATGAAAGTGTTAAAATATTAAACATACGTATTGCCAATTTAAGGGCTAATTATTTTCTATGGTATACATTATGACGAAGGTTAACGTTCTACTAACTGACATAAGTGACGGATTGTCGGACAAACTGCAGCGTGTCCATAATATGTGTATCAGATTCATATTTAATGTTCGAAAATACGATCACATTTCTCCATTATTCCAGAATTGTCATGGCTACATCTAAAAGAGAGAAGAAAATCGCACTGTCTAATTCTCCTATTTAAGATCCTACATACCTCGATTCCCAATTATTTATCATCCCGTTTCCAGTATCTATCCTCAAACCATAACCTAAACACAAGATCACAACATAGTCTCCTACTTAATATACCGCAACATAGGACATCACATCACTCCATGTCATATACCATATCCACTTCTCGCAACTGGAATTCCCTACCACAACAAAATAAGGGGCTGCCGGACATTGGCATCTTTTAAAAGAAATCTAAATTTATATTTGCTCTAAACTCGACTTCATTATTATCCAGTGTAAGATATATATATATATATATATATATATATATATATATATATATAATTGGTGTTTCCCGTATAATGTATCATATTTATATTATTATTATTATTATTATTATTATCATATCATTATTGTTATTACCCTATAAAATGTTGTTTGTACATGACATTTACATTGCTACATTTATTGTATCTTTAAGTGTTTATAATTAGTATAGTGTATATCTATATTTGTCGAATATTTATTTGTATTTGTGCTGGTTGAGTGGAAGAGAGGGCCTTATGGCCTTAACTCTGCCAGAATAAATAAAGTATTATTATTATTATTATTATTATTATTATTATATTATTCGTGTAACTGAACTGCACCCGAGCACGAGCACTTGCTCATTCGGGTGTCAATACTGTGTATAACATTTATTTGTAAATAAAATGTATTTTTATTCTTTAAAAAATAGAGGACGACTGCTATCTCAGGTACGTATTTTAACATTAAACTCAACTGTGTTTTACAATGAATTTTAGAAGTATTAATTTTTATTGTGTATTAACATAGTTAACATGTGTTTAGAGGTAAATAATGGACCTTTCACTCATCAAAATATCATTGCACTTCGCATACTGACTACAGAAAAACATACGCCATCTTTGTTTCGTAGTTCACGTTTCTTTCACTAGAGCTGCAGTTTAAAAAAAAATGTGTCTGTAGTGAAAACTTGAAACTATCTCTCAGTGAAATTTCAAAATCACACCTGCAATGCCAGCGCATAAAAACATATTGCGCGCTGCTATTCGATCCGCCCACGTTTACACAAGTATTCTAATTAAATTTTAGATCAGAACTTTTTGATAAAATGTGCTGGAGGTCTTAAACTATATTGAGGTACTGCATCACAAGAAAGTTGTTATTGCTATCGCAACCTGCTAAGAAAGTAACAGTAGAAGTCAATTATAAGTAGAAGACCTTTTCGTGTTTGTTTATTCATAATTTAGCAGAGCGTCCACCAGAGTGTGCTAGGTTAAGTCGATATTTCTTGGGCGGAGAAAATCCATTACATAATGTAACACATTTTATAAATACACTCAATACTGTCTTAAAATAACGCAATTCTAGAAAAAATAGTAATTTCAGTACATGCGAACTTTATTTCATTTATATTAACTAGTGTTCGGCAAGTGGTCGAAATTCACGTCACTTTATATTACATTTGACATTGTTAGTTTCAAATTCTACTATGCCATAGTAATACAAATACAGGATATATATTTTTTGGAGTGTAACTAATGATGGGGTTGGTAGTATTATAAATTAGCACCCAGCATCGTGAGGAATTTGGGTAGCTACAACAAGTAACGGCTGCGCCTAGAGAAAACCAGCTAAAACGGTTGGTGAACCCGACATGCTGATCACAGTCACCTCTACATTGCCAGAATGGTCGTCTACCTCTGTGATTAACACATGTACATGCATTATTTCCGTATAGTTTAAACGGGAGTTTTGGCGCTGGATTTTAGTGCCTAGCAGTTAAAAACGGCAGATATTCTTTGGACATGGCCTTTGTACATGACATGGTTCTGTGGAAGAAATTCAACTCTTGCACGATGGAGATTCTCCACAAACGCTGCATAGCAATTAAAAACGGCAGAACTTACTGTTTCCAATTTTTTATTGCTAACAATACAACTCGTTAATAGCTACTAAAAAACTCAGTTGACAAACAGAGTAGAAAACCCTACTTAACTGTTATGAAGATGTATTATTCCTCTATAGTTTAAATGGGATATTTGGCCTTGCAGTTAAAAATGGCAGATTTTTTGGACATGGCTTTTGTACGTAACATGATTTTCTGTAAGAAAATTAACTCTTGCACCATGGAAATTTAACATAAACACTGCCTTGCAGTTAAAAAACAGCAAAGCTGTTTCCAACATTTTTATTGATAACACTAAAGCTCGTAAATTGCCACTAAAAATCGGTTGAAAAGCAAAGGCGAAAATGGTACTTAACTGTTTTGTCTTAACCTATATATATATATATATATATATATATATATATATACTAGCTGGCCCGGCGAACGTCGTATCGCCTTTAAATATTTTTACGTTAATTTCTCCGATGTTTTAATAGTTATCTGCTATTCGGGGCGGAAACAAATCCAACAAATCCAACAAATCAAAGATCATAAAAATCGGTCCAGCCATTCTTGAGCTATAAACAGTGTAACTAATCCAACTTTGTTTTGTGTGTATATATAAGTCCCGGCCACGCGTTTCTGTGCCTAAGGTATACGTTAAATTATGTTGTAGTAAACTAAGTGAGAAATCTAAATCAGAAAGTTTTTGTTTTACACATTTTTTTAGTTCTGGTACGTTAACTACACCCGGTGGTTTATGTGGAAGTGGTTTTGTTGATTGAGATGAATCTATGTTGCCTGCATTCTCAGTATCATCCATAAGTGTATCATAAGGATTATATACATTTATTGATGGCATATTTTGAGGAGGCTTGCTGATTTCATTATACTTTCATTTTTTTCTACGAACTTGTTGGCAGTTTGGATTCACATCATCATCAAGAAGTCTCTGTATAGTAATATCATCTTGTGATATATTATAGTCATCTTGTTTTTCATTTAATTGAGGCATGGAGATTGTTTCTGTAATATTAGGCATATTATTATAATTAACAGACTTACTTACATTTCTTGTTATTCCGCTCCTTAGAACCTTCATATATTTTTAAAATGACATCCTTCTTAAATGTAAGATTTAAGGCCTATACAAATTTGCGGAAATTCACTTGATATCTTATCATTCATGGTCTCTAGAACTGATTCGCCATATTGTTCAATGTCCCTTCTCGGTCCAGTTAAATTTAAATTAAGTTGCTGTGTTTCAGCCAGATTACTTAAAACTAATACTTACACACGAAATTAATATTATTATCAATATATTGAAAATAAAATAAACACTGAACACACTTAAATTATGAAATAATCAATATTTGTAATTCAATTGAAATTCCCGGTTACAACAAAAAGCACAGCCACCTGGTTAAATAATAAACCAATTACCTTACACCGTCATCTGTTGAATGGTATGGAACTCACAGATAATTATAACTCTTTGTTAAATAATAAACAAATCATTGGCAATAAAAAATAATGTGACTATAAATTTAGTTATAAACAACTGTAGGTCTCACGTTGGATCAAACAGCACACAGTGTGTAAAATTTTATTAAAATCGGTTCAGTAGTTTAGGATTCCATCGCGGACAAACAACGTGACACGTAATTTTTATATACGAGTATTAAGATATATAAATAAATAATAACAATAATAATAATTATTATTATATTATTATTACAGTTATAATAATGATGATGATGATAATAATGATAATAATAATAATAATAATAATAATAATAATAATAATAATAATAATAATAAACACGAAAGACTTGTACTCTTTTATTTCCTTCATTTCCAGATGCTTTAACATTAAGGTCTACTCATATAAACTACTAGGATCTCTAGGAATAACCATTAGTCCTTGTGTTTCTATGGTGATTGTTACAAATATTTTTTTCGCTTAAGATATAAGATGCTATCACATCAATATGTAAATAATAATTTATAGTCATTATTATTAATATCATTATCATAAGTAATGCCACGAGTGATTTTCAATTTATCTAGAGAATTTGGAAATCAAGAGTGGCATTTTTTAGGACTATTTAACGAATAAAATTAAGCTGTTTACTCACAAGTCATTATTTAAATATAGTTAATTTAAAATATTTATATAAGTTACTTAATGTAAACGGTGACGTTTGAAAACAGATGCGAAACGTCTGTTATATTTCATTTGTTTATCCACTGCAAACAGATCATATTATTTTTGCCAAATAGGATGGCAATATTGTAAGAATGTACCCTAGTGGAGACAAAATTAAACACATCAAATTGTATATTATAACCAACATTATAGATTATTTATTAATTTCTGATGTCATATGACGTAAATATGTCAACTATATTTTTCTGGAAAGTGAATACCTTAGAATACTTTTAAGAAAGTGCAAACAGTGGTTTCTTTTTATTGTGGTATAATCAATTGCTACAATGCTTTTTTTCTGTTATATCACGAAAGCGGTACCTGGTTACATTCGTGCAATATATATATATACATGACATGATGAGAAAAATAAATGCCTGGGCGGGATTTGATCCCGGACCCCTCGATTTTACTCGAGGATGCTATTCATTACACCACCAGGCAAATTCAATACAAACACATATTTTATAATATATATATATATATATATATATATATATATATATATATATATATATATTTTCTCCATAATTACAAGATGTAGCGAGAACTCTGTCTTCACTGCCACCTGGTAGCCACTATAATAAGTAAGCAAATTAAAGAGAATATTTTTACTTTATAGCAGTGACGCTTTATCGATGTTATTATTATTTTTTTGACATTGAGCAATGCAAACTTAATATGGCATGAAATATATATATATATAATCTGGAAGCCACATACATTCTAGGATTCTTACAACTTAACATATAAATTGCTATGTTGAACGTATTTCTTAGAGAGTCAGTCACTGCAAAATAATACTCTTACTAGTTCAGAGTATTAAAATGAGGATAAACTTGACTATTTAACTTGTGCACCAAATGACATTCAATGACCAATCACATTTCAATTAATTTTGATTTACAACCAAACACAGTCGTTTTTCACCTCCATTTTATCACATTAATTTTATCAAGTGACTTCCAGATTGTATATATATATATATATATAGTGGACGAATATAACCAGATTATGCGTGCGAAAAATAATAGAAAAGCATTCTTAGTCATTGATTATTATTTCCCAGGAATTATCGTTGGACATTAAGAAAAAGAGAGATATTTACATCATAGGACATCAGAAATTAATTAATAACCTGTAATGACGTGCTTAATTTTTTCTCCACTAGGTGCATTCTTACATTATTGCGATTCTATTTGGCAATACATATGATCTGGCTGCAGTGATGAACAAATGAAACATAACGTTTCTCATTTGTTTTCAAACATCGCCGTTTAAATTAAATATATAAATATTTTAAAATAACTATATTTAAATAATGATTTTTGAGTAAACAGCTTAATTTTATTCGTTAAATAGTCCTAACAAATGCCACTCCTGATTTCCAAATTCTCTAGACCAGCGGTAGTCATTACGCGGCCCGCGGGCCGCATGCGGCTCTTGAAGATATTTATTAAGGCTCTTGGAATAATTTTACCTTCATTACATTACATTTAAATGTTTAATTCTAAGTATAAAATAATATTATCTTTATTTAAATTCTACAAACCTTTGGATATCCTTATATCATTCCGAGCAGTACAGTACCGCACGTGTTCAACAATGCAATGCAATGTCCTGGCTAGTGTTATTGGTTTTGAATGTGTGTACGTTTGTTTTTAAAACCGTTTAAACTTCTACATTGTCGTCCGAATCTTTCACAATGAAATATTATATAATTTAGCTTCTATGAACAAGCGACTGGATACTGTGTGTTACCTAATCAGTTGAAGTGAAGTGAAGTGTTTAATAATGGCTGCTATTTTTTCGAAAGGGAAAAAGAGAAAATTCGAAGATGAAGGAAGAGTTTTTCAAGATACTTGGTAGCATGAATTTTTCTTCATACCTGCTAAAAAGGAAGGCAGTGCGATGTGTTTATTATGTTGAGACGTAGTTCAAGGTTATAAACGATTTAATCTTAATAGGCATTATAAAACGGTGCATTCAATTTTTAGTGCAAATATCCTAAAGATTCTAAATTGAGAGCAGAAAAACTAAAAACATTAAAAATGTCAATAGTGTCTGAACGGAAAATGATGTTGGATACCGTAAGTGAAAATAAATTGATAACAAAATAATCATATGAAGTAGCAGAAATTTTAGCACGCAAAATGAAACCGTTTGCCAATGTAGAAAATTTTAAGGAGTGTTTTCTAGTCGTTTGTGACACATTATTTTCTAAATTCCCAAATGCAAAACAGATAAAAAGTGACATACGAAAGTTACAACTTTCCGATTCTACTTGTATTAGGAGAGTTAACGAAATATCTGTAGACATGCTCCTTTGTACTCTCGATGAAATTCGTGAATGTGACTATTTCAGTCTTGCTCTGGATTCGTCCACAGATATTAGTTCCACCTCTCAGTTGCTTTTATTTGTTAAATACCGCAATAAGATAGGGATTATAAAGGAAAAATTTTTAACTGTAATACCTATGACAGGTCAGACACGGGGAATAGATTTTTTGAAGCAGTTAAATATTTTTTTGGCAAATACTAAATTGACCTAAACAAACTTTTATCAGTGTGCAATGACGGTTGTCCCACAATGGTCGGTTGTCATACAGGATTCATTTCTCTGTTAAAAAAACATTTAAATAGAGACCACTTATTAACATACCATTGCATTTTACATCAAGAAAATCTTGCTGCTAAATTTGACATTGTTAATTTCATTAGATCACGTGAACTAAATCATAGGCAATTCATAGAATTTCTCAAAGAGCTTAATTCACAGTATGATGATGTTATTTATCAGAGTGAGGTCAGGTGGCTGAGTAAAGGAAGAGTTTTGGAACGATTTTTTAATCTTCGCCATGAAATAAAACTCTTTTTAAGTGAACGAGATAAAGAATGCCCTGAACTAGACTCTTCTTCATGGTGGTTAAAAGTTGGCTTCCTGGCTGACATAACAGGAATACTGAATGATGTCCAAATTAAAATGCAAGGTACAAATAAACTTATTACTCAGTTCACAAGTGCAATTTTTTCTTTAGAAGAAAAATTAAAAATGTATACAGAAGAACATAGTAATAATGATTTCACTAGTTTCCCATGTTTCCAACATCTTATTCAAGAATATTCAGAAGAAGAAATACTCTTGCAACCCTTCATAGAATTGCTCACTGTACTACACCATGATTTCAGCGCGAGATTTAATGATTTTAGAAAGTTTCGAAACCCATTTCGATTAGTTGAAAATTCCTGGTCAATAACGACCACAGATGTAAGTGGGTTGTCAATTTTTGGTCCTGAGATTAGAAATCTAAAAAATGATCTTATTGATCTCCAGCAGGATTCAGAACTGGAAGGTATTTTTCAAGAGAAACGAAAAACGAATTCAATTTTAGAGTTTTGGAATACAGTTCCAGAAAAAACAGTTCGAAAACTTGGTGTCGTGTGCATATAAAATTCTGTGTCTTTTTGGATCAACGTATGTTTGTGAAATGACTTTCAGTAAGATAAAGTTCATCAAGGGTAAACATAGATCTCGTCTCATCAATGTGAACTTGGAAAACCTGCTGCGGATATGTGTGGCAAATCAACCAGCTCGTATTGACAAAATTGTGCAGGAGAGTAGCAGAGTTCGACCATCAACTTCACAGCAGTAATCTACACAACTGTAAGTTGCCTTAAAATTATGTATAGTACCGTAATAATATAATAATAATAATAATAATAATAATAATAATAATAATAATATAATAATAATAAAACAGTTAATTATTAACAAAAATTAAACGACAGTAATCAGTAATTGTGTTTTGTCCATAAATGTAAAAAAAAAAAAAAAAAAAAAAAAAGCTGCCTGTTACCAAGATTGAGAACTGTGAAATTTGGTGCGGCTCTCGAACAGATATGGTTTCTTATATTTGGCTCTCTTGTAATTTCTAGTGAGTACCACTGCTCTAGACAAATTCACTCTTGACTTCGTGAGTCATGAATTAATCGATAATTTGGAAATCACTCGTGGCATTACTTATGATAAGTATCGAGGTGCGACACGACTATGATTGGTTATAAAACAAAATTAATTGAAACGTGATTGGTCATTGACTCCCATTTGGGGCATGAGTTAAATACTCATTGTTATATTTGAGAATAAAGTACTTAAATATTTTAGATCAAAGATAGACGAAGAGACAAGTGTATTAGCAGATAGCTACATGAACCCTCTTAAAAACAAGATGTGATAAGAAGAGTTAAGTCTTGTACACTGCGATCAACAGGACATTTGGCACGAATGGGCAATAAGAGTTTCAAGAAAATTCCTTGTAGGAAAACCAGAGGGAAAACGCACAGTAGATAAGCCAAGAATGAGATGGGAGTATAATATTAACCATGATTTTAAGGAGGTAAATTCTAAAGGAGATGATTGGAAAAGAGCTCAAGATAGCGTTGTATGGAGAACTTAAGTCTATGCGGCCATTTACCTACAGGTTCGATAGTGTTACTGAAATAATTACTAAAATAGCGAAAGTTGACTCTCAACTCGGGTGTATCAGAACTAAGGAGATCAAAGAGCAACTGCATTTCGCTAGCAAAAGCTGAATTCAAATCTATTTGGATTAATAACTGTAGAGATACTAGCTAATACCCGGCGTGAGCTTCTACACCTATATAAATGATAATTGATGTTATTTTATGTGTAGTTAAATAAGTAAAAGGAAAACTAATTATAAATTTATGTTTTTTTTAGATACCCCGTGCTGATTACCCTCTAAAAGTAAAAAATTAATGTGATTCTTATGATTAGTTGAATAAGGAAAATGAATAATCATTATAAATGTATATCGTAATTATTTTAAGATTCCCCGTGCTGATTACCCGGTGTTGCCCGAGAATCTACTTTTCTCGATCTTCTCGGCATAAATGAGCTAAAAGACAAAATTCGTTATTGTCAGTTATCCGCAAATGAATACCCGCCAGATGCTGCTATGCTTGCACAGGAATCTACGTAGTTGTCTCGATCTTCTTGGCACTAATGAAAGACAAAAATAGATATTGTGAGTTATCCGTAAGAGATAAACATATGCTGTCGCGGACGTTTTTGTAGAGCTTTTTGAGACATTCAATTCTATGTAGGCCTACATTAATTTCGTGTATTTGTTATCGTTTAGGCAGCGTAAGCCATTTAAGCGTCCAAAGAGCTACTTTTTTTTCACTTTTTCCACTACAAAGGGCGATTTTTAAGGGTGTACGAGTTGAGTATCACAACTCTCTTATAGCCTATGTCCATCCCGGAATCTCCTGAACATTTTGCAAAAAGCCCCATCACAATCGGATCAACGGTATGGCCGTGCATAAAGTACGAACAAACAAATAAACAAACAAACAAACATTCATTCATTTTTATATATTAGATAAATTATAAATAAACTTCTATCTGCGCATGCTCGGAGCCCGTGGTAATAAGAGGATCCCAGCCTTCACTGTGATTAACCAATTGTCTTTCTAATGTATTACCGTCCGCTTCTCACTGTTTATGAATGAAGACAGCAAATCAAAAGAGGAAATAAGTGACGTAATGCGATGAGAGGAGATAGTAACACTGATGTGTCCTTGTTCGGCTGCTAGTGGTGGTGGGGGAACATAGTAAGTACAGCATAAAACATTAAGGTTTTTATTTAATCGGTAATAGCTATAGGAGAAGTTTACCACTGGTCGCACACTATTTTAATTTCAAGAGTATCTCGCTGATGATAAGCATTATGAAGGTTTCTAATGTTCTATTGCCACCTTTGTAGCCCGAGCAAGAATAGATCATACCGTATCTGACAAATGACGCACGATGCAAATTATGTGGACAAGCAGAAGAAATTCTGGAAGACCACTAAGGCTGAAGTATACAAGTAGTTATCCTCTTTGTCACTTGTCCCGAGGGTCGCGCGTTCAAACCGGACCGGGGTCAATGGAATTTTTAGGATGGGAAAATCCTAGAAGAAAATCCTCCGGGTGGGACTTTAAGCCGTGGGTCCCGAGGCTGAGGATTTTTCAGGTTCGCAAAATATCTTTAGGTCTGAATAAAAAGACCTCTAAGCAAAATGTACCGATCCTGGTAATATCTTAGTTGCCTAGTAGATGTCTCATTGAGTAAGCATATTGACCGCACGACATCTATGGACAAATATAGTAACTAAATTAACTTGGTCTAGTAACTCCTAACAAAGGAGAGACTATGGCTTAACATTGAGCTACGCAAATATAGATTATAGTAGTCTGAGAAATGAATTATACGCGTCAAGAAAATTTTAACTAACGAATCTCTATTGGAAGTTGGTGCGGAATCATTCAAGAGACATCGAACCATCAGAGTTGACCGACTTTGGATGTTCTCTCTACAAGTACGTGTTCCTGTTGAAATAATAAATTCCCTTATCATTCAATAATTACCATTCGCAGTTCAACAATAGAGTGTGACAAGTGAAATCTGATCACGTGACTATTTTAAACTTCTAGGATCCTTTTCCTATTGTGGACCTCTGGCTTAATAAGCCTAGCGATACTAGGAATAACTCACTGACACTGTCAAATGCGAATGTACAATACTGTCCGGACATAAACTCTCATAATACAGGCTTCTCTCAGGTAACATTTTCCTCTATAATTCTCCTTAATCACATCTGATTTAATGGTATTCTCACACTTCATTGTTAGATTATCTACTGGGCGCATTATAATTTTGCGTTTATTTTATTCTCCTTTATATCAATATCTTGAAGCTTGCTCCCAAATTTCAATTTTCTCTTTTCCCTTTCTCGTCAATTAAAACTTTCTAATGTACATAGTGATTCAGAAATATGGCTATACGTTTGATTCCATTTTATGACGAAAATATTATCATTAAAGTAAATATGATGTTATCATTGAAAAGGGAATCCTTCAAATTACAAAAATATAACAAAACAAAACAAATCATTGCTCATGTGCAGCTTGGCAGGTTGAATTTTGTGGGCTAGCGTCGAACGCCTCCACAATTATCTTCGTTGTTTCTGCATCCGTGCTAATGCGAGGCCTTCCAGGAGGTCTGATTTTCAGCATCCTTCCCGTTTCCAGCAGTCGTTTTCTCCACTTCCCTACAATCGACGGCTGCAATGCTAAGTTAAACTCACGTCTTGCCCGTCTTGCGGCCTCCAGATCATTAACATACGTTATTGCCCATTCAGCAATTGTAATTTGCTGTTGCATATTCAATGT
Organism: Diploptera punctata; assembly: GCA_030220185.1. Lineage (NCBI taxonomy): Eukaryota > Metazoa > Arthropoda > Insecta > Blattodea > Blaberidae > Diploptera > Diploptera punctata. Next base: position 681,030 of record JASPKZ010010679.1, on the reverse strand, counting down.
CATTTTGACTAACGACGTAAGTTCTATACTGTTTTGTTTTATTCCACTGTTGTAAATTGAATAATTTCCTTTCCACGATAATTCCATATTTCCTGTAATGGTAATATTTTCATCATACAACGCGATCAAACGTATAGCCATATTTATGATTCACCCCGTATAATTTATATATGCATAGGGCCTACATTTACTAAATTACGAAACAATATGAAACTAACCCTAAACTATCCCATCTAATTCAAAATCGAATTTAATTGCTGAGTTGAAAAGGGAAGAAACTCCATAGCTTTAAAAGAGCAATAAAACACGTGTGCAACACAGATATGATGAATTATTGCTATATTTGTCTTCAGTGTAAGTAGAGGACCAATATTGTAATTGATAAAAATATATCTCAGAAAGCTGTAAGAAAATTACGTAGTTTTTTAAGGTTTTCTCAAAAGTAGGTACTTGGAGTTTCTTCCCTTTTGAACTCAGCGATTCAATTATATTTGAACTAATAATTACCATCATTCGAGGAAAGTGATGGGGATGATTGGAAAACATTAGCACAGGATACGGACGTATGGTGAGCTTATGAGCCCGAGCGCGAGCACTTGAGTACTCGGTTGTCAATACTGTGTAAAAAATTGCTTTCTTATATAACTATTTTTATTCTTTAAAAAGTATTTTCTTTGGCCTACAGTATTTCTTCTCCCTTTGGCTATAATATAAAATAATACGATACTTGCTCTTCTTTCGTTCTCTAAACATGATCTATCCAGTTATTCTTATATTGCTCTATTTTATACGTTAGTTTAAAAATATTTAATTAATTTCTGTTATCTTCACTTTTCATATCCAAAATCATGTAACAGACCACACGTCTTAAAAAGCCTCATGCCTGCTACTTCTAAGATCATCTTTTTTATTATTATTATTATTATTATTATTATCTTCATTTTGTTCACCGCTGTGGTCTCGAGGTAGCGTGCTGTCTTGTATCGCAGCGGGCCCGGGTTCGATCCCCGGTCGGGACAGTTTTTCTGGGTGAGGTTTTTATCGGGGTTTTTCCTCACCTGTAAGACAAATGCCAGGAAATCTTTAAGGCCCAAACGGTTCCCGAAATCATATGGTAATCATCATCATCCTTCACCGGTGTGGAAAGCAACGGGAAACTACCACACCTACAATTCTGTAGTAAAGCTGCAAGCACAGCATGAAAATGCTATGATTGCAGTGAAGGATCTGCCTTCGGGCAGAATTACTATGGATGGATCTTCATTTTTATTGTTAGTTATATTGTTACTATTATTGTTATTTCTATACTATTATTAATATTATTATTACTATTATAAATTATTATTATTATTATTATTTTTGTTCATGATGATGATGATATTATTATTATTATTATTATTATTATTATTATTATTATTATTATTATTATTATTGAAGTTTTATTTTTGTTACTAACATTCTTCTTCCCCTTCTTCCTTTCCAGGAATAGGCCAATGCGACCTGTTCAGGTCTCAAGTCCATCGTTTCCTTGGCTGCCCCAAAGATTTTTTCCATGCGGTTTGTAGGTGTTGATCGTTTTGGGTAATCATGTATTGTCCATATTGTCTAAATGTTCTTTCCATCGGTATTTGTGATCTTCCAGTTTATCGAGTATTAAAAATATTTCCAGTTAATTTCTTATTGACTCATTATGTAATCTATCCATGCGTGTACATCCTTTTATGGATCTTAAAAATTTCATTTTAGTGGCTTGAATGTGTGAGATTTTTTTTGTAAGTACCCAAGCTATTGTAATTACCCAAATTACGTATATTATTGTTACTGTTGTTATTACTTTTCTTCCCAACTATTATTGTTACTACTTATAGTTATTTTATTATTGTTATCATTATAGTTACTGATATTGTTACTATTATTGTACTTTATTATCACAATACTGCTTTTTAGAACGAGTTCTAAATGCTTTATAACGTTGTCCTTTTATGTTACTAGGCATTCCTCCTGTAGCTTTTCCTTCTCCTCCTCCCATAAGTACAATTAATCAATAGCAATATATATATCACTTGCATTTGTTAAATATATATATATATATATTTAACAAATGCAAGTGATTGTTACTATTACAGTTATTTTATTAGTGTTACTAATACTGTTTACCGTTTATTTGAACTATTATTACTATCGTTACTTTTATTATTGTAAGGTCCTACTATAATTTTAAATGTTATTATTGCCACTATTATATTTACTTGTATTATTATTATTATTGCTATTCCATTATTTTAATCATTATAGTAACTTTTATTAATTTTTCTGTTATTGTTACGTTCATTATTATTGTTAATATCATAGTTACTTGTATTATAGTTAATTTTATTACTGTTAATTTTGTTACTTTTACTTTTATTAGTGTTACTTTCATTACATTTATAATATTAATATTGTTAAAATGATCCTACTGTGGTCCTTAGGATATCCTTAGGGTAGTAGGGGTTAAGGCTTCCATCTTATAGAAATTTGGCACAGGATGTTAGTTGGGTTGTCAGCCCTACGAGACAGCTACCTTTACCCCAAACATACGACATACTCATTTTCGTTAGAGGCTGAGTCGGCTCAGTGTCTTGATGCCGCCAGAAGGTTTAGGCCAGTTTAAAAATCCCACAGGGACTCGAATCCTAGACATTCCGTCATGTAGCAAATTGTCTGAACCAACTACGTTACGGCGTGCCTCATTAATGTTGTTATAATTATTATTGCTGTTGTTTTTATTATACTATTATTTTTTATTACGAATGAGCACATGTAGGACAATGCAAAGTACTTGGATGTGTTTCCTTTTACTCCATATTTATCTCATTCTTTGGCTATGGGCTTTCTTTCTCTCTTCTTTCCATGTTGTTCCAGGTTTATTTTCTCGGGTTTGTCTTCTTGGTGAACTTGCCATTTGTGCACCATATTTTTAAAGATATATCTGTTTATGATGTCTTCTTGAGTAATTTCTGCCAATTTTAAGTCCTTTTTCACTTCGCCAACCCATTTCATAATATCCACTGGTGCTTTACTTCTGTTTTCGTAGAATTTCTTTATTTGTTTTGAAAGTCTATTTGATTCATACGTTTAATATGACCATATAATTTTAAAATTCGTTTTCTAATATCACTATGAATGTTTGTACATAATTTACTATTATTATTATTATATTATTATTATTATTATTAATATTAATATTATTAATATAATTATTATTATTATTATTATTATTATTATTATTATTATTATTATTATTATTATTATTATTATTATTATTAAGGAGGAGGAGAGGAAGACCTCGAAACTCGTGGATGCAGGAAATAAGAACTGGAATGAGAGCAAGGGGACTGGAGGACATGGATTGGATGGAGAGAGACGAGTGGAGAAGACAAATAAAACTTTAGGTAAAGAAAGATGTGTAAACATTAAAATTCTGTATATAAATAAAAATTATTATTATTATTATTATTATTATTATTATTATTATTGTTGTTGTTGTTGTTCGTGGTGTTAGATCGTTTACCATATGGTCTATAGATATCTACAATAATACAATTGTAGAATCTCAAAAGAGACCAAGGAGTATTTTAGTTCCTAATGCTTATGGCAATCATTGGAAATATAAGGGGAGGGGTGTAATATATATTCCGGGTAGGCTGTACGTATGGAAAATAACATTAATAATTTTGTGAGGTCACTATAGTGAAGTATATTTATAAACCAGGAATTCAGGTAGACACCACTTGACGCATGCGTTTGAACAGCACACGCGCGTGGAGGGTGAAATATTCTTTCCCCGTCCTCTACCACCAAACACCCCTTGCCATACGGGGGAGCTGGAAGATATATCGAAACCATCTTCGCATTTGACGCTCATTCATTTGGTCTCGGGAACCTTCCGGCGCGCAAAGTTCAACACATTTTCCAAAGTTCAATAAAAAAACTGAGATTCGTTAAACATTTGAAATAAACGCAAATTTCAATAAACAAAACTCCGAATTAACAACTTTAAAAAACTAAAATATTCTATTTTATTACTTCGAAACTCCCATTTTATCGTAAAAAAAGAATTTCGTTTATTAACAATTAGTGACAAAAATACTAGAATCTTAAGAAAAAAGTTCTGTGAAATTCAGTAAAATGTTTTATGCTGTTACACGTAAAACAAATGTCAATATTTTTAATTTAACTTCAGAAATAAACAATTTATGTTAATAAATAATGGCTGAAGTGGCTAAAATAACAATATTCATCAATACAAAATGATTCAAGTATTTTTATACAGAAACGCAAATAACGAGAATGCTTTAGACTTATGGGGGACTAGATACAAAAGCAGTTTTAGTGGAAATAATAGTTCTGTTTTTCAGTGGAGTGTCAATATAAGTGTTAATGTTACTGATAATAGTGATCATGACGTCATTATCAATAACTGGTGGGCATTGTTAGCACTTGCTTTAGTGTTGGGTACAGCTGCTGGTAATATATTAGTGTGTTTAGCAATCACATGGGAAAGAAGACTTCAAAATGTGACGAACTACTTCCTCATGTCCCTCGCAATCACAGACCTTATGGTAGCCGTGCTCGTCATGCCCTTAGGAATACTCACACTAGTTAGAGGTAAGTCCAGAATTTATCTAATATATTATTCATCGTTAAAACATATTGGATCTGGAGTCCAACGAAATGTACCTTGGCCTCCCCCACAACAGCCTTCCATTCAATTATATTTTTGATTCCACCTCCCAACCTCTCTCTCGCTTCCAGACTTCTCAGTTCAGTCTAAACATCTGTCCAAGTTATCTAAGCCCGCGAGTTATTTATTTTTTGCAAACATTTCGGGAGGTAATGGAGAATAATGATCAAAAAATGAGTAACTATGTTATTCAGTGGCACTATTCAAACCCGTAGGTTCATGACCGCGCGGACATATGTTCTCCATACATTATTATTATAAACTAATATTTTCCAATCATCCCTGTTAATCTGCTTCCCTCAAATCATGGTAAATGTTATTCTTCCGACTCATTCTTCGTCAACCAACTGAGCGTTTTCCCTCTGGTTTTCCTTCAAGAAGCTACCGTTCAAAAAGTTAATACCATGCCAAATATTAGCTTACTTATACGAATAAAATAAACTATAGCTATTACGATGTAGTAAAAAATAAATATAAATGTATTAAAAAAGGAATACGATTGAATTAAGAGAGAGAATTGTATAGTATTCTGCTGGACTTCAGAATTCCTAAAAAAATAGACTTGATCGAATGTCTCTAAATGTCTCAAAGAGTACGGTGAGAGTGACTAAACAGTTTTCAGATGATTTTAAATTCAAAAAGCAAGGAGATGCACTATCTCATCCACTATTCAATTTTGTACTAGACAAGCCCCACTAACTTAGAGGATAAAGAAGGCCTACAGTTCAATGGTATTAATAAGCTGTTGGAAACAACTGATGAGGTATTATAATTCCACGATAGAGGATATACTAAGGGCCAGCACACACACACACACACACACACACACACACACACACACACACACACACACACTATTGAATAACATTAAGAAATTGGGGCTAGACGTAAACATCAATAAAACGAAATATATGGACACACGTAGAAATACATTATACAATGGAAATGGACATTTAATGACAAATGAGGGAAAAGTTGATTAAGTGGCTGAATTCAAATACCTAGGAACAATAATTACAAATTGGAATGATGTGCAGAAAAAAATAAACATACGCTCAATTCTGGAAATACATGCTATTACGTATTTCAGAGACTCTTGTCATCCCAATTTCACTCAAAAAAGTTAAACTGGAAATATATAAAAACGGTATTCTTGCAGTTATATTGTATGGATGCGAAACATGAACTTTTAAGTGAAGAGAAATGGTTACAGGTATTTTGTAATAAAGTTCTTAGGAAACATTTTTGGACCAAGGAAAGACGACCAGGAAAGACTTGCATAACAGTGAGCTACTTGATCTTTATGAAAAACCCGATATTATAAAAATAGTTAAGTCTCCTAACTGCGATGGACAGAACATGTTGCACGAATGGGAAATGAAATAAGAGCATTGAAACTCCTTGTAGGAAATGAGGTGGAAGAAAAACATTAACCACGAATTGAGTAGATAAATTATGCAGTGGGTGATTTGGAAACATCTCAGGAAATGGATGTATGGAGAACTTACGTCCGCACGGCTATGGCCCTACGGTTTCGATAGTGTCAGAGAGTTAGTTTATAAAAGTATATATACAAAATCTCAATGAGAATTTTTGACAACTATATATACGTATAACACCCGCCGTGCGCTGCTACACGTAGATAAATGAAAATTAATGTGTCTTTATGTTTAGCTGAATAAGTAAACGGAAAAATAATTATAAATTTATATCGTAAATATTTTTAGATACCATGTGCTGATTACCCAGTGATGCTCGCAAAAATTCTTCTTCTTCTTCTTCTTCTTATTATTATTATTATTATTATTATTATTATTATTATTATTATTATTATTATTATTATTATTATTATTATTATTATTATTATTATTATTATTATTATTATTATCATTACTATTCCTTTCATGTGATAGACCTAGTGGTCTGTTACGGTCTCAATCCAACGTTTGAAGGGTCTGCCCAAAGATCTTTTGCCTGGTGGCTGGTAATTTAAGATTTGACGTGGTATTCTTGTTCTGCTCATTCTTCGTACGTGAGATTTCCAGTTGTTTCTGTATTTTTGTACATATTCCATGACTGATTCTGTTTGTAATTCTTTGAGAATCTCAGAATTCCTTTTATGGTCTGTTCTTGAGTAACCTACAGTAGTCTCAAAAATTTCATTTCTGCCGCAGTTAGTATTTGTTCATCTACACTGCGAATTGTCCAGGCCTCACAGCCGTAACATAATATGGGTCTGGCCAGTGTTTTATAAATTCTAGTTTTTGTGTGTTGCTGTACTGTGTTTGACTTAAATATATGATTTATAATTCCTGTTACACTATTAAATTTCAATTTTTTTTTATTAAAATCTTTTTCCTCTTCGTATGTGACTTGGTTTCCGAGATAGTTAAATGTGTTGGTTTGTTCTAATATTTTATTATTAATAACAATTTTACTGCGAACTGGGTCTTTTCCTAGGAAAGCCATGACTTTCGATTTTTCTCTTGAGATTTCCATGTTGTAGTTTATTGCAATTTGGTGAAAAGAGTGGACTGAACGTTGTAGGTCATCTTCTGAATTTGCTATAAACACAATGTCATCTGCAAATAATAGGGTGTCTAAATTATATAATCTATTAAGTGGTATACTGTCATGTGGTTGTAGTCTCCATTCTTTAATAATTAAGTTCATGTACGAGTATATTATGAAGATCTGAAACACGAAAACTAATGTGTTTTTATGTTTAAGTAAAAGGGAAAATTTATATCGTAATGATTTTTAGATACTCCGTGCTGATTACCCGGCGTTGCCGGGAGAATCTACTTATCCCGATTTCCTTGGCATAAATGAGCTGAAAGATAAAATTCTTTATTGTGAGTTATCCGTAAAAGAAAAACATTTGCTTTCGAGGACTTTTTTGTAGAGTATTTTGAGATATTTAATTCTGTGTACATTAATTTTGTACATTTGTTATGGTTTAGGCAGCGTAAGCCATCTAAATGTCGAAGAAAGAAATTTTTCACGTTTTCACTAAAGGGTAATTTTGTAAGGGTGAACGGTTTGAGTATTGCAACTCTCTTATAGGCTATAACCTTCCCAGGAAACCTCTAAACATTTTGCAAAAAGCCCCATCACAATCGGATGAACGGTATGGTAGCGCATAAAATAGGAACAAACTTTCATTTTTATATATTACATGTGTCAAATTATATTAATAATAATAACAGTAGTTAATGTTTTACGTACATTGACAGAGTTAAGGTCATAGGGCCGTACCTTCCAATCAATCTGTTAATTAAGACGGACTATACTAAATGCAATTTACATACACTCTATATAAAACTAGAACTAATATTAAATACTGTTAACGTAAATAACAACTTTAAATTAATACAAATGATTTAAATACTACAGTGGTTATAAGTACATGTAATAATAAATAATTCCTGATTTATCAAGTAAGTTATGATATTACGATAACAATGAGAGTACTGTTGAGATTTGTTGCTTAAAAGCGGCTACAGAATACTACAATGTTAATAGTTGTTTTTGTTATTTTTTTAAACCCTCTATATTTCACGTTAAACTAGTGACTCAGTCAAACAATAATTTTTATTATTTTTTTAATTTATACGAATGTATCATTATTATTATTTCTTTTTTTATTGCAGATGAGCCCATGTAGGACTACGCAAAGTACTTAGAGGCGTTTCCTTTGGGCCAAATGTCTTTCATTCTTTTGCTATGAGCTTGTTTTCTATTATTATTATTATTATTATTATTACTATTATTATTATTATTATTAAAGTGATCCCACAACAGGCCCGGAGGCCCTTGGGGTCGTAGGATGTTAAGGCTCCTACTTTTTCTAGACAATCGGCACTTTATGTCAGCCGGGTTGTCAGCCCTGCGTGACGGCCACCTTTACCCCCAGAACAAGCGTCTGGTACTCATTTCAGTTAGAGGCTGTGTCGACCCCAGGGCCATGGTGCCGCCAGAGGGTTTGGGTCAGTTTAAAAATCCTGACCCCAACGGGACTTGAACCCTCGACCCTCCGGCTTGTAGCTCAGTGCCTTAACCACTATGCTATTATCATTATTATTATTATTATTATTATTATTATTATTATTATTATTATTATTATGGAGCAGAACTTTGGCCATTAACAACAAAAACAAAGAAGTATATTTTGGCAACGGAAATGGATTTATTAGGAAGGACAGCGAGAATTTCAAGAAGAGAAAAAATTAAGAACTCAGTTATAAGGGAGAAAATGAAGATTGAAGACACTATTTTAGGTTATATTAAAACTCAGCAATTAAGATGGTACGGACATGTCCAGCGAATGGAAGAGGATCGACTACCAAAATCTGTTTTGGAATGGAAACCTGAGGGAAGACGAGACAGAGGAAGACCTAAAACCTCCTGGAGTCAGGGAATATGTTTATACATGAAGGAGAAACATCTACAACCATAAGAATGGATGGACCCACAAAATTGGCTATTAGGAATCGGACTATGTCAAAGACATTAATCAACCGATGATCTATCTATCTATTATTATTATTATTATTATTATTATTATTATTATTATTATTATTATTATTATTATTATTATTATTATTATTATTATTATTATTATTATTATTATTATTATTATTATTATTATAGTGAGCCGTTCGGCAGTTCCTGATTTGAACTTGTAGCGAATTTCAAAGCGAGAAAGTGATATATATATATACATATATATAAGAAGAACAATAATGAGATGTTCTATGATAGGGTATGTTTATTGATCATAATCATATTCTTCCAAACAAGTTAAGACCCAATGCCAGTTACGGTTTCAGTGAAATATTCTCGGACCATCTTTTTCTAGGACATCCTAAAAATCTCTTCCCTTGAGGACGGTATTGAAGCATGACTTTTGGAAGTCTATTGCGATACATTCATTGCACATGAATTTTCCACTGAAATTGGTATTTATTTATCAATAAAGATAACTATGAGATCTTATGTAGAATATATGCTACATAATTGGGAAGCACATCAATTAAACCCTTCTGGGCTAGCAACCCATTAGGCATTCAATTTATATTGCTTTGAAGTTTTATATGACGCCTCGGAAAAACAGGACAGATACTCGTAATAATGATGACGAAACTCGCAAACACAAGGATAAGGTATGGAAGAAAGAAAATGTTTAAAACTTGCAACATGAAATGTTCAGAATATTTCCCACAAAGATGATCAATTAGACGATATTTTAGCAAAAAATGACATTGCAATAGCAGTTATTTCAGAAACATAAAATACATTTTAGGATCTAAAGAAAACTCAAAATTACTTGCAGTTTTATAGTGGTATGTTTAGTATTTCATTTACCTACGATCCACCAGAATAACATTGATTTTTCAATCATTGCCTTCCTTCACTAAAATGATATTGACTTTAGAAACACTCTGTATATTAATTATAGTTATATTTATTTAAATGTTCAAATAAATAAAATTATATCTTCGTAAAGTACAGCGAAAGTAATAACGATTACGGATTTTTTAAATAATTCCGAAAAAATGTAGCTATTGAAATAAGAAATGCATATAACGTATATAATTGTAGAATTAGTTTTCTTAGAGAAAAATATAGAAGAAAACAGAATTATTTACGAATAGCATGCAGGGGCAGCAAGCAGTAACAAGCTTTGACAGTTCGAATCAATTTATCAATGTCTAGTAATAATATATATATATATATTTTTAAATGCCCCAGGTGTGTCTTTCGACATTCCTGGTCTCTCTCCTGGCATGGCGTACTTGTAACCCACTTCTGAGGTTGGGGCGCCTGGAAGGCGGGGTTACGTTTCCCCGATGATATTATGGTGATGATGATGATAATGGTGCGCCAGGAGAGTCTATAATCCTAAGCTTAACCTAAGATGAATATGAATGATGATGATGGCCGTATGATTTCGGGGACCGTTTGGGCCTTAAAGTTTTCCTGACATTTGTCTTACAGGTGAGGAAAAACCCCGATAAAAACCTCACCCAGAAAAACTGTCCCGACCGGGATCGAACCCGGGCCCGCTGCGTGACAACGCAGCACGCTACCCCGAGGCCACAGCGGTGGACTGTCTAGTAATAAAATTGAGATATAACAAAATTGTAGATTAAGGATATATGTATTAACAATAAGAAGAATCTCAATATGGTATTTGTTTTCGATTTTTAATCATGTTATATAATAAGTAGGTCTGATAAGTTGAATAGTCTGATAGTGCACTTAATGTCTGCAGGGACGGGGGGGGGGGGGTATGAGCGTGCGGTGTGTATATGTGTGGGGGTGTGTGGGTGTATGTGTGTGTGCTTTTTTTTTTCTAATTTGTTTTCTAGCATTTTTTTTTTAATATTAATGTACGGAATGTGGATGAATGTAGATATGTATTATTTTGATTTAGTGCAGACATAGATTTTACTTATATGTAGCCAGTTATTGTTTTTTGATACAGGTGTATTTGTAGGTATTTGTTTATATTATTAGTTTTATTTTTTTTTATTCATGGAAAAATAATGCACGTACGGCCAAGCAGGCCCGTGCGCAATGTAAATGCATATGTATTTTCTTTATTCTGAAAAAAAAGGCAATAAATTCCATATTCTATTCTATTCTATTCTAATGAAGATATAAAACATATAATTTTGCCGTTCCAATGAATGAATGGTTAGCGCGCACGGGTGCTCCATTCCAATCCTGGCAGTTCCGGAGGCATATTGGTTGTAGGCCAAGTCGGGGATTTTCAGGGTTTTCTCTGGATTCTCTCGTTTCTCGAATTTCATCCCACCAACACTCTCCACCCTATATCCCTCCCCAATGTAATTTCATCTCCATTTATTCATTTCATATCTCCTTTCACCACAACTCAGGTTAGGTAAAAATAGTCGGGTTTAACAAAGCACAGGTGTTTAAAATATGTGGTCGTGGTGATCTAATGGGCACACATTCATGTACTTTGTCATGACTCCGAGCCTGTGGGTCAACTTAGTAGAGAATAACGCAAAAGGCGGATTGTAGCCCCTCCTCGAGACCTTGGGCCCAGCCCAAATAAATAAAGGTATGAGCAATGTGTGTGAATGCATTTTGTGTATGGAACCAGAAACACCATAACAGAACATATTACAGACTCATTCATTCCATAAAGTAAAGATGGGTAACAGAATGAACCAAAAATAAGATTATCGTGTAAAGGTCTTAAAATAAGAATCCATCTCCAATAATCTAATCTAATCTAATCTAGAAATCGAACCTTAGAAAGAAGATGACCACAAGTGTAAAAAGTTTAGTTGTGAGTTATTAACAATTAAAGTTTTAAAAAAGTGCAACACATACACTATTTGATATGGACACAATTGTACCTGTCTACATGACTTGTGGCCATAAAGAAATGCATTTGTCTTAACTCTATTTATGACATTCTTACACTTGTGGCCCTCTTCTTCCCAAGGTGCGGTATATTATGTTAACTTTTTAAGGAGCGCATTTTTTTCAAACCAGACTTGGCATGTAGCAGACTATTAAGGAAAGTAAGGCAGAGTTCTTTAAGGAGTAAAATAGGATCATTAGGTGGGCGGTTAACCAGAAGTGAAAATTTAAAAATCAATATATCGACCTCAATTTTCTATTAACGCAACTCGATATATGTATGTAGTTAAAACTAGGAAGATATTCTCCAAACGACATCGAAGGTTCACCTGGAAGCCGATATATAAAACTCGTTCTAGCTGCCGCCATATTTGTTTTTCGAAATGGAAGATAAATGTTTTCACTGTTATTTCCTTCAAGTTAGTGGATATGTTCCATGTTTCACTACTTCTTGCACTTCCAAGATATATTTATACAGTACAATATGTCTTCTCTTTTCTCTCTGTAACTTTTCTCCAAATTTTTGCTTACGTTTTATCTTATTTTGTCTTATAGTTTGTTAGAATTCAACCACTTTTTGCGCACTAAATTTATAATTTGTATTTATAGTTTTATTACTTCACTCTATTAGTACAATTTAGGTTTCATTTAAAATTTTCTTTCTTCTAATGCCCGTTTTTTGCAACGGAACGACGAATAACATTTGAATGAGAAGAGTTAATTATCAAATCGGAACTTTAAAGAGTTTAAATTTTAGTAAGAACATTTTCAACGCTTAACAAATTCGCTTTATTTTTTACGTAATGGAGTTTCATAGGAACGATTTAAGTAGCACATATTCTGTAAACTAAAAAATCTGACCATAAATTTGACTTTGTGAAGAATTCACTTATCTTATGCAGCTCCTCCATGACGGAATTTTCTTATTTTATTTATGTTTATTTTTCAAGATCCTTTTATTGACTATTTGACCCGTGCCTCAAATGAGAGTCAATGACAAATCATGTTTCAATGACAGTAATTTTTCACTCAGCTCTTTATCGAATTGCCTTTACCAGCTACTGCTTTTATAATAAAGAAAGCTCGTCATTTTTAATATTCTGAACACGTAAGATCATTAATTTGCAGTGACTGACTCTCCAACAAATATATTGCAAGTAGCTACTAATGAACTGATTCCTTCGAACTACACATTTGATAATTGTATGTTTAATAATTGTGTTGTTAAATAATTATTTTGCTGGTTTGTTTACTATAAACATAAATTAATAACCTATAATGTTGGTTATAATATACAGGGGTTCATGTGTTGCATTTTTGCTTCAATAGGGTGCATTCTTACAATATTGCGTTCCTATTTGACAATAAATAATATCGTGAAGTTGCAGTCAATAAACAAATTAACATAACCACACATTTCTGATTTGGTTTCAAACAACGTCGTTTACATTAAGTATACAAATATTTTAAAATACCGTTAACTATATTTACATAATATTTTTTTAGTAAACAGCTTAATTGTATTCGTTAAATCGTCCTAACAAATGCCACTCTTGAGAAAGTGACTCGTGAATTTATCGATGATTTGGAAATCACTCGTGACATCACTTATGACAAATATTCTTTATCTTTTTTTTTTACATTTTCTTCAACAGACATTTTGGGTTTAAAATGCCGTTTCGACTTATGACCCAATATTAAAATCGGGGTATATAATAGATGACTTTGTGAATCTTTCATAAGAGTCAAGATTGACGTCAATTCTGCAAAGGTTAGTTACGTAATTCAAGTCTTTGTGTTAAATGCCACCCACTTCTCTAACTTCTACATTTTACAAACTCTGTATTCTTTTTTTACCCATTATAGATGATAGTAAACTAATTGAACAATTTGTATCTACAGGTAAATTCCACGGTAACCGACGTAACGTTACCGGTAAGTTAAATACAATTAACATTCTTAACACATTTTATAATATGTGCGCAACTATAAGAAGAACTCTAAAAGATTAAACCTAAAAAATTACACAATTAAAATTCTATAAAAATGGCAGAACCTATGCTTATGAAAACTGATAATTTAATAGATCAGATAATAGCTAAATGAAATGCAGCTATACATTGTTAGACAAGAAATATATTTAGACAAGAAATATAATGAAGAAATAAGAACCGAATTAAACATCTACAGTGTTATGGATAAAATTCAAAACTCAAGATCTAACTGGCTCCAACGTATAGAAAGAATGACACCCAATAGACTCCTACCAAATTTTGCTTCACTACCAACCCAAAGGAAAAAAAAAATATTGGGCGCCCCATAAATAGATGGAGAGATACGTGGAAACATGACGTAGAAGCCTTCGAATAATGGATTGGAAAGTATTTTTCTCATAACCACCTGCAAATAGTACTATCATTAACATAGAGAAACATGTAGCTTTCAGTGTTCGGACTTATATTTTTTGAATTCAGAAACTGTCGTAACTATAAAAAAATAATCAGGGAAACGAAAAAAAAAATCTCTGAAGTTATCAATTATGGGCGATAGCGAGGAGATACTAAAGCCCAACATGCACACACTACTGAGTAACACGAAGAAATTGGGACTGGAATTAAATATCAAAAAACTAAATATATAACACATTATATAATGGAAATGGACAGGTAATGACAAATGAGGTAAATTGTGAGGAAGTAGCTGAATTCAAATACCTAGGAACAATAATAATCACAAATAGGAATGAGATGCACAAAGAAATTAAACATAGGTTAAATTCTGGAAATGCGTGCTATTATGCAGTTACATGGACTCTTGACGTACCAACTCCTCTTAAAAAATGTTAAACTGAAAATATACAAAACTATTATTCTATCAGTTATATTATATGGATGCGAAATAAGGACTCTTACTTTTAGGAAGGAAAGGAGATTACGAGTATTTGAGAATAAAGTTCTCAGAAAAAAATTTGGACCAAAGAGAAATGAACATATAGGTGAATGGAGAAGACAACATAACAGTGAATTAAATGGTCTTTATAGGAAGCCACATATTATAAGAACAGTTAAGTCTCGTGGACTGTGATGGGCAGGACATGTGGCGCGAATGGGGAATAAAAGACGTGCATGGAAGCGTCTTGTAGGAAAACCAGAGATAAAATGCCCAGTTGGTAGACCAAGAATGAGGTGGGAGAATACCATTAACTATGATTTGAGGGAAGTAGATTATACAGGAAATGATTGAAAAGCGCTCAGGATAGGGATGTATGGAGAGCTTATGTTTGAGCGACCATGAACTTACAGGTTCGATAGTACTAGTGAGTAAGTAATATCAAATAATGCAATTATTAGAGAGTACAAGGACATAATTTTATTATCAGCATTGCAGATATTCGAAATGTCATTAGACGTATTTTAAATAATAGGCCTATAAACAACTCCTGATGCATAGCAAAAAGCAATAGTATGGCAAACTATAAACTGGTGAATGGACAAATCGATTTATTGACTGATACAAATGAATGTTAAAAAAATATATACTAAGTTATCATAATTAGATTTTAGAATCAGTGAGTGCAAAACGTATTATGTGAGGTTGCAGGGAAAGAACGAGTTACATTTGTTGAAATAAAATTTGAGATTTCATTAGATTAGCCAAGAGAACCATTTTCATTTAGAAATTCAGCCACTTATTCAACATTTTTCTCGTTTGTCTTATCTGCCCGTGTCCTTTACACATGTCCACACATAAAAATATATTATATAATGGAAAAGGAGACTTAATGACAAATAAAGACATTTTTGTGGAAGTGGCTGAATTAAAACATCTAGGAACAATAATGACAAATATGAAATCGGTGTACAAAGAAATTAAAAATAGGTTCATTCTGGAAAAGCATGCCGTTACGTATCACACAGACACCTGTTGTCCCAACTTCTCTAAAACAAAGATTAAATTGAAAATATATGAAATAGTTATTTTCCCAGTGTTATTATATCGATACCACACAATGGTGGATCTTACTTTAAGGAAACAAAAATAGATTATGAGTATTTGAAAATAAAGTTCATAAGAACATTTTCGGACCAAAGAGAGATGAACAGATAGGCGAATGGAGAAGACATAACAACAGTGAACTACATGCTATTAGTTGGAAACCAGGTACAATGAAAAGAATTAAGATTCATAGACTATGGTAGGCAGGACATGTTGTACGAATAGGTAATGAAAGATGGGCATGGAAGTTCCTTGTAGCAAAAGCCAGAAAGAAATCGCCCAGTATGCAAACACAGAATGCGGTGGGAGAGAAACATTAACCATGTTTTGAGGAACGCAGATTATACAGGTTATTATTAGAAAACATTAGCTCAGGATAGGGATGTATGAAGAGCTTATGTTGACGCGGCCATGAAACTACGAGTTCGATAGTGCTAGTGAGTTAGTTGGTGTGAAGCAGTGTAAGTTATAGTTTAGTCATGGGTTTATTCACCTCCAAAGTTTGACACGCAGGTAAGGAAGTATGTATGTTGTAAAACTAATAGTACGTTTTCTAGGTTCCAAGGAAAAGTGACTTAAAATATGTTTTCCCTGTATCTATCATATGATATTTGTGAGATATGGATAATTGACCAGACTCGAACTCCATTATTGGCCCAAGTAAAGCTCGAGCCGAAATCCATCCTGGGCTGTTAATCACGTTCTTACTCACTTCATAGCATAAATATTTGATTACGAATCACTTACTGTACGTCTCTCTCCACCCATTAACTAACCTCAAAAAAACTCCTTTTGGCAGATCGTGTCTCTATAAGGTCCAATAGACGCGATGCGACGTGCATAAAATTGTCAATAAAGGGAAAAGTTAATCTGAATCAGTGACAGAGAGAGAGAGAGAGAGAGAGAGAGAGAGAGAGAGAGAGAGAGAGGAGAGAGAGAGAGAGAGTGAACTATAAAATTGATCCAGGTAATGAAATTCCAACACTGCATTTGCATTCATAACTGATCAAAACCGAAGAGTCGGTACCGAAACTTGAACACGGGACCTCACTACCGCTTTACCCATCTCGCTCAGATACGTCAATTTTCTGTTTGTCTAAATATATTTTAATTCAACTCTTTCGGTATAACTACTGACATTTATTTACATATCCCTAGTGCAAATGCATACATTTTGAATATGGAGTAGATCATGACTTCGGGAACAATTCAATGGCAAACAAAAACATAATACAGTATTTTAAATACTGAAATGTATTTAGTTAATTTACTATAATATTACATTCGCTTATGTTATACTCTGTATATCTGAAAGATAAAAGTAAGAGAGGAAAAATAACAGCATTTTTGGGGATTTTATGCCACCTACATAAATTTAAATAAAATTTTGAAAAATACACAATTTATTGTTGCAGGAGGCTTATGTGATAAATACTTGAGAGGAATACAGTAAATATGTTGATTAAAAAAAATTAAAAAATTCCTTGAAATGAAATGAGAAGTTTAGCTTTTTTATGTTTCTCCTATTTGCGTTTACATTGTTTACCTTGTTATACGTATTTACCTTTTTTCGTTTTTATATTTTTGTTTTACCTTTTTTGTTAACTTTCTGTTATTCTCACATATAGACGCCGGGAATCGAACCCGGATCGCCGCAGTGGAAGGTAGGGACTCTACCAACTACGCCACGGCGACGGACAGCTTAAAGTAGTCTAAAAAAATATTTGCAATGTAAAATATGTATTAGTCATTGCTCAAACAGGGGTGCCAGCTTATCACAAAACCCTGCTAACAAACAAGTGAATGTTAAACTAATAGTGTAGGCCTACACCAACTCTCCCATTTTCTCACCATAATTTTCTCAAACTAACACTCACCCATCTAACACTAATTTGTCGATTTTCTCACCCTAACTTGCCCACTAATGTAATGGACTTCTGGGATAGAATCACCTTATATGCGAATAAACATGTTAGCAATTGGCTTTAGCGGGAACATTTGTTATCACATTCGCAAACATGACGTTAGCAATCACTTGTTCTCCGATTGAATATTCACAGGTGGCACGATGACATATATTTTTTTCAATATTTTCAAACAATATTGGAAGCAAAAATAGAAACTTATCACCACTGGGGTACCGAGATCGAGTCTCGGTCACTCTATGTGGGTTTCGTGGTGGTCGAAACGAAGCTTGGACACGTTTTTCTCGGGGTTTCTCCAGTTTGCCCCTGCCACAAATATCATTCCACCATTTCTCCATATTAATCTCATCCATTCGTTTCATTTCATTCATGCGCCCCTGTGATGGTGAGTCAGGAGTGGTCGGCAGGCACAGACTTCTATTAATAAGAGGCTTCATCTCATCTCACTCCTCGATCCGACCTTGAGTTGGACACGAGTTGAGGATATTTATTTATTTATTGTTATAACAATGATCACAACCTTAGTTAATTTTCACTAACTGTTGTGTTGTTAGAAAACAATCGAATTTCTTGAATTAACTCCACAAAAATTTCCACAAAATTTCCAAATAAATTTATTTCACAATAAATAATTAATTGATTATTCAATAATTTACGGATGTTTGCGATACACATACAGCAACTGCCTGCTGACGTGGCGAGTTGAATTGTTTGGACTTCGCTGGAAGCTCGCCCACAATCAATCAACCGTTTCTTATGTGACGCGTGGCCGACCAAGAGATTTTCCTTTACACAGACATCCTGTGGTCACAAATTGTTCATACACTCGTCTAACAGTCTTACTGTCTGGTGGATCTTTATTGAAAACTCGTCGAAAAATTTGCTGCGTAGCTACGGCGGATCTTAAGGAATGCAATTCTAACGATACAAATGCAGTCTCAGCAACTGTCGCCACTTCTAAAAAACTTAATTTCACTACTGGTAGAAGGTGTAACTACGCCGCGCAGATAATTTCTAACGTAACTTTGAGAGATATTTTGTGAGTGTTATTAGAATTATCGCCTCACTATGATGGTTGTCCAGCAGCTCGCTTTGTTTCCCCGCAGCTGTTACACATAATTAAATACAAAGATGCCGACTACCGCCACTATAATAATTCCGCTAGTTAATCATTGTCAAGTATTGGAGTGGTGTAATTAAGATGCAGGACTAACCTTGATCTCCCGCTTTAGGGTCTTATTTTTTTGCCCTCTTCAAGTTGTTCGTGATTTGTGAAAATTTGGGTTTTAAAAAATAAGTTTTTGTTTGTTATGTTCGACCGTAAAGAAGATAAGTTGTTTTGAGTATTGACATAGTTTGGACGGGTGAAACGATTTTGAAGATTTATGTGTGATCTAAAGATATTTTAAGCACAAGGAGGGACAAAACCGAGCAGAAAGCTGTTTGATATTTAGGGCCCATGTATGTAATATTATAATGATATTGTGAAAAGAAAAGTTAATGTGTGAACCAGGAATCGAACCGTGGACCTCTAGTTCTCCAGACTAGTGTGCAGCCCACTACACCATTCCATTTACTCACAAACACTAACAATTCTTTCCACATATACAAATGTATAATTCTCGTTTCGTTTGCTGTCAGGTAGATGACACTACCATCGCCAACGGCCGGCTTCGTTTAGAAGTATCTATATTTGAGAACTTTCCACCTCCACTTTTATAAGTAGTAAATGATGTTATTTAACATTTTCCAATACTGTTATTTTAACACAGTTCCAATAATGGATCATATTGTAATATTATAATGAAAAGAAAAATTAATGTGTGAACCAGGAATCGAATCGTGGACCTCTAGTTCTGCCGACTAGTGTGCAGCCCACCACACCATTCCTCGCCTAGCACAAACACTAACAATTCTTTCCACATATACAAATGTATAATTCTCGTTTCGTTCGCTGTCAGGTAGATGTTAAAATAACAGTATTGGAAAATGTTAAATAACATCGTTTACTGCTTATAAAAGTGGTGGTGTAAAATTCTCAAATATCGATACTTCTAAACGAAGTCGGCCGTTGGCGATGGCAGTGTCATCTACCTGACAGCGGACGAAACGAGAATTATAGATTTGTATATGTGGAAAGAATTGTTAGTGTTTGTGCCAGGTGTGGAATGGTGTAGCGGGCTGCACACTAGTCTGGAGAACTAGAGGTCCACGGTTCGATTCCTGGTTCACACATTAATTTTTCTTTTCACAATATCATTATAATATGATCCATTATTGGAACTGTGTTAAAATAACAACGGTATTGGAAAATGTTAAATTTATGTATGTGTATAGTAGATTCGTCGCGTGGCACCGGCTTTTATACAAACGGACAACCAACATAGTGAGGCATAAAACAAAGTGCAAAACCAGGATAATTATATAGAATCACAGTTTAGAATTGCAGGCTGCATCAACGATATTTATCATGAAGTAATGCCACGAGTGATTTCCAATTTATCTAGATAATTTGGAAATCAAGAGTGGCATTTGTTAGGACTATTTAACAAATAAAATTAAGCTATTTACTCACAAATCATTATTTAAATATAGTTATTATAAAATATTTATATATTTAATGTAAACGGCGATGTTTGAAAACAAATGAGAAACGTTTGTTATGATTCATTTGTTCATCACTGCAAGCAGATCATATTATTTATTTCCAAACGTTCACAATATTGTAAGAATGCACCCTAGTGGAGAAAAAATAAAACACATCAAACTTTTTATAATCAACATTATAGGCCATTAATTAATTTCTGTTGTCCTATAATGTAAATTATATTTTTCTGGACGTAAATTCATGGGAAATAATACGTTTAAGAAAGTGCAACCAGTCGATTATTTTTATTGTGGTACAATCAATTACTACAAATGTTTTTCTATTACATCCCGCAAGCACTCTCTGTTTACATTCGTGCACTATATGTACAATCTGGTAGCCAAATTTCTTAGAGAGTCAGTCACTGCAAAAGAATGCTCTGGCCTATTCAGAATGTCAAAATGGAGGAGCTTTCTTTAATGTGATAAAGTTGCTCAAATCAAAATTAGCTGATTATTATGACAATGTATTAGATGAAGCGCAAAATGGATTCCGAAAAGGAAGATCCTGTACAGATGGATACTTCACTATTAAAATTCTAATAGAAAAACACAGAGAGTTTAATATTGAAACACACGTGTCGTTTATTGACTTGAAGAAGGCATTTGACAAAGTAAATAGAAACAAATTATTAGAAATCCTCAAATATGATGGAATCTCAGACCAACTGATAAAAGCTATATATGATATTTATAAGGATAATTACATCCAAGTTAAGATTGAAAATAAAATCTCGGAATGCAGACCAATTAATCAAGGAGTTAGACAAGGATGTGGTCTTTCACCAATGCTCTTCATAATATACACGAACTCAATTATTAACGAATGGAGACTACAACTACCTAGCAGCATATCACTTAATAGAGTATATAATTTAAATAGCCTATTATTTGCTGATGACATTGTGTTTATAGCGAATTCACAAGATGACCTACAGCGTTCAGTCCACTCTTTTCACCAAATTGCAATAAACTACAACATGGAAATCTCAACAGAAAAATCTAAAGTCATGGCTTTCCTAGGAAACGACCCAGTTCGCAGTAAAATTTTCATTAATAAAAAAAAATTAGAACAAACCAACACATTTAACTATCTCGGATACCAAGTTACATGCGAAGAGGAAA
Source organism: Diploptera punctata (assembly GCA_030220185.1). NCBI lineage: Eukaryota > Metazoa > Arthropoda > Insecta > Blattodea > Blaberidae > Diploptera > Diploptera punctata. Next base: position 659,211 of record JASPKZ010010679.1, on the reverse strand, counting down.
AAGATTTTAGTCAAAAAATTATAAAATTTAACAGAGTAACAGGTATTATAAATAATATTTTCAAGCCAAACACAGTACAGCAACACACACGAACTAGAATTTATAAAACACTGGCCAGACCCATATTATGTTACAGCAATGAGGCCTGGAGAATTCGCAGTGTATATGAACAAAGACTAACTGCGGCAGAAATGAAATTTATGAGACGTACTGCAGGTTACTCAAGAACAGACCATAAAAGGAATTCTGAGATTCTCAAAGAATTACACACAGAATCAGTCATGGAATATGTACAAAAATACAGAAACAACTGGAAATCTCACGTACGAAGAATGAGCAGAACAAGAATACCACGTCATATCTTAAATTACCAGCCACCAGGCAAGAGATCTTTGGGCAGACCCTTCAAACGTTGGATTGAGACCGTAACAGACCACTAGGTCTATCACACGAAAGGAGGAAGAAGAAGTAGAACTTATTTGATAAATTCCAGGTAAACTCGACTGTGATTGGTTATAAATCTAAATTTATTGAAACTCGATTGGTCATTGACTCCCATTTGGGGCACGAGTTAAATAGTCAATGAAATAAGAAACAGAGCGACGCGACGATTGAAAATAGATTATATAAACACATAGATATTTAATGTATGTAGCATCTGTACCTCTTACGTTCCGCGAGGAGACTCGGGTGCTCCCTAGCGGAAATTTCTTAACCAAACTTTTTTGTTACGCATATTTACCTAGAGATGTCAAGAAGGGGCATGTGGTAGCACATCGCCTCAATGAGTCATGTGGTAAGCGACTAAGGTATTACTTAGAAGGGTGTAGGTTGGTTATATTCTGAAGAGGCCTTTTTATTCAGTCTTGCAGTTCCTTTACGAGCCTGAAAATATTTAGACTCGGGACCCATGACTCGAATTCCCTCCCGGATGACTTGTCCCTTGGATTTTTCATCATCATCATCTTCTTCTTCTTCTTCACGGTAGGCCGTTGGTCTGTTCCGCTCTCAGAATTCATCTCCCCATCGTCTTCTAGGATATTCCACATCTCTATAGCCTTGAGGTTGGTACAACAGTGCTTCTTTTGTTACCCTAGAATAGTCCATTCTTAAAATATGTTCTTGTCATTTTTGTTTATAGTTTTGTATTTTTTCATTTAGATTAAACATTATTAGTCCTTGCCTAATTGTTTCACTAGGAATGTGGTCTCTTAGAGTGTATCCTGCAACGTATCTAAAGAACTTCATCTCCGATGTTTCTAGTAATCTTCTGTCTGATCTATTCATGGCCAAATTCTCTGATCCATATGTCAAATGGGAACTGCCATTACCTTATAAAACTTTAGCATTGTGCGGCAATTCCTCTGAGAGATAGGAGTAATATATTTTTTACTTGGGTGGGCTACTAACCCGCCCGCAAAATCCTCTTCCAGGAGGACCAGGTGACTTGTGATCTACGTTTTATTCTCTAGAGCAGGTACATTTACATGGTTAAAGAGACTGCTCTTCCCTTTTGCTGGTTTTCTCTTCCGACTTCTTTGCCGTTGAGAACATATTGTTCTTCTTCCACCTCTGAAGTCGTTGGAAATTCCCGCGTTGGAACTAGTTTGCTTCCCTTCACCTCTTACCAGGCAACAAGCTATCAAAAGCCAGACTTACCCGACCTGGTCGTCTGGTTTATAAGGTACTGAGCCCCTCCACCACGCCAAGGTCTAGTCCGTGGGGGGCCTTGGATTTTTCTATCCAAAAAATCCATTGACACCGACCGGATTTGAATCAGCTACGCTCGGTACTACAGGCAAGAAAATAGCCAGTGGATCACCGCGGCCGAATAGAGGTTTAATAATATTTAATATTTTATATATTAAGAAAAAGCATAACATTAAATTCTATAATTGGGTATGAGCAGTTGGTAAATTTCCCATTGCAACCTGCAATGTTTACTTAGATAGCCATATTTGTCGTCTGGGCATACTTATGGTAACCACCCTGTAACTTCTGCAATAGTCTGTCCGCATCTCAATTTGACTCCCTCTGTCAAGTGATGGTGCTCTAATAGATACTGGGAGGCTAGAGTAATAATTAACTCTTTAATTGCCTATTTATTCCAAACGTATCAAATAATTACTTAGATACTAAAGGCCAACACGCACACACTATTGATTAACACTAAGAAATTGGGACTGGAAGTAAGTATCAATAAAACTAGACACATGGTCACACCTAGGAATACATTATATAATGGAAATGGACAGTTAATAACAAATGAAGGAAATTTTGAGGAAGTGGTTAAATTAAATACTTAGGAACAATAATCACAAATAGGAATGAGATGAACAAAGAAATTAAACATAGCCTCAATTCTGGAAATGCATGCTATTATGCATTGCAGAGACTCTTGATGTCCCAACTCCTTTCAAAAAACGTTAAACTGAAAATATATAAAACCATTATTCTACCAGTTATATTATATAGATGCAAAACATGGACACTTACTTTAAGGGAGGAAAGGAGATTACGAGTATTTGAGAATAAAAGTTCTTAGGAAAAATTTTGGACCAAAGAGAGATGAAAGACAGGCGAATAGAGAAGACTGCATAACAGTGAACTACATGGTCATTATAGGAAGCCAGATGTAAAAAAAAACAGTTACATCTCGTAGACTGCGATGGGCAGGACACGATTGGAAAATATTAGCTCAGGATTGGGATGTATGGAAAGCTTATGTCCGCGCGGAAATGAACCTATAGGTTTGATAGTGCCAGTGAGTTAGTTAGTTAGTTAGTTAGTTAGTTAGCTAGTTAATTATTTAGTTCTGTGTTAGACTGCGATGGGCAGCACATGTGGCACGAATGGAGAATGAAAGAGAGGCATAAAAGCTCCTTGTAGGTAAAAGCTGCCAGTAGATAAGCCAAGAATGAGAGGTGATTACCCATTATTTCAGAGAAGTAAATTATAAAGCGGATGATTGGAAAACGTGAGCTAAGGATAGGGATGTATGAAGAACTTATATCAGTCGGGCTATGAACCTAAGGGTGCCAAACTGCCAGTAAGTTAGTTAATTCTGTGTATATTGTTATATCCTTTTTTCTCACTTCACTGTTAAGCCAATAACGTAGATTAAGAACCTCTGCATTATATAAATGCATCAGTAATCCGGAAAAAACCAACAGTTACTTTTGAAGGTTAGACCTGGAAAATGACACCTAAATGAGAGATGTTACTCAAAACCTTTGAGCGTAAAATTTTTATAAATATTTTTTTAAGTATAAGAACTGATGGTTCATGGAGAATATTAATTAACCACGAAATTCATTAACTAATCAAACGAGAGAATGTAGTGTGATTTTTTGAATAACCAGCGAATTTATTAGATGGGACACTTAATTTCAATGGAGAAGAGAATTCCTAAAATAATTCTATTTTCGAAACTTGTAGGAAGAATAAAGAAGGGTGGACTAAGAACCATATATAGTAATGATGGGGAGGATGATTTAAGGACTAGAGGATGGAGAGGATCAGCGATGAATGGAAGACAATTCTGAAATGGTCTAAAAGTCGTCCTGCGTTGTAAAACCAACTGAGAAGAAGAATGTAGAGATGTATCGAGAGTAAAGGCGCTCAAACTCTGCCTTAATCCCTCTCGCATTTGTAAGCGAAAGCTGCTGGAAAAGAGTGCAGCCACATATTGATAACGCGCTCAAGAATGAGAATTCCCGGTATTCTCGCAGTGAGTACAAAGGATGTAGTCACGCAGAACTCATTGGCTACCTCATAAGAAATTTACTGCAATTACGAAGCCGTAAGTTTTTCAATTCCAAATGATATTCCTACTTTTACGAATAAATAATAATAATAGTAACAATAATAATAATTACTATTATTATTATTATATGTTAGAAAAATATATACATAGAGAGAGAGAGAGAGATTCGAGTAATATGGACCCTTCTGTTTTAGTGGACTCTGTTAATATCTTCTTTAATTGGTGCTACCCTTGAACAGAAAATATTTCAACTTCTTCCCCCTCATCGAGTTTGACGGGTTCAAGGCCAGTTTCTTTTATTCCTTGTGCGAAGAAGGATTTATTTGTGATATTTATGAAAATTAGCACTTAAAAGTTTTTCAAGCTAAGAATCAATTCTTAATTTCTGCTATTGAATATTACAAATGTTAAAAAACTCCTAAATATATTATATTATGTAGAGCTGTTTTAATATATTGACGGGTTTGGTTTGATATTATGTGACATGACAGCTGTATAAAATAATCAAAATTAACAAAGGAATTCGGTTAATGTGGACCTTGCACGAATACGTATATTGTATTAATGAGGATGCTATCTGTAAAAACCATTCACTTAATTAATTTTATTTAATATTTTAATACATTTGTAATTTTACTAACCCAAAGAACGCCACTTTCTGCTGTTACATGACGTGTGGGTAATATAATCAACAATAATTATTTTAAAACATTAAATTAATATGAACGCTTCTTAATTATGATCAGTCATAAATGTTTTCAGATTAATTTGTGCTTGTCTGTATAAATTAATAGAGTAAATAAACTGAAAAATAGACTAAAAACTAAGGTGGACTCTGTGGTCCACTTTATCCAAATATGGAGGTTAAACTGGACATTTCTTGTAATGTAAAATGTTTATAAATTATGAAGATGTTTCCATATTTGAATAAAATAACAATGTTATTTCATAGTTACAACACTAATGATAATCACTGTAATTAAACAAAATTCAAATTCCTTAATTAAAAGAAGAAAAATAGGGGTCCAAATTACCCGAAGTTCCTCTATATATATATACTGAACTCGCATCTTCAATAGTTAAGATTTTTATAGTGAAACGTATGGTGCATTTGACGTCTACATTGAATTTCATGTCTCAGTATGATGTAGTGTAACAATTAAAGAATACTAGATCTGTCTATACATCGCATTTTTAAAAATAAGTCTTTTGTTTGAAATAAATTTCTCAAAGTGTAACCATTCCTTGAACTTGAAAAAATAGTAGCACTATAATTTCATTAAATATCGGTTAAAAATTAGTACGCTGGTATTTACATATTTTCCAAACGACGTAAATTATTGTGTAATTCACCATTTTAAACATTTTATGTAAATGAATAACGAGTTATTCCGCACTAACCAAATATTATACAGGGTGTCCACAAAGTCCTGCTACCAAAATAATGTAACTTAGCTCGTAAAAAATTTGAGAGAGAGGCATGCGGCGTTTTGCAACGTATTCTACATCTCTCAAAGGTTTGTTTACATTTGTTACTGATTGTGATTTAAACGGCATTGACACCTCAGGAAAAGGCCCAATGTGTATGGTGGTGTGGTGTGTCTGGTAAATCAGCAGAATGTTATGGCGGTTAACATATCCAAACACAAAGAAAGTCGCTTCATCAGAGGACATTGCCCTCTGCGGGTACTCATTTTCTTCATCAATTGCGTTCAGCATGGAATCAGAAAATTCAGCACGCATAGAGAAGTCAGTTGGAAGCAACTCTTGCGTAATTTACACCTTATAGGCCTGAAGATGTAGACGCTTATGGAGGTCTTTATGAATGGTATATTTTGGTAAACGCAGTTTCCGTGATGCACGAAGAACCGATTTTTGAGGTCTGAGTTGAAATGCAAGTTGCACATTGTCGACACTAGGCTCACACCTGATCGTCCACTCCATTACAATGCCAGTCGTTCGGCCCTTCTAATTATAGATGATCCGGATCTCTTCCATATTATTGGCGGAAATTTCGCTGAATAGTTACTGATGATTTACCAGACTCGGCTTACCACCATATACATTGGGCCTTTTCTTGTGGTGTCGTCATTGTCGTTTAAATCACAATCTGCAACAAATGTAAACAAAACTTCGAGTGATATAGAATATATTGCAAAAAACAGCTTGTCACTATCTCAAATAGTTTACGAGCTAAGTTACATTTTTTTTTGTTACAGGACTCTGTGAACACCCTGTATGATATTGTTATTTATCAGTAGATGAAGGAAACCCTCATTATTTATAATTTTCTTGACAATTTCGCATGGAAATAAATTTATGTGTGTGGGGTCTCTAAACACACATTTAGTTCTGTCGGAGTACAGTTTATTTAAGTACTAAGTACATATTTAATTAACTTTTTACATGTAATATACTGGCTTATATTCAAAGCGTAAGGCTTGTAGAATGTAGATTCCATCAAATAAATTATTTAGTGCATTGTCTTCAGCTCTTTAGCAGTCAATGTATGCATTATTTTGCTTATGAAGACTGTTCACTACTTACGGGAAATCTGATCCAACGGGACTCCCGGTCGTTCTCGTTTGTGTTCTACTCCTGCGCATGCGTTTGGCATTCCCCTCTCACTGTATTACCAACGAGTATGGGAGGCTTGAAGAGCGAGATTAGAGTGGCAGTGAATGTGTATTTGTCCTGCTCTATTCAAGAGCTTATGTGCACGTAAGCATAAACATCCGGATTTAAAATGCCTGTGAGTTAAAAAAATAAATCATAAATAATCCTGAAATACATTAAATATTGTCAAATTATAACTGCCTACTAAAAAAATAAACAATAATAAAATTAATGCCAATCTTACCTCATAAGAAATTGTTTGAGCTACTGCCCGCAGCCCACCTAATAAAGAGTAATTAGAATTAGAGGCCCATCCAGCAATTATAACAGTGTAAACGCCTAGTTAGTTTTTAATTGTATTGGGATGTTTCGATACTCAGTCTATAATTATTTATATGGATACAGAATACCATAATATTCATTTATCATTAGTAATAATGCAGTAGGAATGTTAACCCATTGGAGACTTTTAACGAGTCTCCCTCGTGAGCAGGTAGAAAGTCCAAACAGCCCCACAACGAGGTAGACTCGTTGTTGTGTTATAACCCGCACTGTAAGACGTTAGGTTTCTTTAGTGGTTTACATTTTCGGTTCACCATCAGTAAAATGTGTTGTATGTTTATGTAAAGTAAATATGTATAGGCCTAGTGTATTGTATAGTTTATTTTAGTTATTATTTATAGAATAGTAGACTATAGTTGTAGGCATTTATTACGGTAAAAATATAAGTGAATATAAATTCAGTGCTTATTTGTTAAAATTCATAGTTTTAAAATTAATTTTTTTTCTTGCAATATGTGCGTAAATAGGAGAGAACGTATTGCTTTTGAGAAACTAAGTGAAGTAGTGGATGCAATATTATGTGACAGTGATTGTAGTGAATTATTATGGAACGAAGATTCGGACGATGAAATAATATACAGTGACAACGTAACCGTGCATGCTACTGATGGTAGAAATATTAGGTGAGTTTCGTCCAGTTTTTATCTATAGTATTTTATAATTTACAGGTCGATATATAACTATGATAATTAAAGAATATACGAAGAACTTTTCCTGATTTTATAATGTATAGGTCTATGCTTATTTTATTTCATATATTTATTTTTATTATGTACAGTATTATATTGCGTTTGTTATTTTTTTCGGTCTTGTTTGAACATATGATTTGTGTTTACTTTCAAGGCAATGTCCGAGAACTTTTACAAAAAGATGGTTTCTGAATTGTTTGTCAACTTTCACAGCCTTGAAAATAACAAAACATAACGGTTTACAATGCACAAAAGAGGGTAGCAGGTAGGCCACATTCCTTTGCTATTCGTAAAAGTACAAGATACTAAAAGAAATTCAGGGGTAAACAAAATATCTGAAATCATAAGTGATAGAACAGAGTATGTGTATTTAAAGTCCAGCGTAGCCGGAGTAGCGGCGCGGAGATTTAAATGGGTTCCCAGTGAACATGCTAGGCACTTTAAACGTGTCTCCAATGGGTTAACGCATAGAAAATAATTCCTTGAAGAACGAAAAGTACTTATTTTTATTAATGTTTTTAAATATTTAATACACATTTACATTAATAAGGAATTTATTATACTGCTGGAGTTTTACTCTTCAGAAACCCAGATATCTCCTATACAAATTAATTTACGTGAGTGCAAGAGCTTGCAATGTGTAGGCATGTGTGGAATTGCTATTTCATTTTAGGTTAATGATATTAATAAACCTGCTCTATATACTCACGTTTCCCAGAATTGCTACAACAGGAAGCCACGTTAGTAATTTCCAGTAATTCAATCCTAGCTTCTAGGAATTAATTTAATTATTGCTATTATATACGGTAAAGATTGCCATTTTAGTCAGAGTACACAATCAAAATAGAAATCGGATACAGTATAATGTTAGGTGTATCACACGAAAGTGGTTCTTTAAAAACGTATTCATTTCCAGAAATTCTAAACTGAAATTTATTTAGAGTGCTATTAGGCAATGGAAATTGCATACTTTTAGAATTCAATTAGGAAGCAAGATAATTGGTTGCATGAATTTAGCTTTTTCTTGGGATAAAAGTGTATATAAAATGATTAAAAAATGAAATGTTGAAGTTTAGTAGAAACAGTTGCCTGCAATAGGAGTGAAACATGGTGCATTAAGGAACCAATCATGGGGATAGATATGGACGATTTGTGAAGAGGCTTGGAATTATCGAAAATGAATAAAATCCCACGTGGGGAAATAACAAATAGGACGATGCAGAGGAAACAGTCATCGAAGGAATTAAACAAAGAAAATTAGGATGGCTGGAACACCTGATGAGAATAACAGATTATAGATGGCCGAAGATCTTTAATTGGCAACATAGTGGCAAAGCAAAGAGAGGAAGACCCATATTTAAATGAAAAGAAAATGTTGTGTGTGTGTGTGAGAGAGAGAGAGAGAGAGAGAGAGAGAGGAGAGAGAGAGAGAGAGAGAGAGGGAAAGAGGCCACAGATATAGAAAAATTATCCACATAAACAGAAATTTGTATCATATGCTACGACCAGTGGTCACTCATATCTGAGAGACTTGGACACTATAAGTGAATGACAAATAAGAACAATTAGTGTAAATTAATAATGTTTCGTACAACCTGTCTGAAGGTCAAGGTTAATATAACCAACTAACTCTCTGACACTAGCAAACCCGTATGTTAATGGCCGTCCAGACATTAGCTCTACATACATCCCGAACCTAAGATAATGTTTTCCAATTATTCCATTCCTGCCCACGGCATTCTACGAGACTTAACTGCTTTTAATACATCTGGTTTCCCATAAAGATCATTTAGCTCACTGTAAGAAGTTTTCTCCATTCACATGTCTGTTCATCTCTCTTTGATCATCTCAACTTCTCATTGCGAAACATCGCAATCACTATGTAAAAGTTGAAAAATAAAAATTTACCTGAGATCTCAGTTGTCCTCTACTAGGACTTATCTTGGACGTGCTTAATTGAGGTCGACTGAGATCTCATATAAGATTTTTATTTATTATTTTTATTTTTGATCTAAGTGGAGATATGGTTTTTAGATTATAACCCTGTAGGTGATTTTCAAGCTGTTGGTCGTTGTCTTGGGGCTTGAAGTCCCCCGATGTTTCGCCACTGACCATGACCAACAGCCCGCAAATCTTCTATAAGTTCATAATAAGAACTCCGATTCCGATTGAGGGTCTTTCCCCTTTTCAGCGGTTGCCCTTTTACCAGCCGGCTGCTGGCCCTTCACATCCACATGTGTCAATCACAGAGGTAGATGATCAACAGCCAGTGTAGGGGTGACATGTGGTTAGCATGTCGAGTCCCCCAGCCGTTATAGCTGGTTCCTCAACCTGGAGCCGCTACTTATTGTAGCTACCCAATTGCCTCACGATGCTGGGTGGGCACCGGTCCCATACTGGCCGAAATACCATGAGAAAATTTCTTCCCCCATGGAGACTCGAACCAGCGCAAGTCCCGTAGCTCTGCGCCAAGGCTTCCTAACTTAACCGCTCGGCTACGGCGCGGGACTCATAATAAGAACTCCGGTCCTGAAAACCTAAGCGAATAAAATATGTTTATATTTCTTTGCTAATAAATAAGAAATTAGCAAGAAAATTTTATTTATTCTACCCTGTATTACTGAGCAGACATAACACAAGGATCACATTTAAAATTATACGTATTCCTAGTTTTAACAAACCTATACCAAATAAAGCCACATTATTCTTTCTCACCGTAAATATTTGCATGGGGTGTTTTCAAGAATCGCTTACAGATCACTCCCGAGTACTTTTCGATGAACTACGATCCGAAACCTCAGTCGCCTGGAGGAAGAGGAAATTCCTCGTTTGGCAGCTATATATGATTATGACAGATATAAGGATGTATGATCTTCATTGTTTTAATATTCAGTTAAATCACTGGATCAGCAGGTAAAAACCCTTGTTTTCTTTGATCCTGATGCATTAGAATGTTAGGGATTCTAGCTCAGATTACTGATAATTATTTTCCAATGGTGACGAGGCTTTAAATAGGCTTCTGACATTTTCTTGTCGTGTTTTCCAATACAGACCTTGAATTACCTTCCTCAGGTGTTTGTTTCTGTCCAACTGTTTATGTCAGATTATGTTCCTCGATCTGTTTCTTTGTACATTTCGCATTTGTGATCGTCAACAATTCCAATTTTATGTAGGTGGTCAGTTAAGCAGCAAAGGCAGACTGCAGTTATGGCAGGTTTTCTTGTAAGAATATTGGACTGGAGGCGGATTTTTGCATACTTCTTTCCATATAGTTTTGTATTTTTTTTTATTTCAATTCCGTTTCTATGCTATTTTACGAGTTACATTTTGTTTATTTAGCCAATCTCATGGGCTAGTGGTAAGATATTTTGACTACAGATCATGGGGTGTCGAGTTCGATTTCCAGTCATACCACAGGATTTTTTTTTCTTAAAGGGAATTTATTGCTGTGATCATCTATGATCTGGATTTAGGTTGAGTTTAGATTTGAGGACTATCTTGGCGTTTCATTACCATTTATCACCTATCATAACATCGGAGTAAACTAACTCCGCCTTCCAGGCGGCTCCAACTTAAGAAGTGGGCTACTATCAGCCATGCCAGGAGAGGTTACAAGAGATGTCAAATACTATCTGGTGACATTGATAAAAAATATATATCCGAAATCCTCGACACCTCCAAGAGATGCTTAATTCATCCTGCCCATTGGTCACTCGCACGTGCGCTCCGTAATTGTCACCTTGCAGTGATCTTCAATTCCTCCCAGATATTCCTAAAACGATTTAAAATCGTATTTTAATAAAATAAAACAAAATATTGTTTCTTCAAAATTTTAGGGAAAGCGGCGCTTCCTTGCAGGTTTTGTCACTGATTCTCTATTATTACTTTATGAAAAGCACCTCTTAATTCAATAATTAAAGGACCGTCGGGTAATCTGGACCCCTGTTTTGAATTTGTTGTGTTTTTATTTTAATTAAGGGATTTTCATTTTGTTTAATTACAGTGGGGGCACGCCGTAGCGTTGTGCAGAGTTTAACCACGCTGACTGCTACCATTTTGTGCGGGCGATAACCACGCTCTGCGCCGCCGTGTATCGTCTTTTGCTTCCGTTGTATATATTAGCGTAGAGTTCACAACATCCAAGGTTATTAATCAAAAGCCTTTGCCCGGGCCCATAAGAGGCAAAGATTGATTCATCTTTCTTTCCTAAACCTTAAACATAAATCAACAATAGATCTCAAAACACTAGAGTAATTCCTGGTTCTTAATTGAACTGAATGTATCATTATTGTTATTAACCATGAAAGCTAGACGGAAAAAAGGAAGCTAGTATGATCTCCTAAATAAGTAAGTTTCAGTACGGGAATATATCAAACAGCAGCATGCACATAAATAATTTGAACATTAACCAGGATGTATATAATAATGATGTTTAATATAAACAAGACGTCTGAAGTATAAGAAAAGTATAAAAAATGTGAATCTTGATCATTGTTAAACAAAAAAAATAATAAATAATAATCATTAACATCATAAACTATATCATACCTCACACAACTTTCATACAACAGTCCAAGCCAGGGTGGCTTTCCCTGGTCCTCCGGACCAAACTCAAACCACGCCACTCGCGTGCTCCAGACGACGTTGTCTGAACTCAAAGTTCCGATCGAATGATAATGTTCTGCATGTGCATAGGGATATTTGAGCGTTCCGAGGTAGAAGGGGAGATGCGCAGCACAAACAGCGCAACAGGAGAGGTAAAAAATAGAGTGGGGGTAGATGCATAGAGAAGGAATATTGGCATAGTTCACGAATCTTTCTATTTAAGGAGGATAACGGCACTGCAGTAACGAACCGAAAATCGCACTTTCGGTTCAGCGTAGTGGTTAAGGCACTGAGCTACAAGCCGGAGGTTCGAGGGTTCAAGTCCCGTTGGGGTCAGAATTTTTAAACTGACCCAAACCCTCTGGCGGCAATATGGCCCTGGGGTCGACTCAGACTCTAACGGAAATGAGTACCAGACGCTTGTTCTGGGGGTAAAGGCGGCCGTCAAGCAGGGCTGACAACCCGGCTGACATAAAGTGCCGCTTGTCTAGAAAAAGTGGGAGCCTTCAACTCCTACTACCCCAAGGGCCTCCGGGCCTGTTGTGGGATCACTTTGCTTTTTTTTAATTACAGTGATTTATCGATTGTGTGTCCACCGCTGTGGTCTCGAGGTAGCGTGCTGCCTTGTCACGCAGCGGGCCCGGGTTCGACCCTCAGTCGGGGCAGTTTTTCTGGATGAGGTTTTAATCGGGGTTTTTCCTCACCTGTAAGACAAATGTCAGGAAACCTTTAAGGCCCAAACGGTCCCCGAAATCATATGGCCTCATCATCATCATCATCATCCTTATCATTATCATCATCCTTCACGGTGTGGAAAGCAACAGGAAGCTACCACAGCTACAATTCCCTAGTAACGCTGCAAGCATAGCAGGAAAATAATACGATTGCAGTGAAGGACCTGCCTTCGGGCAGAATTACTATGGATGGATGGATGGATCATTAGTGTTGTAACTATGAAATAACATTGTCAATTTATTATGTATGGAAATATCTTCATAATTTATAAACTTTTTTACATTAAAGAAAGGTCCACTTTAACCTCCATATTTCAGTAAAGTGGACCCCAGATTCCACCTTAGCTTTTAGTCTATTTTTAAGTTTATTTACTATATTACTTTATACAGACAGGCGCAGATAAATCTGGAAATATTTATGACTGATCATAATTAAAAAGCGTTGATTTTTATTTAATGTTTTGAAAAAAAATATTGTTGATTATAACATTTACACGTCATTCAACAGCAGAAAGCGACGGTCTTTGGGTTTAGTAAAATTACAAGAATATTAAATAAAATTAATTAAGTGAATGGTTTTTACAGATGGCATCCTCATTGATAAAAAATATATGTATTCATGCAAAATGGACCTAGGTCTTCTTGGAGGGTCCACATTAACAGAATTCCTTTGTCATGTTTAATTACTTTATACGGCCACCATGTTACATAATATCAAACCAAACCCGTCAGTATATTAAAACAGCATCTACATAACATATTTAGGAGTTTTGTCAATATTTGCAATATTCAATAGCAGAAATTAAGAATTGATTCTTAGCTTGAAAAACTTTTAAAGTGGACATTTTCATAAATATCACAAATAAACCCTTAATCGCACAAATAATAAAAGAGACTGGCCTTGAACCCGTCAATGTTGATGAGGGGAAGAAGTTAAAATATTTTCTGTTTGAAGGCAGCACCAATTAAATAAGATATTAACAGGGTCCACATTACCCGAACTTCTCTATATACTGTTGTAAGAAGAGCCTCTCTCTGTTATCTGAATCAGTTATTTCAGAAACCGGACTTCACTATTCTACAATTGACGACGTCACCTGACAACGACTTATGGCGGTATACGCCCTTTTTTAGGGCGATTGCGTTTCCTTGAAGTACTAACTTTGTTCTATCATGTACTAAAATTTTGTGTACATCCGAGATGCCTACATGGCACAACTGTGCACTAGTCTTGCAGATGTCCGTACAACAGTTTGTGCTACCTGCATGTGTATGTGAGTAGCGTTTAAAAACATTGCGATTCCATAATAATTCTGAAATTATGGAAAACAACAAAGGAAAAAAGAAGCTTGTAAACAGAATTCGATGGAAAACAGAAGAAAGAAAATTAAAAAATTAAAGAGAGAGAGAGGCATATACGAAGTTACGAGGAGAGTAATGTGATGCTAAATATTTTTGCAAAGTACAGAAATACTGTCATTTATTTGGAATTTTCTAAGACTGCCAGCATTGTATATTTATGCGATTTTGGACTTCAGGTGACGAACTCACTCAAGAACTGTTCCGATGTGTCTGGTCAACCTATTTCAGACAAACGTTACGCCATAAAAAGAAAGTAAATACGGTATCCTATATCACAAGTTATAAAGTTTTCAATTGGTAAACCACATATTAGTAGTGTTTCAGTTTACTTAATCAAATGTTTTTTTGGTCGATATGACTAATTTCTTATACTTACCAATATTATTGTTACTGGAAGTAAGTCAACGTTCCCACATATAACCGGGTTGCTATGCAAACAAACGAAATCGCAATGCTGATATGGACTCAAAAACCACACGTTCGATAAGTAAAATAAAATATGTCTTGAATGTTTTGTACACTAACTCGTACCTTTCTTTAGACGTTTTCGGAATTAATGCAGAACATCCCACACTCTCCAGGCTTCTTCAATTTCTTATCATCTACCATGACTCCTTCCATAATAAAATTATCAAACAGATTCTAATCACGGTACTACATATATAAATGTCTCCACAGGCAACAATCCATGCTTATAATAAAACAAATGAAAAGCTACATAGCAACGATCACCAAATATTTCTTTCTCATAGAAGTCATTTACATCCAACCAATATTTTAATTCACTTATTATTATATTTAATATAAATTAGTCGCATCGACCAAAAAAATGGTATGCAATACACATCAGGTAACCGTGTAACAGGCGCAAGTGCCTCGTTTTATTTTATTTGTTTTTAAACTTTTTCTCGATCAGTAACAAGTACTTACCTCACTAGTATCGCAATATACTATTATGTTAAATAGTATTTTGTTTCGTATGTTTATTTCCGACATTTTCTGTATCACTATTCCTCGAAAGTAATTCCCACATTCAAAAAAAAAATAATGAAAGAATCGCTCCTGGAAGAAAATATAATGTGCAATACGAATGCGTATTGTTGTAGTAAAAGCTATACAATCAATTCCCACAACGCGTTTAGTTATTTAATGATATTATGAAGTGAGCAATACAATGAAAGTTTAAAACATTGAGAGAGAAATCTTTTTTAGTTGATTTCTAATTGGGAAAATATGTTAGTATTTTGTGTTCTAAATGGATGCTTCCAAAACTTTCGACAATGTTCTTCATTCCAATCATTAAATTTTGTAAAATCATAAAATTGTCATACAACTTGTATGTTCACCCAAAAAAGAGGCGCTTGTCGAAATAAAAGGTAATGACTATTATTTTAATATGCCTTATATTGTTAAAATTTCTTTTCGTATTAATGATGTAGGTGAGAGTAATGTACATCAAGGTAGATACTCAATTTTCCTTCAATTGAATAAGTTTGGACCAAAGTAGTGTACTGAACTTTAACATTTATATATTTCAGATCATCAAATTCAATCATACGCCTTTGTTACGGTGATGTCCTCAATTTTGAGTTACGTATACATATTTATAGACGTATGTTGGATTATATTTCATTTCTTTGAAGCTTCTGTACATACCAGTTATGTAGCGTCCAAAATATGATAAGTTGTCTTCTCACCACAATATTAACATTAATAGGTCTGTCCCTCTCCACACAGCAGTTGTCACATACTTGACACTTTTAAGTGACGCTTCTTATAAAATGTCTTGTTAAATAATTAAGTTTTCATCGGAATTTAATTTATTCTATGTCAGTTATTTTTTGTTTAATTTTTCTGTCTTGTACATTTTATATTGTATTTGTTAAATCAAGAGTAAATCAACATAATATTGCAGACAATAATTGAATTTCAGATGTCACTTAAAAGTATACGTTTATTGTAATTTAGATATAACTCATTTTTGTATTTTTTCTAATCTAGTTGAGAGGTAGGCAAGGCCTTAAAGTCTTAACTCTGCCAGGAAAAATAAAGAGCTTTATTATTATTATTATTATTATCGGCCGCGGTGGACTAGTGGTTATGCTCTTTGCCTCTGGTCCCGAGGGTCGCGGGTTCAAACCCGGCCGGGGTCGATGGATTTTTTAGGACGGAAAAATCCAAGGAGCAAGTCCTCCGGGAGGGAATTTAAGCCGTGGGTCCCAAGTCTCAAGATTTTCAGGCTCGTAAAAAAGTCCTTAAGCCCGAATGAAAAGGCCTCTAAGCAAAATTTACTGAATTTTCCCGTACTAGTACTACCTTGGTTTCCTAGATGTCAGTATCAGGCGGAACGCTGACCACGGACCACTCAAAATGACATCTATACGAAAAGAAGTGTAACTAAATTAGTATGGTTCAAATTCTTCCCTGTAGGGTGACAGTGCCTTAATCTCTGTAAAGGGAAAACATGGGCTATGATAAAAAATATTATTATTATTATTATTATTATTATTATTATTATTATTATTATTAAGTCTCGTAGACTGCGATGGGCAGGACATGTTGCACGTATGGGGAATGAAAGACTTGCATGGAAGCTCCTTGTAGGAAAGCCAAAGGGAAAACGCCCAGTTGGTAGACCAAGAATGAGGTGGGAGAATAACATTAACTATGATCTGAGAGAAGTAGATTATACAGGGAATGATTGGAAAGCATTAGCTCAGGATAGGGATATATGGAGAGCTTATGTCCGCGCGGCCATGAACCTACGGGTTCGATAGTGCCAGTGAGTAAGTATTATTATTATTAGTAATAGTATTATTATATGCCGGCCACACTGGTTTAGGGGTTATAATATTTGCCTACAGTCCCAAAAGTCGCGGGTTCAAACCCGGCCGGAGTCAATGAATGTTTAGGATGGAAAATCTAAAGGACAATTCCTCCGGGATTGGCTTTAAGCCGTGGGTCCCGATTCTGAAGATTTGCGAGCTTATAAAAAACCTGAAGTCTGAGTAAAAATAACTCTGTGCAAAATTTAACCGACCTTCATCCACTTTAGTTTCCTATTAGAAGTATCTACGAGGCAATGTACTAACCACATGTCCCTCGCTGATATAGCCTATAGGAAAATAAGCGTATCTATATTCGTCTGGATAAGAAATTTCCCACTAGAGAAAGACCCATGTCCCCGCGGCGGAACGAATGGAATCACTCACTCATAGACTACATAAGATATCTCCAAAGATAGATATCAATTTTGACAGAAATCGTAATTCTTATAGCCTCTTTATAATATATACTCTGTATTGTAGCATATGATGTTCTATTTTATGAAGGAACCGGACTTCTTCGGAGATGTCCGCTTTCAGCTTGCATTATACCAGCTGTTGTGAGATATCAATTATGGTAAAACTGAAAATTCCAATTAGCCATGTGCAACAGTTTTTTGTAACTTAAGCAAATGAATGATTTTTTTTGTGAAACTGCTAAGTTTTAGCGAATAACGAAGGAATGAAGCCTATTGAGGTTCTTCTCATGAAAATATTTAGTGTCAAAGTAATGATTTGCTTCAATGCAACAATTTCCTTCAGAAAAAATGTAACTGGTGTAACAGGAAAGATAATTTACACTTTCATTGTACACACAAACAAAAGTACACAAAATTCTGATATAAGTACAGAAATTGTATTTATTTGTATAAGTTATTACTTTATATGCAATAAATAAATGGTTTTAGAAAATCTTACTGCTAGGTGTCTAATTTAAGATGCGGGAAATGTTTGAATCCATTTGATTCAGTTTTGAGTCCTATAGATATATTTTGTTCTATATTTTAAAACATAGTGATGTGGAGACGTAAAGTGTATGATATAACATATTTCAACTAGAGAATCAGCTCCTCATTTCCTTTGATCTGACAGTGACCTATATCCATTGCAGTACAATTGTTGTCTTATTTTCTAGCAGTGTGGTATCATTGAAATACAAAGGACGATAATTGGACAAATAAATAACTCGAAAGACATGTGGAGAATAAAAAAAAGAACTAAATAAAGTATTCTTTATTGAATAAATAAAACTACATAAATGGTAACACACAGAAATTCGTAGTAACTTTTAAAACGGAAATAGAAATGTAATGACAAATAAGGGCAATTTTGAATAAGTGGATGAATTCAATATAATTATAATCAGGAATGAGCACAGAAAGAAATTAAACATGGGCTCAATTTTATAAATCGATGCTATTACGTATTACAATGGCTTCTATAAATCCAACGTCTATCTCTCTCTCTCTATATATATATATATATCTCTATCTCTCTCTCTATCTCTCTCTCTCTCTCTCTCTCTCTTTCTTTCTCTCTCTAAAAAAATAAAATTGAAAATGTAAAAAACTGTTGTTCTGCCACTCCTAATGATCCAATTTTGTTGGTTAACATACTCGAAATTACGCTTCTTACTTTACTGCTCTATGCCAATTTGGTACGTAGGCCAAAAATGCCTATTTCCGTGATATCCCTGATTCCGTTATACGATTGTAATTCGTTTTCATGGCATTAAATGTAATAAAGAGTAGTTTGGGGTTACTCCAGGCGTGATATAAGCTTCTACTTTCCATTTTATTGTATTTCCCGCCTTTTCAAAACTAATACAAAGACTCCAAAACCATCGTGAAGTTTATTTTTTTTTTCGTTTTTTTTCCCGTGACTGTCCTTTCAGAAATTGTCTATACTACTACAGTCATTAAATACTGAGATTTCACGCCTGGAGGGTATGCACCGACAAGAATGTGGATGTCTCACAAGATGCCGATAACTCGGCGTACATTTAAACAGAACCACATCCTCCCTCAAAATAGTCGCCGCTGGCCGTTATGCACGTTTGCCAACGTTGGTATAGCTGCTGGAAGCACCGCTGAAAGATGTTGGCAGGGGGTCCCATATAGTTTCTCTTGTGGCAGTCAAGACCTCTTATCTCTTTGTAGCGTGTTTTGTTTACAGTTGCACCTTCTGATATGAATTCCATGTGAACAATTCCATTTGAATAAAAAACAAGTACAAGCATCACCTTTGCCTGTTGACCTGTCTTGTCGCGGTTTTTTCTGTCGTGATCATAATGACATTTTCAAGATGGCGGATTGTCGTTTCAGTTGCAGATCGTAAAGGAAACACCATGTTCCTTCTCCAGTTTTTATCCGGTTGATAATCGTCGGATCATCATCAGCACTACTGATGAAGTCACCACGAATCGTCATCCGGTCATCTCGTTAGTTTTGTGACAGGATTTGTGGCACACTGTGCTGGGTAACACGAGACATGTTCAGGTCATGAGACAGAATTTTGTAGCAAGTACCATGGCTGACCCCTACTGCTGCTGCCAGATCGTCTACTGATTGGGAGCGGTTATAGCACGCAACAATGTTACTACTTCTTCGATCTTACGTTCAGTTCGAATTATTTGTGGCCGACCAGTCAGTACGCACATCATCTTTCAAATTAAAACAGGATAATAATGGTACAACAAGATCTGAAGATTTTCGATTTTTTGTTTATTTTTCTTCTTATGATATGGGTTTATTTCTGATATTTAACCATGTGAATTCAGACAGTAAGAAGAAAATTCTTCAGAATACTTATAGGCGTTCATATTAGTTACAATATGTAGCCATCAGTTTTATTAAAATTGCATATTTTACTCATTAACAGGGATATAATAATTAAGCCTAAAGCGACTATAAGTCGGCATTCGATTGAAACTAATTTCCTAACTTCATTTATTCATTGTACGTTAAATTATTTACTTTTTCTGTGTTTTCAATTTTCTTTGTTTTTTCTTAATTATTTATTATTATCGTCATTAATAGTATTATTATTATCATTAATATTATTATTATTATCATTATCATTACTTATTATTATTATTATTAATTATTATTATTATTATTATTATTTCAAAACACGTTAAACTCAAAATATATAAAACTATTATTCTACCCGTTATATTATATGGGTGCGAGACATGCACTCTTACTTTAAGGGAGGAAAGGAGATTACAAGTATTTGAGAATAATGTACTTAGGAAAATTTTTGGACCAAAGAGAGATGAACAGACAGGTGAATGGAGAAGACTACATAACAATGAACTACATGGTCTTTTTAGGAAGCCAGATATAATAAGAACAGTTAAGTCTCGTAGACTGCGATGGGCAGGACATGTTGCACGTATGGGGAATGAAAGAGGTGCATGGAAGCTTCTTGTAGGAAAGCCAGAGGGAAAACGCCCAGTTGGTAGACCAAGAATGAGGTGAGAGAATAACATTAACTATGATTTGAGGGAAGTGGATTATACAGGGAATGATTAGAAAGTATTTGCTCAGGATAGGGATGTATGGAGAGCTTATGTCCGCGCGGCCATGAACCTACGGTTTCGATAGTGCCAGTGAGTAAGTAAGTAAGTATTATAACTATTTCATTCTTATGTTTATAGAGGATAACATTCTTCATAGAAATTAGAACTAGTATTTTGTTTGCAGATATTTTATCACCGTGTTAATTGTCAATATTATTATTTAATGTTAAATTTATTTTCAGAGAGTAATATGCCTAAATATTAAATGTTATAATGATATTATGAAAAGAAAATTTAATGCGTGAACCAGGAATCGAATCGTGCCTCTATTTCTCCGTACTAGTGTGCAGCCCACTACACCGTTCTAGACTTGGCACAAATATTAACAATTCTTTCGACATATACAAATCTATAATTCTCGTTTCGTCCGCTGCCAGGTAGGTGTCACTACCAACGTCAACGGCCGGCTTTATTTAGAAGTATCTATATTTTTTGAGAATTTTACACCATCACTTTTATAAGTGTCATGGTTTTTTTTCTCTCTCTTGTCCTTATCTCAATTAATTTTCTTTGTTTTATTATATACTTTTTGCTTTGTTTTATTTTCAGCATTTACCGCACTACTCATATAGGCGAAATTATTTTCCATTGTACGACACACATTGAAATAGAACGGATTTTAGTTTCTCAAATAGTTGTATACTTGTGGACCAAACAACTGACCTCTGGTTATGCGCAGTGGCTTCGATCTGGGACTTGAAAATGACCTGTGCGCCAACAATTATTTCAAAGGCTGTACATACGAAAATATATCCAAAAGGTAGTGTTAATATACATTATACGAAACAGATCACTGCATTTTATGTAAATTGAACTTTATTTAAACAATAAATTCGTACTTGCCGCCATTTAGGCCCTTATTGATGTCACGGTCTGCTGAAGTCTCAAGTAATTTATCGTATAAACATTAGCCACACTGTTAACATTACTCAGTTTTTTTATAATGAACGCAAATATTTCCAACAAAGATGTTATTATTTTACTATTTTTTATTATTTTGAAAACACCATCGTGCAAAAAAATAATGTACAACGCACGTTTGTGAAGTGTTTTACAGAATCTCGAAAATTAAAAACCTGGCTATCACTCGATTCTTAATAATTTCTTCGCTTCTGTAATAAACACTTCTCAACGTCGCATTCTAATACTCACTTACTTACTCACTGGCACTATCGAACCCGAAGGTTCATGACCGGGCGGACATAAGCTCTCCATACATCCCTATCCTGAGCTCAAGCTTTCCAATCATTCCCTGTATAATCTACTTCCCTCAAATCATAGTTAATGTTGTTCTCCCACCTTATTCTTGGTCTACCAACTGGGCGTTTTCCCTCTGGCTTTCCTACAAGAAGCTTTCATGCACGTATTTCATTCCCCATACGCGCAACATGTCCTGCCCATTGCAGTCTACGAGACTTAACTGTTCTTATTATATCTGGCTTCCTATAAAGACCATGTAGTTCATTGTTATGTAGTCTTCTCCATTCACCTGTCTGTTCATCTCTCTTTGGTCCAAAAATTTTCCTAAGTACTTTATTCTCAAATACTCGTAATCTCCTTTCCTCCCTTAAAGTAAGAGTCCATGTTTCGCACCCATATAATATAACTGGTAGAATAATAGTTTTATATATTTTCAGCTTAACGTTTTTTGAAAGGAGTTGGGACATCAAAAGTCTCTGCAATGCATAATAGCATGCATTTCCAGAATTGAGCCTATGTTTAATTTCTTTGTGCATCTCATTCCTATTTGTGATTATTGTTCCTAGGTATTTGAATTCAGCCACTTCCTCAAAATTTCCCTCATTTGTCATTAGCTGTCCATTTCCATTATATACTGAATTTCTACGTGTGACCATATATTTAGTTTTACTGATATTTACTTCCAGTCCTAATTTCTTAGTGTTACTCAATAGTGTGTGCGTGTTGGCCTTTAGTATCTCCTCGCTATCGGCCAGTAGTACTACATCATCAGCATAAACTAACAGCTTATTAATACCATTCAGTTGTAAGCCTTCCTCATTCTCTAAAGATTTAATGGCATGCTCTAGTACAAAATTAAATAGTAGAGGAGATAGTGCATCTCCTTGCTTCAACCCATTCTGGATTTCAAAAATGTCTGAAAACTGTTTGCCTACACGCACCCTACTCTTTGAGCCATTTAGACACATTCGTATAAGTCTAACTAACTTTTTAGGAATTCCGAACTCCAGCAGGATACTATATAACTTCTCCCTCTTAATTGAATCATATGCTTTTTTGAAGTCTACATATAGTTGATGTACAGTACCATTATATTCCCATTTCTTTTCTAAAATCTGTCTTATACTAAAAATCTGATCTGTTGTAGACCTGTTTCTTCTAAATGCACATTGATGATCTCCTAGAATGTCATCAATATAGGGAGTAAGTCTGCTTACTAATATATTTGTTAGAATTTTGTACGAAGTTGAAAGTAATGAGATGCCCCTGTAGTTGTTGCAATCAGTTTTATCTCCTTTCTTATAAATTGGTACGATAATTGATTCCTTCCATTCATCTGGAAGAGTTTCTTTTTCCCAAATCATACTAAGCAACCAGCGTATCTTGTCCATCAATTTTTCTCCCCCTGATTTTATCAGTTCTGCTGGGATCTCATCTGAACCTGATGCTTTATACATCTTCAATTTTTCAATCGCCATTTCAACCTCTAATGCACTTGGCTCTGCGACTAGCATTTCTGCTATCTGTAACTTATCCTCCTCAATGTCCTGTTCTGTATGTACATTTAATAGCTGATTAAAGTAACTTTTCCATCTATTTAATATACTCCTAGAATCTGCAATCATATCCCCATTTTCATTCCGAATTATGTTTGTTCTAGCCTGAAACCCTTTCTTCTCTATACTCTATACTAATTCCCTGATATAATTCTCTAATGTTCCTATTTTTTGCATTCATTTCAAGATCATTAATCTTCTCTCTCAAATATTCCCTCTTTTTACTCTTTAGTAACTTGGTGGTTTCCCGTCTAACACTACCCAATTGCTCTAAATTTACCTCATTTGGCTCGTGTAACCATTTCATTTTTGCTAGCTTTCTTTTCTTTACAATGTCGGCACATTCCTCATCAAACCATTTCTTGTTTTGCCTCTTTTTTAAACAACCAATGCTTTCTGATGCTGACAATTTAATAGTATCTCTTATAGCCTCCCATTCTTTATTTATATCAGTTTCTTCTTCGTTTGCCACATTGTCATCTGAAGATTCCAGTACTTCAAATCTATTAGCAATTTTGATTTGGTATTCTTGCCGCATTTCATCATTTTTCAAGTTTTTTAATTCATATTTTACAGAATCATTTTTAGCGTTTGTTCCTCTCATAAGCGATAGCCGTTGTCTGATTTTCACTCTGACCAGATGATGAATCGAATTGCAGGCTGTCCCTCTAACTGATCTAACATCAATGATGCTACTCTGCCAGCGTTTATCCACTAATACATGATCTATCTGGTTCCGAGTTTCTCCGTCTGGGGACGTCCAGGTGTATTTATGAATATCCTTATGCTGAAATGTTGTGCTCTTAACAATGAGATTCTTTGATGTTGCAAATGTGACTAATCTAACCCCGTTGTCGTTACTCTCTTCATGAAGACTGAATTTGCCTATTGTTGGTTTGAATATATCTTCCCGCCCCACTTTTGCATTAAAATCTCCTAAGACAATTTTCATATGATATCGTGAAAGGCTATCAAATAAGCATTCTATTTCTTCATAGAACTCATCCTTGATCTTGTCATCTTTATCTTCTGTGGGGGCATGTACATTTACAATTATAAAATCATGTCGTTTACCCTTTATAATCCTATCACTAACAAACTTAATATCTCGGATAGCGGATAGGATCCTCCTTCTGACTAAAAAACCCGTTCCAAATGCAGGTCTTTCTGCACCCCCGTAGTGTAACGCAAAGCTTCCTGATTCCTGACTACCTTCTCCTGGCCACCTAACTTCCTGTATCCAAGGGCGCTTTATCCAATTCCCACGTTAATATCTCTAGTGCCCCGCTATTGTATAAAGTCCTAACATTCCATGTTCCTAGGAACATGTCCCTGTGTTTGAGCCTTTGGCATGGGTTCCCTGGAGTACTCCCCGCCCGGAGAACCGAATGGGGGACTATTTGACCTCCGGAAAATTTTACTCCAGATGAACCCATGTCCGCATTTCTTGACTGTTGTATTTTTACGGTGAAAAATCGTCAGTCTTTCACCCAAGGTACTTTTTTCGTCTGGCTTATCACCTTCGACCAGTCCGGCATGGGTAACCCTATCGGCAGCAATGCTACCGCCGGCATAGCTCTCAGGATCATGTAAGCACGCAAGCAACTCCACCACGACAAGGTAAAGATACTATTAAATTATTCTAGAGCTTTGCCTATTGTTACGACCTATACCAAATTTTAATCAACGTTAAAAATTCCTATATTACCTGTACAATATATTTTATCTACTATTATAACAATCAATGAAGTACGAACAGTTCGTAGTTACTAGACAACAAAACCTATAATTTGTATTCTAACAAAATACGCTATCAAAACGTAAAATACAGGTTCAATAAAACGTAAAACACAGCAATCCTAGAATTTCGTATAACTACATAAATAAAATGTCCCTGAAGTTTCTAGAAGTATATTAATAGTTGAATCTTGGACTGTTTTTTTTTAATTTTTTTCCTGACGAACCTTGAAAATCACCTTCTCGGCTCAATTCTACTTTAAATTCACATATGAAACTAGTACCCAAAATAGCAGAATGTAACAATAATGTCTGTTGATTTAGCGTTCTTATTTTTAAAGCCCGTTTTACTTTTTCTCCAAAAAAATATCGTTACCGCAATAAATAAATTTCATTAGATATACTAAATGCACAACATATACTAAAATACTCTGAACATAGATAAAACATTCTAGACAACGTGTTACAAAATTAGGTTTATTAACTATTCGTCTTTTTTATGGCTCCGTTGCTGGTAGTAAGATCCTTTGTCTCACGTCCTCTAGGAAGTAGCTTTCTCTGGCTAGCATATAGGCCACAAAGGCACGCAATCATAGGCCTAGCAACACATGGATATCACCATAAAATGTGCAAAATTACAAAATTCCAGCAACCGAGTAACTCGTGTGAATGCAAGATATGTGGACAAAAATGCGATACGATTATAAACAAAGCAGAAGATGGATGGGATCGTT
The DNA here is from genome assembly GCA_030220185.1 of Diploptera punctata. Lineage (NCBI taxonomy): Eukaryota > Metazoa > Arthropoda > Insecta > Blattodea > Blaberidae > Diploptera > Diploptera punctata. The sequence goes on along the minus strand of JASPKZ010010679.1, from coordinate 633,462 downwards.
GAATGAACTGATAAATGACAAATCATAAACCTATAACTTAATGCTCTTTCGAGTGCCACTTACATACTTATTATTAGCTATTCTTCTAAATAACTATTAAAAGCTAATATACCGGAATTCAACTTAACATACGCTACACAATAACTGATAAACATAAGGTTAGTGAAGATTACGTTATATTAACTTCAAGACTAACCAATTTTAAAAATAACCGAACTGCGATCTAAATGGTTAGTGTCAACTTTTTGTGTTAGCTTAAATTTAATAGTAGTAGTAGTAGGACTTTATTAGACAAAAAGTAAGATATTTACAATATTATTTATAAATATGGGTCGCACGGGCAGTAAGCCGTACGTGCTGTTGACAATCCGTTACAATAAAGTAATAATTGGTACTAGTGTAAAGAAAAATAAACAAAAACAGCAATAATATTACAATTACATAAAGAAAACACAATAAAAATATTACAATTAAATAATAACACAATAGCAACAACATTAAAATAACATAAATATACACTAAAAACATTAACATTACAATTACATAAAGAAAACACAATAATATTACAATTAGGTAATAACACAATAGCATTATACACTAAAATTACATTATCATTACACATTACATAAAGGAAACACATTAAATATTAACACATTAAGTAATATACACTAATAGCAATAACATTACAATTACATAAAGAAAACACAATAATATTACAATTAGGTAATAACACAATAGCATTATACACTAAAAAAAACATTAACATTACAATTACATAAAGAAAACACAATAATATTACAATTAAATAATAACACAATAGCATTATACACTAAAAACATTAACATTACAATAATTACATAAAGAAAACACAATAATATTACAATTAAGTAATAACACAATAGCAATAACATTACAATTACATAAAGAAAACACAATAATATTACAATTAGGTAATAACACAATAGCATTATACACTAAAAAAAACATTAACATTACAATTACATAAAGAAAACACATTAATATTACAATTAAATAATAACACAACAGCATTATACACTAATTAATTTATATATAATTGTTAATAATTAATGGTATTGCATTTTGATAACATATATTTATTCATGAATGAGTGTTGTCCTTATTTTTCGCGTTTTGTCCAGAAATTTACCGAGGTTTATTCAATTTTCTGGATTTACCAATAACTCGTAGCATGCCAATCTTTCCCGATTTGAATTTAGAAATCTTTCCGGTAATAACTGACGTCTCCAATATTCTAAATCATTACATTTTCCTAATATATGTATCTCATCTTCAAAGTTCCCGCACACTGGACATATTCGCATATCGTGATCGTCGCTAATTTTTACAAATTTCCATGCCCCTAGCCTAAACCAAGCAAGCCCTGATCTCTCCTTAAATCCTAGGATGAGTATATACGATTCTTTTCCCCAGACGTGTTTTAGGTCTCTTTGTAAACACAGTGAGCGTTTTCCTGTACATTCGGCGAAGGTATCTTGTTGGTTTACATCTAAGTACCTCCTCCTTATTTTTCTCCATACGTTCTTGCGATTTTCAGTCCCTTTTTCCCATATCCAGCCCATCCCAATCTTGTGGAGTTCTCTCCTAACCTCGTCTGCCCAAAATTTAACATCTATGTTTTTAATTTGGTGGTCGTAACAAATTGCTCTAAGCATTGTTTGTTCACCTTGGATTACTCGCAACCAGTATTTGAGTACACGAATTTTACAGTTAATGTCGTCCTGGAATGACCCGAATTCATATAAAATTCCACAGTTAGAAACGGCCTTACTAAGTCCTGTAATATAATTTAGAAAATGCGTATATACCTTATTTAGTATTTCCGTTCTTTGGGAACCCCAAATCTCACTACTATAGTGCATTACTGGCCTGACCATCGCTCCATACATTTTTTCTAATGTGCTGACTGGAATATCAGGCACTCGACCCAGAATACCGAGTACACTGTTAAGTTGTCCCCTCCCTTTAAATAATGCTATATCAATGTGTTTTTTTCCACTTTCCGTTCATTTTCAACGTCGTACCAAGATATTCAAAATGTTTCACGTTTTGAAGAACTTGATCTCTGTATTTCCATTCCTCTGTTCTACCATAAACCGTCCCATTTTTAAAGGTCATTGTTTTTGTCTTACTAACATTTACAGTCAATCCCCAATTCCTACAGTATATTTCCAGTAGGTCAAGACCTCTTTGCAATCCCTTGATTGTCTTGGAACAGATAATTAAATCATCTGCATACAACAGGACTGGGATTCTAACATTTCCTATCTCCGGAGCCTCAATTTCTCCTTCTAGCATTACGTCTACAATATCATCAACGAATAGATTAAATAGCATTGGTGATAAAATGCAACCTTGTCTCACTCCCCGATTGGCTTCACTGCTCTCTGTAATGTGCCCTTGGTCTACTTTTATACAAAATTTAACATATTTTTAAATTGACATTAAAGCATGTATCATTTTATGAGACAATCCTTTCCGATTTAATTTTTCCCAAAGTGCGCTTCGGTCCACAGTATCAAATGCCATCTTAAAATCAATGAATGCACAAAATAATTTACCCCCCTTCATTTTCAGATTGTCATCAATTAATGTTCTCAGAACAAATAGGTTGTCCACCGTGGAGTACCCTTCTCTAAAACCTGCCTGATATTTTGAGAGCCTGGATTATCTATGTTTTATTGTTTCAAAGTAGTCCCGATATTTAATAATTCCGAGGCATCCATCTTGATATAGTTGCTATATCAGTGAACATGCATAAAAAAGCAATCCAGGAATCATTCACTCAAAATAACTAGAAACCAGTTGGAGCGTGCATTATTCAGATTAACTTTTTTTGTTTTAATCATGAGAACAACCTCAATAGTTACATTCTTTCGGAACTAACTAAAAAGCAAATAGCAAGAAATAAAACCGTTATTTAAATTAGTCTTCTATGTGATGTTTTTCACTGGAATCAACAAATAATGATTTATTTTCTTCTTCAGAAGATAATGTCGACTCTGAAAAGAATTGTGTTCAGTAATTTAAAGCTGAGCAGATAAATATAAAGACTGGTGCTATTTCACAGAGCGATACATTTAAGTAGATCTCAAATTGCTATTGTATAAAACATTCTTGTTTTGAGACACATCACAATTCCAATATTGGATTTTATACAAATCTATTTTATAAGTTCCCTTTTGTTTCTTTATTGACATTACAGAAGCGTCTGCGGGGAAATCAACGATAAAATGTGAAATCTTTATGGAATCAAAGACTTCATCAACTTTCTTTTAAACTTACTGTTTTTGTTTTCAATATTCTGCATAATTAATAGATTTATTGGTAGTGGTTTTAAAACACAGTGAAAAGTAAAGTAAAGTAAAAAATATAACATTTTGTCACCAGATAATTGCCAGCTGTAACAATATTTACACAATAGAAGCATCTTTAATTCAAACCCAAGCTAACTAACTCACAAACACTATTGAACCTATAGGTTCACGCAGCGCGGACATAAACTCTCCATACATACCTATCCTGAGCTAATATTTTGCAATCACATTCTGTATAAGTGGTCGGCGTTATGCATCAACCGGTATGCGCCTTTATGTAAGTTTCGAGTAATTTACATTCAAAGTGCATCGTCATCAACAACAAGGATTAAGCCCAATGGCCTGTTCCGATCTCATTATAGGTCAAATTGGTCCTTCCATCTCATCAATGGTCTTCCCAACAATCTTCTCCCTTTTGGTTTATAATTATACATTCTTCTTGGTATGTGCTGTTCATTCATTCGTAATACGTGCTGAAGATAAGCAATTTCATAGTATTTTATTGTTTCACAGAGATTAAACATATTAAGTTCTGTTCTTATATATTCGTTTTTCTTTTTATCGGTCCTTTGGTATCCTGCTATTGGTCTCAACATCTTCATTTCAGCAGCCTCTATTTGTTTACTATCTGCCTTTGTTAATGTCCAGGTTTCACATCCATAGATAAGAGATGGAACTGTCAATACTTTGTAAAATTTTAAAATAGTTTTTTTTCTAGTTTTATTCAATAAAGTACGTTTACTTGTGCCACATAGATAATTGTATCGTTGTATTTTAGTGTGTTTATCTAAATTTCTGTCATTGCCTAAATGACAACCCAAATAATTAAAATCGACATCTTGGTCTATAATTACATTGTTTATCACTATTTTTGTTCTTATTGTACATTTTCCTTTCAGAGATAATATTTTGTTTTAGATGTAGATATTCTTAAATTGTATTTTAGAGAGATATTATTTATTGTATAAAGGAATTGTAAAGAATTTTCTGATGCTGTCATCATATGGTTTAATGGCGGACAGCTGCTAACAGCCTTCAACAGCGCTCCTGGCTTTTTCGATTTTTCGCAGGTGTAAACAACAGTTGGGTCAGTGAAACATATCTATAAGTTTATTTTAAGTGTTAATTAATAGTTTAGTGAAATTTATTTCGTGTTTTCAATCTTATATGATAATGGGTGGAAGAAGTAATAAATCTACTTGCTCAATTGAAGACACGGTAAAACGCGTCTTGTCCGACTCGCTCCAAGACAAGCAGTTGCTGCAGGTGTTGGCAACAATGATTAAGAACGAAGTTGTGGCGGAACTTCAAAAATCTATAGAAAACAACACTATAGTGATTGCAAACCTTAAAAAAACAATCGAAGATAAAGATAGTATGATAAGAAATTTACAGACAAAAGTGGATGACTTAGAGCAATATCAGAGACGACAGTGTTTACGTGTTTTCGGGGTTGAAGAAGTGGCCGGGGAGGACACTGACATTAAGTCAATAGAAATAGCCCAGAAAATCGGTGTTGATCTCAATATTACTGACATTGATAGGAGCCATCGTGTTGGTGTACAAAGAGAAGATAGGCCGCGCCCTATTATTATAAAATTTACTAGTTACCGCAAAAGAAGAGAGATGTTCGTAAATAAGAAACAACTCATGGGATCAGGTATAACAATCCGAGAAGACTTAACAATAATGCGCCACCAACTATTAAGAGACACTATTGGAAAGTTTGGTGTACGCAATGTCTGGACATTGGACGGTGTTATATTCGCTAAAGTTGGTGAATCAAAGAAGCGTATCACCAGTGCTAGTGCCCTGTGTTAATTTAAGCCTTTAGCGTATTATAGGGTATGTTTATTTATATCATATAATTTAAAAACTATTTAATTATTCTATATCTTATTTTTAATATATATCAACTTTTTTTTTCAATAATTCTTAAATTAATAATTAAGCTGTAGCAATTTCTCTAGGCTAATTAGGTTAACATTTACTTTATTTTCTTAGAATAGTCCAATTGATTTTATTATTACTAATATTTATTTTTCTCTGCTCCTAATGGTGTGTTAATTCAGTTAAAATTTTCATTATTTGTAAAAGTTGGTACAATTGATCTTCCAAGTTTTAGTCAAATATTTGAAGTCCCTGACCTGCTTTCAACACGACCGTCCCCCAGGCAAATTCCTACCCTTTCTTCAAATGACAATGCCAATGAATCCTCACATTCTTCTCACCCCACCACTGCCTACCTGCTAAAAGAATGTTTTTCTCCTCGTTCAACTACTCTTAAAATCGCCCATATTAATGCTCAAAGCATTCTGCCTCACATTCATGAAATTCGACATTTATTTTCCGAGATTTCTCTGCATGCGATCTTAATATCTGAGTCCTGGCTTAAACCTTCCCTTCACTCCTCACTTGTTGATATTGACGGGTACACCCTCTGTCGCAATGATAGACTAGGGAAAAGAGGTGGGGGAGTTGCGATGTATATCAAATCGAACTTAGAGCCCAAAGTCATTCTTCACTCCTCCCCTGATTACAATGCACGACCAGAATTCCTCTTCATTGAAATTTCAGCTAGTTTACAGAGATGTCTCCTGTGTGTGGTGTACAAACCTCCGAAAGTAGAGTATCTTAGTGACATAGAAACACCTTTATTAAGTTTACTGCCGCATTATCAGCATGTTATAGTAATGGGCGACTTTAACTCTAACTTACTTTCTTCCTCATCTTCATCATCAGAACTACTGGCATTATTTCACGCATGCAATATGTATGTCTTGCCTTTACAACCAACTCATCACACATCGACGACTGATACATTAATAGACATCATAGCCACGACAAATTCACAGAAAATTATAAACTACGGACAAATATCTGCCCCCGGCATATCAGCCCATGACGTCATATATATCGAATACTCTCTCCAGTGTCCTAGGACTCGTCCTAAATTATTAACGTATCGAAATTTAAAAAATATTAACCAGCAAGCTCTAATTGCAGACGCTATCGACATGCCGTGGCATGATATTTGGACCCTATTCACAATTGACGAAAAATTGCTTAAATTTAACAATATGATATTAGAACTTTACGACAAACATGCCCCCTTGAAGACTAGACGAATTACTAAATCCCCAGCTCCCTGGATGTCCCACGAAATTCGACTACTGATGGCTGAGAGGGATGCTGCTTTTCGAAAATATAGACGGGACAAAAGTGACGCTAACTTAAGACAATATAAGACATTAAGAAACAAAACGAATCAAAACATTAGGAACGCTAAGTTGCGGTATGCTCATAGTCTCATTGATCCAAACACAAATGCAAGTGATATGTGGAAACGTATTAGATCAATGGGCCTACGGCAGCCGACAACCAAAGGAGAGAGCATTAACATATCACTGGACGATCTAAACCAACATTTCACATCATATGCCACACTTAACATAAACACTACGACCAAACAACAAACTATAGATGAGCTCCTATCCACACCTACTCCTTCCCGAGAAAAATTCTTCTTTTCCTATATAATGCCAATCGACGTTAAACTATCCCTGGACCGCATTAGAACTAAAACACAAGGTATAGACAATATAAGTATCGACTTTTTAAAGAAAATACTCCATGTCATACTCCCAACTGTAACCCATATATTCAATGCCTCAATTATGACCTCAACTTACCCCGAACTCTGGAAAAAAGCTATAGTCAGACCAATCCCTAAAATTAAATTACCTGTAACACCAAACGACTTTAGACCAATCAGCATCCTCCCAGTCCTATCTAAGGCCTTGGAGCGCATTGTTCATGAACAATTAACTGATTACCTTAACACTCATAACATACTCGACCCATACCAATCAGGTTTTAGGACAGGCCATAGTACGGCAACCGCACTTCTTAAAGTTACCGAAGATACGCGTGAAGCAATGGACAGTGGCCACATGACAATATTTACACTCTTGGACTTCAGCAAAGCTTTCGACACTGTTGACACTGACATATTAATAGCAAAATTACGCGCTCTGAATCTTTCGGACAATGCTGTTAACTGGCTTGGATCCTATCTTCATGGTCGCCAGCAATGTGTATCCAATGCAGAACTTTCCTCATCCTGGCTATCACTGAAGGGTGGCGTCCAACAAGGTTCAGTGTTAGGACCACTTCTGTTCTCTATCTATGTTAACGATATATCCACTAGACTTACCTATTGTCGATATCACCTATACGCTGACGATTTGCAAATTTACATTCACTCCCATCCTGACGATGTACATGACACACTAGACAAATTAAATAGTGACCTAGACTCAATTTCCCAATGGTCGAAGAAACATGGACTTAATCTAAATACTGACAAGACACAGTGCATAATTATAGGACATCGGCGAATCCAAAGCATTATAAATTACGAAAATATCCCTACCATTCTCCTAAATGACAAAAATATCCCCTACAGCTCAGTAGTAAAAAATCTGGGTATCTATATGGACCAACACCTAGACTGGAAAATCCAGGTGAATAATACCTGCAAGAAAGTGTTCTCAATTCTTCACTCCCTAAATAGTTTTAAAAACTTCCTTCCTACAAAATTAAAACAAATACTTGTACAGACTCTTATAATGCCACACTTCGACTACTGCGACATATTACTGACTAATCTTACAACTGATCTATCTGACAGACTACAGCGTGCTCATAATGCGTGCATTCGATTTATATTCAATCTCCGTCGTTATGACCACGTGTCTCCTTCATTTCAGGCCTTATCATGGCTACGCCTAAATGACAGAAGAACTTTACATTCACATACCTTACTATTCCAAATTCTGCACACATATTTACCAACTTATTTAACAACACGTTTTCAACATTTATCGGCTCATCACAATTTAGGAACAAGATCACAAGACTCTTCTTTACTTTTGATACCACAACACAGGACCTGTCTGTACTCTGAATCTTACACAATATCTATGGCTAGAGCATGGAACTCACTTCCCAGTCATGTCAGGGACTGTCAATCGCTATCATTATTTAAATCCAAATTAACTGATATCTTAAGTTCGACACAATGAAAACATTAACTACATAACAACTATATAGAGCATTCTATTAATAATCATGTAGGAAGCTACTTACTTTATTTTATATCATTTTAATTTTATTATATTCTATGTTTTTGTTAGCATTAGCTAGTATTAGATCCATCATCATTGTATTTTGTTTAGTCTGTATTTTAATATCTTAAAATTGTAATATGTACGTAATTTTTGTATAATTTTACTATTCGCTGGTTGAGTGGAAGAGAAGGCCTTACGGCCTTAACTCTGCCAGCTAAAATAAATCATTATTATTATTATTATTATTATTATTATTATTATTATTATTATTATTACTTGGTCGTCTGCAAAAAGCAGAGTTGTCAATACACTATTTATATTAATTTGTTATTGCCATTCATTTATGACATGGTCCAAGTATAAATTAAATAATACTGGTTACAACGGACACCCTTGTCTTACTCCCTGGTTTATTTCTATTTTTTGTTTGCTAATTTTATCTCCGCAGTCTATTTTAAAATGTGTTTCTATATATAAACTCTGAATGGCTCTTATAAGGTGTTGAGGAATTCCTTTCATTTCAAATACGTTCCATAATTTATTTCGACGTACACTATCAAATGCTTTAGTATAATCAACAAATATACATGGGTAAATTAAATTGTTTTCTTTTTTCTATTAATTGGGCCATTGTAAAAACGCAATCTATAGTTGACCTACCATTTCTAAGTCCATTTTGTTCCTCACGTAATATTGTTTCAGATATTTTATTTATTCTATATGATAACATTTTTTGCATAAGCTGAATTTAATAAACTAATTCCTCTATAATTTGTACATTATTTCTGTTTCTTTTTTTAAATATCGGAACAGTCATTGCGTCCTTCCTTTCATCCGGAACAGAACCCTTTTCCAGCAAAGTTTTATAAATTCAAGAAACTTAAAAATGCATGTAATCGATGCACATTTGAATAATTCTATGTTAAGATTATCTGCTCCTGGCGATTTCTTGTTTTTAAAATTTTGCATTGTTAACATTAGCTCTTCAAACCTAATACTAATCCACATTTGGGTTATTTTGTCTTAAGGCTATTGTTTGTTCTTCTAAGTTTGTCCACAACGATGTATAATGTTGTTTCAAATGTGTAATATGTATAGGATTTAACCGTATTGTGTCCTTTTCGTTTTTATTTAGATGTTTAATTACTTTATATTCTCTAGCTTGGTGTCCGTGTACATCATGTTCTAAATTCGACACATATCTGTCCTAATGCTCTCTCTTTATTCTTCTAATATCTTTTTTAACAATTGCTGATTTTCGTTTATATTCAATATTATCGTCTGTAGATCTACTCTGTAGAAAATTAAGATATGCTTGTTTCTTGTCCTTTATTTTTTCCACTTTGTCTTCATTCCAAATATCGTTTCCCCACTTCGCATATTTCTTCCTTCTTTTCGCAAGAGTTTCTGATGCTACTTTATGTAAAATAATTTTTAATATTTTCCACATTAAATTTATATTGTTTCCATATGTTTGATCATTTATTTCCTCTATATATTTACTCATTCTTGTTTGATATAGGTATTTAACACTATTTTCTCTTGACAGATGTAGCTTGTATGTTTCTTTAGAAATGAACTATCTAAGTTTAAACTTCTTCCATCTTTTTAATAAGTTAAATTTAGACATAAGTAAGTAATGGTCTGATCCTACATCGCTACCTCTACACACTCTCGTGTCTTGTATACATGAAGAAAGTTTTTTGTTTATAAGAATATAGTCATTTATATTTTTTTTCATTTCTCCGTGTCCACGTATATTTGTGGATGTCAGGGTGTCTGAAGAATGTGTTTGCAATTTTAAGTTCATTAAATGCTGAAAATTGTAATTAGGATTTTCCATTTTCATTTAATACTTGTTCTCCTATTGATCCTAGTACATCTTTTATTGGGTTGTTTCCTACTCTTCCATTGAAATCGCCTGCTACAACAATATGGTCGTTTTTATTTATGGTATTTAGATGTTCTTGTAATGTATCATAGAACTGTTTTGTTTCTTCTTTTCTTCCATTTTCTGGGCAATATATTCCAATTATTGTCAAATCATCTCTGTCTATCTTTACTCTTAAGTTGATAATTCTTTCATTAACCCAATTATAGCTGTGAATCCTTTTCTTCCATGTTTGTTTTAATAAAATAGAAACACCCGCTGAAGCTCTTTTGTTTTGATGCACACCACTGTATACACATATATAATCTGATAAATCTGTAGAGCCTTTAAGTTTCTTTTTTAGTTTCTGGGATGACTGCAATATCTACATCTCTCTCTGTAAGTTTTTTTTTGTAGCTGTAATTCTTTATTACATATTCCTCTTACATTCCAAATGCAGATTTTTATCCTCTCCGCTGTCTCTAATCGTTTGTCCTTATTTCTTGCTGTGGTCATATCCTAAAAACAATCCGGCCTTTGCTTTGAGATGAATCAGTAGTAAGAAACGTCCCTGACCGCGTTACGAGCGCTGTGCAGGGTAAAGATAATGACAGGGCTGCTGTCTCAGAGCATCTATCCATGCTCCTCTAAGTATTAACCCGTTTAGAGAGGTTTGTTGCTTCCGCCCCTTGAGCCGTTGTGCTGATCGACTGGTATCACGTCGCCTCGTAGACCGTTGCAGACTTCTTGGTCAATGTCAACCTTCTGGCCGACGTCTCCCACGTTGCGGACTATTCTTAGTTTCCTCTCACCTCTAACAAGTTAGCAAAGCTAAACTTCCCCGATTTGGTCGTCTGGTTCATTGAGTACTCGGCGCCCTCACCACGTCGAGGTGATAGTTCACGGGGGATACACTTAAAGTTTAAATAAATGTTCACTATTTATTGTAGCGCCAAACTAGCAATACTGGATACTGAAAGTTATTTCACAGTTACGCGTCAACAATTTAAGAATTGGAACATTTGGAACTTAGCTGTATTATGCAAAATTTAGATTACAATTTATGAAGATCTGGTTTGATAAACGTTCGTTGCAAAAAATAGAATATCTGCTAGGACTGATGGCGTTAACATTTTCTTTATTAATAAGGCTATATTTAAAGATTTGGCGCTAAAACTGTGCGTACATTTACTTCATGAGCCAGTGCACAGATGGCATCAAAATCTCATTTTTTTTTTAATTTAGCTAGTTGATGCATAACATCGTCATTTACCTGCTTCAAAACACGGTTAATGTTATTCTCCCACCTCTTTGTTGGCCTCCTAACTGGGCGCTTTCCCTCTGGTTTTCCTGCAAACAGTTTCCATGTTTCTCTCCCAATACTCTTTCCTGCCCATATCAGTCTACGAGATTTAATAACTGTTTTTATTAAATCTGGCTTCTTAAAAAGCTTGTAGTCTCTCTGGTCCAAATATTTTCTTAAGAACTTTATTCTCAAACACTCGGAATCTTTTCTTCTTTAAAATAAGAGTTCGTGTTTAGCATCAATTAATTTTAAGAATAACAGTTTTATATATTTTTAGTTTAACTTTTTTTGAAAGAATATGGAAAGAGAAGTGTCCTTGTAATGCATAACAGCAAGCAATGAGTCTCGTTTAATCATTTGTGCACCTCATTCCCGCTTGTAATTATTGTTCCTAGGTATTTGAATTCAGCCACTTCTTCAAAATTTCCCTTCTTTGCCGTTAACTAGGCCTAGCTATTTCCATTATACAGTGTGATTATAAAGTCTCAGTACATTTTTAAGAAATCGCGTACATATCGTATTTTTGTTACAGCCATTCGAAAGATACAAATATGTTCACCATTGAACATCGGATAGAGATTGTTGCTGCGCGTTTAAGAGGCCAGTCGTACGAGAAAGTTAGAGACGGATTCCAAAGGTAACCATCACGGGAGACGTGTATCTTGATATGTTGTAACTTTTCTTACAGCCACAGTTACAGCAAGATGGTATCATTGATACAGTGGTGTTGCAACAAGATGGAGCACCACCACACTTTGCTCTGGCTATACGCGGGTATCTCAATGACAGGTTTCCCAACAGGTGGATTGGAAGGGCATCTCCTCGTATCTGGGCACCTCGTTCGCCAGACCTCGCACCCCTGGACTTTTTGCTTGGGGGTTCATCAAGCAACAGGTGTACAGAACCAAGTTTTCTAATCTGCAAGTGCTGAAAGAACGCATACGCCAAGCGAGTGAAATGATTACAGAGGATATGTTGGTGCATGTTTTCCGGGCGATGGTGCGTCGGGGAAACATGTTTTGAGATAGATGGAGATTATGTTGAACACTAACTTGATAGTAGAAACTACCTTATAATTTTTGTTTTATTTGCGCTACGTTATCCACAAAATGTACTGGGACTTTATAATCACACTGTATAATGAATTTCTATGTGTGATCATATATTTATTCTCATTGATGTTTACTTGCAGTCCCAATTTCTTATTATTACTAGCCCTTGGTTTTGAATTGAGAGTCCCTTGAAGGAGTATATAAGGTATTTTTAAGATGTTTTACTTGTACAAATTTAGACATATATTGGAATAATATTCAATGTTTATTAATTCGTTGGATTTCTTTATTCTTAGAACTAAACTATGTTTTCTTGGCGGGATATATAAATGCACTGCATTAAAAATTATCTTTCTTATCAATAAGAATATTTGTAGTTATTCAATATTTTGATTTCACTTTCATCATTATTATTAGTTTCACTGAGCAACAAAAATCAAACTTTTTTTTTTGTCTCAGAAAGAAACATATGCGATTCTGATAGTAATTTGTTCTCCTAAATTCAAATATGATATCGGTTTTTCTCCATCACGCAAGGTTTCCGACAGACAGGCATTTACCCAATCATCCCCTGTACTTCCCTCAAATCATGGTAATTATTATTAGCTCAAATATAATTGAATCAGACTATCAGTCTGATAGTCTATAAGTCCGTAGTCATATATATATATATATATATTTTTATTCATGATAATTACTAATATTGGTTGGAGAAAACCCTCAATAATGAGGAAAATTCTTAAAATGAATGAATGAATAATTGAATCGCTGAGTTGAAAAAGGAAGACACTCCAAGTACCCTACTTTTGAGAGAACAAACGAACATTCATTTTTATTTGTTAGATTATTCAGACTTTTATCTAAGAAATATTTCTATCTTATTTGTTTTGTGCGATAGTACGTTTTGTCATACTTACAGCAATGACGATCATGATTGAAAGTTCAACTTTGTACATTTCGGGGTTCCCAACCTAAATAACTATGTTGTAACAAAAGTAACTATACTGTAATATTACATAATACAAACACGAGTGTGGGAAGTACAACCACTGCCCTCTATGTATACTACGTGCAATATATATACAAAATGTAGAGTTAATATACGAAACAACTTACTGCATGAGCTGAACTTTATTTGAAACAATAAATACGTACTTGTCGCAATTTTATCATTACATTGGTCTCACGACCTCCAGTAGTTTCAACTAAGAAACATTGCCAACACTTTAGCGCTAGTGAATTGTTTATTTCCAACAAAGATGTTATTACATTACTATTACACTGAGCAACAACAAATATGTTTTGTTTGCCTCAGAAAGAAAAATATGTGATTCTGATAGTATTTTTCTCCCGAATTCAAATATGATATCGGTTTTTCTTCCATCACGCAAGGTTTCCGAGAGACAGGAATGTATAATTTCAAACACTTTAATATATTCTACATTCGTAACTACACAATATTTGAACATTTGGACTCACCTAGAAAGTAAGAAATGGTGATTTTCTGCTATATTTCGCCTGTGGAGTATCCCTCCTGATGGTCCAACAATAATCGGCCAGCATATTAGGATTTCATTTGCCTTGATATCTTGTTTCCATAGCTGAAACCATTTGAATTAACTCATTTAGTTTTATTTTACAATGGACAAATGGATGAAAAAACGTTTATTAATAAAATAAATATTCAAATCCATTAATTGAAATTGAAATAAAAAACTGTGGGTGATGGAGAAATCCCGAATACATATTTCAAAACACGATAAAAAAATGCCGAAAATCTTGGCAGAGTTGTTTGAACTTAGTAAAATAAATTAAAAATAAAATTTGGAAAATAAAATTATAGAAAATTTATATCGAAATGATCAGTTTCTTCGGGTCCATGGCGAATTAGCCGGCGGAATAAGCACTCTATCAAGAAAGAGCGATGGCATCCAGTTCAATAGAAATGACTATTGTACTGGGTTCTGATTTTAGTTTATGAACTAATTTATCCATGATTTCACTCATGATTTGAGAGTCTGAACTTTAATCCATCCTACTCCTGGTTACTTTTCCTATCACAGCAGTTCCGATAATTTTCTCGAGTCAGTTATTTAAGTGTGGCGGACCGCCGTGAAAACGAAATCATGCACAATTGTTATTTATTGTGTAATTCGACACAAATTTAAGAAATTTCTACTAGTTTGTTTTCTATTGTTTTATTAAAAATATTAAATAAATTAAATTAATTTATGTATTCTATGAGGGAAAACGCCCAGTTGGTAGACCAAGAATGAGGTGGGAGAATAATATTAACTATGATTTGAGGGAAGTAGATTATACAGGGAATGATTGGAAAGGATTAGCTCAGGATAGGGATGTATGGAGAGCTTATGTCCGCGCGGCCATGAACCTACGGGTAAGTAAGTATGGGATACATTTTCAATTTAAGGGTTACAATTACTGACAGAATTTACTCAAGTATTTTCCGTGTGCATATTTTCGGGGGGAAGAACTGAACATGACCCCCAATTTAGAATGAAGTAATACGCGAGTTTTAATGTACCCTAGAGATACAAATGTCTCCCACACCCACGGCTATTAATCTATAATCCCTCAAATTGGATGGGGTAAAATTAGAGAAAAATAATACAATATAACCTTATCGATGATTTCCGGCTAGAATACCAGGTACAAGATTAGATATAACATTTGAAAGCTGTCTACTTAGCTGAATGCATCGCTTAATCGCAGATAATAGCAGTAACAGTTAATTAGTTCGAGTGTTATCACGTTATATGTAGTCACTGCTCTATTTTTACTTCCTCAATAAATTCCCGTAATATATGAGGCTATTTCAACACATTACAACCGCGTATGTTACATTTAGAATATCTTCAAACAGACTCCATTCACAAAGACTAATATTAGTTTAGGATCGGTTTAATTAAATTCATAAAACAGCTCTTTTAAATAATGATTCTAACTAATTAACTCGGACTATCAAATCCAGAGATTCATACTCAGCGAATATAATCTCTCAGTAAATACCTATGCTGACCTAATACATTTTCGAGAGAAAACTTAACTCTAGCTGTACCTCTATATCAAATACCACACTATTCCTCATGTTTCCTTGTTTCACCTACCCGACTCTGGAATTCCCTCCCCTCGTCTATCAATGACTGCCTGACTCAAAAACAGTTAGAAAAAGCTGACTATATATTTCCTTAGACAATGTAGTATATAACCGTGTTCTAGGCATAGGCCTACTTTTATTATTCCAAAATTTTACACTTTCTTTACCGAACCAATTAATTAATAAAATTATAGGTTATTATTGTTATTATTAGTCCACCGCTGTGGTCTCGACGCAGCGGACCCGGGTTCGATCCCCGGTCGGTACAGTTTTTTCTGGGTGAGGTTTTTATCGGGGTTTTTCCTCACCTGTAACACAAATGTGAGGAAAACATTAAGGCCCAAACGGTCCCCGATATCATATGGCCATCAACATAATCATCATCCTTATCATTATCATTATCATCATCCTTCACCGATGTGGAAAGCAACAGGAAGCTACCACATCTACAATTCCCTAGTAAAGCTGCAAAGCTTAGCATGAACATGCTATGATTGCAGTGAAAGACCTGCCCTCGGGCAGAATTACTATGGATGGATGGATTTTTGTTATTATTATTATTATTCTTTCCCTTGTCGACTGTATATTATGTAGCCTACGCTTAGTACAAATTATTATATTAATCAAGTTGTTGGTAAATCGTAATTGTTATTATATGAACAATTTAATCCTTGTAAAGTGGAAAAGAATACCTTCCGGTCTTAAATCCATGAGGTAAAATAAAATAAAATAAATATAAATATTATCAAGCATAATATAATTCCCTCATAATCGTGGTTGATATTCTGTTACTGGGCGATATCCCTCTGATTTTTGACAAGTTCACAAGCCTCTCTTTTCGAATCCCATTCATGGCGTTGTGCCCATCGTAGTGCACGAGAATTAACTCATCGTATTGCATCTGGTTTTATCATAAATATCATAATCTATACTTTTCTCCATTCAACAGTCTGTTCTTTTCTCTATGGTCCAAAAAAATGAATTCTATTTTCAAATATTCGTAATATTATCTCATCTCTTAAAGAAATATACCATGATCAGCAGCATCAATATAACTTGAAGAATCGCCGGTTTATATATATCAACTTTACGTCAAGGCCCTATGTTGTCATTCATCACCCATCCTATCATCGGGATAACGTAAGTCCGTCTACCAGGTGCCCCAACATAAGAAATGAACTTCATATTTTCAATGCTAGGAGAGAAATCCAGAAATGTCATAAAACACACCCGATGGCATTGGACAAAATAATAAATTAACATTTTTTTAGAGACCTTGTGATGACAAGATTCCTTAAAATCCATAACACCATGTTATTACACATTTAAGCCTATGTTTAATTTATTTCTGCGCAATATTACATTATTTTAATTAATTTATGTTGTTGTCTAATGTACTGCATCTAACACTGAATTAATTAGCAGTTTTAATTAATTTATAAAAAATGTGGTTTTTAGAAACATTTATGAATTGGGCGGAAGTATAGAGTTTTTCTTGGGTTTGTAATTATTGTTCACAGGTATCTGAATTAATCTACTTCTTCAAAATACCGATAAAATATATGAATAACCAGTTACGAACATAGTTTAATTTATACCAGCGGTCGCCCAGTGGTCCAAACTCGACTACAATTCATTATTTTTAAGTTTGTCACAAATATGGCATCGTGCATTAATTTTAGATTTATTTTAACAACACGAACGATAGGAAATATGTGGCATAGCTTGATTAAGCCATATTTAAAAAACAATAACCGTCTTTTGATATTTCCTTGGGTTTTTTTTTTGTTTTTGCTATACCGGCCAGTTTCCGCCAAGGCTACCAGTTAACTTGCTTATATATATATATATATATATATGTTATAATTAAATGTTTAACATTGGGCAATGCAAGCTTAATATGGAATGATAAGAAAAATAAATTCTCCATATAATACATATATAAGAAAAATAAGTGTTTTAATTGGATTCGCCTGGTAGTGTAATGGATATCACGCTGAGGTACAGACTCAGAGATCCAGGTTCGAATCCCGTCCAGGCATTTATTTTTCTTATCATTCCATATTAAGCTTGCATTGCTCAATGTTAAACATTTAATTATAACATCTATAAAGCGTCACTGCTATAAGGTAAAAATATTCTCTTTAATTTGCTTATTTGTTATAGTCACCTACTAGATGGCGGTCAAGACCGAGTTCTCGCGACATCTAGTAATAATGGAGAGTATAATACATATATAAGAAAAATAAGTGTTTGAATTGGATTCGCCTGGTAATGTAATAGATATCACGCTGAGGTACAGACTCAGAGATCCGGGTTAGAATCCCGTCCAGCCATTTATTTTTCTTATCATTCCATATTAAGCTTACATTGCTCAATGTTAAACATTTAATTATAACATCTATAAAGCGTCACTGCTATAAGGTAAAAATATTCTCTTTAATTTGCTTATTTGTTATAGTCAGCTACTAGATGGCGGTCAAGACCGAGTTCTCGCGACATCTAGTAATAATGGAGAGTATAATACATATATAAGAAAAATAAGTGTTTGAATTGGATTCGCCTGGTAATGTAATAGATATCACGCTGAGGTACAGACTCAGAGATCCGGGTTAGAATCCCGTCCAGCCATTTATTTTTCTTATCATTCCATATTAAGCTTACATTGCTCAATGTTAAACATTTAATTATAACATCTATAAAGCGTCACTGCTATAAGATAAAAATATTCTCTTTAATTTGCTTACTTGTTATAGTCAGCTACTAGATGACGGTGAAGGCCGAGTTCTCGCGACATCTAGTAATAATGGAGAATATAATACACATATAAATAAGAAAAATAAGTGTTTGAATTGGATTCGCCTGGTGGTGTAATGGATATCACCCTGAGGTACAGACTCAGAGATCCGGGTTCGAATCCCGTCCAGGCATTTATTTTTCTTATCATTCCATATTAAGCTTGCATTGCTCAATGTTAAACATTTAATTATAACATCTATAAAGCGTCACTGCTATAAGATAAAAATATTCTCTTTAATTTGCTTACTTGTTATAGTCAGCTACTAGATGACGGTGAAGGCCGAGTTCTCGCGACATCTAGTAATAATGGAGAATATAATACATATATAAGAAAAATAAGTGTTTGAATTGGATTCGCCTGGTAGTGTAATGGATATCACCCTGAGGTACAGACTCAGAGATCCGGGTTCGAATCCCGTCCAGGCATTTATTTTTCTTATCATTCCATATTAAGCTTGCATTGCTCAATGTTAAACATTTAATTATAACATCTATAAAGCGTCACTGCTATAAGATAAAAATATTCTCTTTAATTTGCTTACTTGTTATAGTCAGCTACTAGATGACGGTGAAGGCCGAGTTCTCGCGACATCTAGTAATAATGGAGAATATAATACATATATAAGAAAAATAAGTGTTTGAATTGGATTCGCCTGGTAGTGTAATGGATATCACCCTGAGGTACAGACTCAGAGATCCGGGTTCGAATCCCGTCCAGGCATTTATTTTTCTTATCATTCCATATTAAGCTTGCATTGCTCAATGTTAAACATTTAATTATAACATCTATAAAGCGTCACTGCTATAAGATAAAAATATTCTCTTTAATTTGCTTACTTGTTATAGTCAGCTACTAGATGACGGTGAAGGCCGAGTTCTCGCGACATCTAGTAATAATGGAGAATATAATACATATATAAGAAAAATAAGTGTTTGAATTGGATTCGCCTGGTAGTGTAATGGATATCACCCTGAGGTACAGACTCAGAGAACCGGGTTGGAATCCCCTCCCGGCATTTATTTTTCTCATCATTCCATATATATATATATATATATATATATATATATAGTTTTCAAATTATGTAACATTTAAATAAAATATTAAATTAAAGTCGTACGTGATCCACGTGGGCTAACTGGTAAGATTTGCCGGAAATCACCACACTGCAGTATCGTTTTTCCTCCAAATGGTTTAGTTTATCAATTGCATCGCATAAATCTCGCAATAATCTATCCATGATTTTCAACTCTTGCAGTGAGCACTTCTTCGATAATTTTCAATGATGATGAATCTATGTAACGTCCACAGCTGCTATCCGAAATTTTAGCTACTGAGCTAATCATAGAAAATTATTAAATGCATTGACGAATATTTTCAAAATATTTTTTTTACTTTCCTTTCTTGAAGGTTCATTTGAATCACACAATCATTTAAAATATTCATTTTGACTTAAGGCCGGTAATATTGCGTTTGCCTTATGGCAACATGAAGTGAATGCAGTCATTCGAAATGTTTTGCATTGCAAAATCTGCATTGTAAATTATCAGTCCACAATAAAAACTATTAAAGTTTCTTAGAATGGCATTCAGTGCGCATTTAAATGTATCTCTCTAAATAATTTCATCATGTTGCATACCATTTATACTACTTAAATTAGCAATTCGCCGATTGTTATGTGTGCGGGTACATCCCTTCTTCTTTGTCTCTCTCCGACCCGTCAATGTTCTATATCGAGGCATAATGCATGTAGTTGCGAAAAAATATGTAATGAAATTACTGAAACGAAGTTTAAACAGGGTTTAATATAAATTTAGATAATAAAATGTACTCACTTTTTAAACTACTAATAATATACCACTAATGATAAATACGCGAGAGTTAGTCAATTCACATTGCAGCTGCACAATTTTCTTTTCGCAACAGATATATATTGAGGTAGCAATATAATAAATAATTTAATAAAATATAATATAATTTTATATAAATACCTATTAGATAAAATATACTAAGTATGTACAAAGTATAATATAATACATACTATATATAATATGATATGTAAATACCTGTTAGACAAAATAAACAATGTATGTAAAAGTAAACAATGCACTTTCAGTAAGAACGTAAACAAATTATTGAGTACATAAATGAATAATACACATACATACCTTAGATACAGTTTATTTTATTTTGTTAAATTTATTATAAAACATAAATTGTATTTTTCTGCACTCCTTCTCTATATGAACTTTAATTATGCCAAATATCACACTCCTCCGTGCGCGCAATCTGCTTAAAAAGGGGTACAAAGTTGCTTCTTCACGTATTAATATTATATATATATATATGCGAGGAAATTAAATATTTATACAAGCGAGGAGAAAAGGTAACGAGTGTCTGAGAATAAAGTGCTTAGTTTTTTTTTGGGCTAAAGAGAGATGAACAGACATGAGAAGGAAAAAAATTTATACAACAGTGAGCTACATGATCTATATGGAAAGTCATATGCATTAACAACGGTTCATTGTCATAGACTGCGATGAGCAGGACAAATGGAGAATGTATGAGAAGCACGGAAATTTCTTGAAAGAAACTCAGAAGCATAGTACTCAGTGTATAGACGAAGAATACGGAATATTATCCGTAAACTGGAGAATAGCATCAATATTTATTTAATACAGGAAAAATACATAGGGAATGTTTCGAAACAATAGCTCAGGATAGATTTGTATGGAGAACTTGAGTCGTGTCGGTCATATACATCCGGGGTCGATATTCCCAGTTATCAATGAGAAACTAAAATTAATCTCCAATGAAGTTAACTTTCCTAACTTACTCGTACCTCCCTAGGATGAAGCACTGTATATATTATATGTAGTTCATAGGCAATTATTAACATAGCCCTACTGCTACTATATATATATATATATATATATGTCCACCGCTGTAGTCTCGAGGTAGCGTGCTGCCTTAACACGATTCTCGGTCGGGACAGGCTCCTGGGTGAGGTTTCTTTCGGGGTTATTCCTCACCTATAAGACAAATGTCAGGACCCTTAAAGCCCAACGTTCCCCGAAAATCATCTGGCCATCACTATCATCATCATCATCCTTCACCGGTGTAGAAAGCAACAGGAAGCTACCGCAGTAAAGCTGCAAAGCATAGCACGAAAATGCTATGAATGCAGTGAAAGACCTGCCCTCGGGCAGAATTACTATTTATGGATGGATATATATATATATTAATTTATGGACGTGGCATAGATTCTTCATTCTAGATAAGCTACACAAATTTCAAAACATATCAACAATATCAATCTGCCGGTCATTTTGCTAGATAACAGAGCAATACTTTTGTCAAAAGTTTGGGTTTCTATTTTGGCTCTAAGTTAGAAATCCGCCGTGCTGGCTCAGGCGGTAGCATGTCTTCTTCCTGACTAGCGATCTCGGGTTCAATACCCAGCGGGATGAAAAATGTAATTTTTAAATTTATTAAATTAAATTAATTGAATTATGAAGTTTTCAATTTATGGGGTATCATAAGAGCAAGAATAAAACTTTAGAAAGATAATGGAAATATCTGGAACTTTAACAAATTTTGGTCAGGTGATGTACAATATTTATAATCCTGCATTAAATTTCATATCCCTCCTCAGTACAAATGTTGAGAAGGCAAATGGTACTGTTGATAGAGTTTGGTTCGTTGGATGGGGATGTTAAGTCTGGTGCATTCTGATAGGAGTAGGCAACGTATCACCTTCTCCTGCTAGGAGTAGACAACGTGTCACCTTCTCCTGCCAGGAGTAGGCAACGTGTCACCTTCTCCTGCTATTCATTATCATCAATCATACACTACATTTTACACTACACAAACACAAAAATATACTCTCATCCTTCAAACATTGTACACAATACAAGAATACGTCATTTACGTTAATTAAAAATAGACAATTTTAAACGCCATCTATCCGCCTTAAGATGGCAATCCCATCGTACGTCTCACTCTGCGGAACGCCAGTAACGTACCCAGAGGAAATACTTCATGACTTAAAGTCTCATGGATAATGAAAGCAGGACGTTGACAACCTTGGCTAGAAAAAGGAACAAAGATTTAGGCAGAAACGAAATAATGAAAATAGGAGTTTGGAATCCCAGAGGTATCACAAATGAAGAATCTCAGCTGGAAAATGAACGGATAAAATGAATATAGATGTTGCTGTAATTCCAGAAACTAAAAATAAATTAAAAAGATCAGTCGAATTAGAGAAATATATAATGATTTATGATGGGGTATCACGAGAGAAAAGAGCAGCAGCTGGAATTGCAATATTAATAAGAAGAAAATGGAAGAATAGAATTCACAGTTATGAGTATTTCAGTGAAAGAATAATAAAAATAAGGTTAAAAACGGTGAGAAATTATGTAACGATAATAGGTGTTTATAATCCAGGTCAAGGTAGATTAGAAGAATGTACAGAATTGTACGAAAATCTCCAGAAACAAATTAATAAAGTTAATCCAAATGACTATTTTATAATAGCTGGATATTATAATGCCAGAGTAGGCAATAAACCTATTAAAATATAATAGGAAAACATGGAGAAACAATCCAAAATAAAAATGGAAGACTTCTAATCGATTTTATAAATTATAATAATTTAAGAATAACAAACACTTTTTTTCCACATCGAGATATACATAAATACACTTGGTCAGCAAAAGGACAAAGAAGCATAATAGACTACACTATAGTTAATGAAAACTATTTTAACTTAGTGCTTGATACAAGAGTATTTAGAGGATGTGATATTGGTTCTGACCATTACCTTCTAATTACTAAATTAGCAATACCAGCAAAGTGGAAGAGAAGTGAAATCAATACGGCAAACAAAACAAATGCAAAAACTTTTAAACTGCACCTACTTCAAGATGAATCAATTAGAAATTTATATCAGCAACGACTAGATCTATATATAAAACAAAAAGCTATAAGTAGAAATATTAATACAGAATGGGAAGAATTAAAAGATAATATAATACAGACTGCTTCAGAATCACTTGGAACTAGAAAGAAAATATATAATAATAAAAGATTAAACATTTGGAACGATGAAATAGCAAAACTGGTTAAGGAAAAAAAAAGATGCATACTTGAGATACCTGAATATGAGAACAGATGAAAACCTGATTGAATACAAAAAACGAAATGCCCTCGCTCGAAGAGAAATTAGAAAAATTAAAAGGAGTTCATGGGAAAAATATATTAGTGACCAGGAACATGATTTACATGGACGACAAGATAAAGCCTACAAGATTCTAAAACACATTAATAATCAGAAAAAGATCAACTCAAATTGAACATAATTTCTGAGGATAAATGGATATCTTATTTCAAACGTCTATGGACAGAAAAATCAGATGATGAGGAAATAAATGTATCATTAATTGATGAAAATATAGATCCAATTTCTTTCGAAGAATTAATAACTGTTATCTATCATTGGAAAAACCAACAAGTCCTTGCACTGATAATATTAACAATGTACTACTAAAATATGGCTCTATTCAACTAAAACAACGTATCTTAGATTTATTGAATATATGCTGGAAGACTGGTCATATCCCAGAAGAATGGAGATAGCCAAAGTATATCCTATTTATAAAAAATGAGATCATCATAATTGTGAAAATTACAGAGGAATAAATGTCTTGAGTACCTGTTATAAACTCTATGCAACTGAATTAAATAACCGTTTAAATGTAATTATGGAAAGTATTATTCTAGAAGCCCAAAACGGATTCAGAAAAGTCAGATCATGTTCAGATTGC
This sequence comes from Diploptera punctata, assembly GCA_030220185.1. NCBI lineage: Eukaryota > Metazoa > Arthropoda > Insecta > Blattodea > Blaberidae > Diploptera > Diploptera punctata. The sequence continues at coordinate 609,003 of JASPKZ010010679.1, read as the reverse complement.
ATTTTTACTATCAATCAAATCATTGAGAAACATAGAGAATATAATCTACCAACTTTTATGGCATTTATAGATCTTGAAAAGGCGTATGACAAAGTTAACAGAAATAAATTATGGAATATAATGAAACAGAAAGGCGTACCCCAGCACATGATAACTGTAATAAAAAGTCTATATGTAGAAAATAAAATAACAATAGAAACCGGAGTAAAAAATAAAAAAGAATACAACAGCAACAATAAATAGAGGTGTAAGACAGGGATGTCCGCTTTCATCCTCCTTTTTTAATATTTATATTAGCGTAGTGGTTAAGGCACTGCGCTACAAGCCGGGAGGTCGAGGGTTCAAGTCCCGGTGGGGTCAGGATTTTTAAACTGACCCAAACCTTCTGGCGGCACTATGGCCCTGGGGTCGACTCAGCCTCTAACGGAAATGAGTACCAGACGCTTGTTCTGGGGTAAAGGCGGCCGTCACGCAGGGCTGACAACCCGGCTGGCATAAAGTGCCGAATGTTTAGAAATAGTGGGAGCCTTAACCTCCCACTACCCCAAGGGCCTCCTGAGGCCTGTAGTGGGAATACTTTACTTTACTTTATTAACGATATCATATATAATTGGCAGATACATTTAGGCTCACATTTCAAAATAAGAAATAAGATCTTAGATACCTTAGTTTTTGCAGACGACCAAGTTATAATATCTAGCTCAGAAGATGGTCTACAGAAATCACTCTTTCAAATAAATAGCATTATACAGATTTATAATTTGAAAATATCAATAAGTAAAACAAAAATCTTAGCTTTTAAGGGATCAGATACCGTGAGAGCTAAAATAGTTCTGGAGGGGAAACCCATTGAACAAGTAAACAATTTTAACCCATTAACAGCCATGATCCGCATTTGGGGATTGTAGTTTCTTTTTTAATTTTGTAGCTAATTTCATGTTGGCCGACTTGATTGCTACTTTGAATTGTTGTCTGTAGTTTCTTCAAACTTGTGTATTATGTGACAGTTAGAAAATGTAAAGCAGACCATTACTAAAGAGTGATTTATGAGAAGGGAGCAATACTTTCAACATTCTATTATATCACAGTTTTCAAAAAAATGTAAATAGTGTAATTTTCTATGGAATTTTCATTTCTATATGTTATTTTGTATAATAATGTTTGTAAATTACATGCATTGTCATTTTACTTTCACATATAATTTATTTTTGCTGTAACGGTTGCTTGAAGCTCAATCCCCATTTCGGGCTCACGATAGATGCCACCTAGATTTTTTTAATATTCAGATTTCGATGAAACATCATTATAGATCAAGGGCCGTTATTTTTCATGAACTGGAGGATGTAGTTAATGATCCAAATGCTATGGCTTCTGACGGTGAAGATGAGGATAATTTGTTTGAAACTGTTGACATCGTGGAGCTTCCTCCGGATCGTGTAGATGACGTATCTGATTGTAAGGATGTTGATGAGAATATATTAGATGATACACTTCCAGCTGATGTTCCCGGCAGTTTGGAGTTTCATAATATCCGTGGACTGAAGGTTCCTGAATCTTCAGAATATAGTTCTACTACAGAGAGTGAAGATCCCAAGAGGATAAAAATGAAGACTGGTGTTAAATCCAAATGGGCAAAGAAAGATGGAACTTACTGCAGTACTTATGCTCATATGCAAGAAATTGAAAAGCGTAGAGGCGATTTGATGTCAAGTGTGAGAGGAAAAACTGCAGTAGACTTTTTGAGATTTTTTTTTATGAGGCAATGTTGAACATGATTATCAGGGAAAGTGTGATATATGCCTGTCAGAAGAACAATCACAGCTTTCAACTTTCATATGAAATAATGTGTTAAGACGTTTATTGGAATAGTGTTCTTTACAGGTTATCACGCACTTCCTCAAGAGTAACTGTTCTGGTGCGAAGATGAGGACATAGAATATCTAGAGATAAAATGTTATTTGTATTTCAATAATAACGAGCTTTTAAGCAGCATCCTAGTGAGGGAAAGAGACAAGATTTTCAAAATTAGTCCCCTAATGGATCATATCAATAAGAATGTCTTAAAATTCGATATTTTCTCTGAAAATCTAAGCATAGACGAGCAAATGGTTAGATAGTATGGCCATCACTATCTAAAACAATTCATTCGGAGGAAGCCGGTGAGATTCAATTTGAAGCAATGGGTTTGTGTTACTCCCAAAGTGGATATTGTTATCAGATATCAGTGTATGAAGATAAAAGTAAGGACACAGGCGATATTGCAGTTATGGGTCTTGGCGCTTCAGTGGAAATGAAACCATCATTTTCTCGTGTTCTAGTGGAGATCAGGATCTCTGGTTTTGGCCATATGATCGAACGCAAGACCATAAGACCATGAAAAGACAAGGAAAATTTGCAGTTTGCAAGAAAAATGCAAGAAAACAATGTGTGTGCAATGTAGGACTACATGTTGACTGCTTTTCTGTCTGGCACAGTAAACAAAAAGTGTAACAAAATTGTAAATTAACAAGGTAGCATATTTAAGGCATTTAATAAAAAATATTCAAATGAAATGATTGTTTTTTACTTTTACACGTCTTCAAAAAACCTTACGAAATATGATAAAAGTGAAAATGGTAGGGAAAACAATTTAGCAGTTAATGGGTTAAATACCTGGGTTACGAAATCTCCTATTTTAAAAATGAAGATCTGTTTAACAAACTTAATACATTTAATTATGTATGTGGCACAATTAAAAGAATATTTAAAAACACAAGAATGGAAACAAAACTAAAATTTTATAAAGCAGTGGTTGTCCCCTTACTATTGTATGGTAGTGAATTTTGGGTTTTAACTAAAAGAGAAGAGAAGATCATCGAAGCAGCTGAAATGAGATTTCTGAGAAGTGTGGCTGGCTGCATACTTCTAGACAAAAGAAGAAGTGAAGATATTAGAAATTAGCTAAATATTTTTAAACTTTTAGATAAAATAAAGAATCTAGAAAAAACTGGAAAGAACGTGTTCAAATAATGAAAGATGATCGGATTCCAAAAATTATACTTAATTACAAAGCAAGCGGAGACAGGAAAATTAGTAGACCGAAAAAGAGATGGATCCAACTTTTGAATGAGAATCTATGAGACCGGAACAAGCCACATGGGCTTAATCAATGATTGATGATGATGATCTATCCGCCCAGCGCGGAACCCGAAGCACGTAAAGTAAATACAGTGAATGGCATTATAAGCAAACACACTAAGTAACTAACCCACTGGCACTATGTTCATGGCCGCGAAGATACAAGCTCTCCGTACATTCCTATCCTAAGCTAATGCTTTCCAATCATCCCCTGTATAATATACGTCCCTCAAATCATAGATACTGTTTTTCTCCCACCTCATTCTTGGTCTAACAACTGGGCGTTTTCCCTCTGGTTTTCCTACAAGAAGCTTCCATGCATCTCTTTCATTCCCCTTTCACGTCACATGTCCTGCCATCGCAGTCTACAAGACTTAACTGTTATTATATCTGGCATCCTATAAAGACCATGTAGTTCATTGTTAAGTAGTCATCTCCATTCACTGTCTGTTCATCTATCTATGCTCCAACTATTTTCCTAAGAACATTATTCTCAAATACTCGTAATCTCCTTTCCTCAAAGTAAGAGTCATGTGTTGCATACAAATAACTGGTAGAATAATAGTTATATATTTTTTTTTAGTGTAACGTTTTCTGAAAGGAGTTTGGGACGTCAACAGTCTCTGTAATGCATTTCCAGAATTGAGCCTATGTTTAAATACAAATAAACACATCAAAATAATGAAAATGCCAAAATGGGTATTTTCAATAACGCTCACTTTAAATAGATTCAAAGGTTTTCTTCTGACTGATCTGAAAGTAATTCTTGTCAAACTCTCGTGACGCCGCATTTCAATTATAGCAACATTTTTTTTTAACGATGGAGTAGCTTGTGATTCATAGCACAAGGGATGAATGCATTACGTGTTTTTAATCGTATAATATTTTAATATTCGTTAATATCACCATCACATGTCTTCATACTCTCGCAAGGTATGATAGCTCCATATCCATCATCGCAGAAAAATTATTCTCTTATTTTGCTTTTCTAAATTCTTCTACACCAAGCTACGTATCTCCTCGCTTCCATCTCCTATCCTTCAACCACAATTTGGGTACAGGATCAAACCAGAATCTCCTACTTCACAGCCCTTTACAGAATCTCCTATTATTCTTATTCCTTTACTGTATCTATTAATATCCTCTGGAACTCCTTACCGCAAGAAATCCGAGACTTCCGGATATTAGCTTCTATTAAAAGAAATTTAAAACTATTTCTTCTATACTTGGTTTTCAGTATATTAATTGATATGTTCTGACTTTTTTCTTCCCTAATAGCATTGACTTTACTCATCATAATTTGTATATATAATTACTTATAATTGTATAAGTTTTGATGTGAAAATATTTTCTCTATTTCATAATTTTCGCTGGTTGAGTGAAAGAAAAAATATTATGCCTTTAACTCTGCCAGTTAAATACGATGCGAGGTTGGGAAGTGGTTTTTACAGAATCGGAAAATGTTTACAAAACCAAGTGAAAGCGAGGTTTTTAATTTCCGAGATTCTGTAAAACTCTTCAGAAACGTGCGCTCTACATTATTTTTTGCGCGATGGTGTTTTGAAAATAATAAATAACAGTAAAATAATAACATCTTTGTTGGAAATATTTGCGTTCATTACAAATAATTTACTACCGTTAACAGTGTGGGCAATGTTTATTAGTTGAAACAATACGAGGCCGTGAGACCAATTAGTGATAAAAAGGCGGCAGGTGTGTATTTATGTTTTATATTGCTTCAAATATACTTCAGTTCATTAAAAATGCAGTGATTTGTTTCGTATGATGTATATTAATAAAATTTTGGATATATTTTTTTGTATATACATTGTATGTAGCATACATAGAGGGTAGTAGTTTTATTTAAAAAACACGTGTTTGTAAATGCAATATTACAGTTATTGGACGAATGCTTCGTATCCAAATTAAAAAATCGGAGGACCATTTATGTTTAATCTTCTTTTTTTATGGTTAAATAAAATAAATACTGTATTCACTTAACTTGCTTTAATTAACCTTCCATGCCTTTACAATATTAAATCAAATAGCAGAATTGGAATCAAGTAATAGATCACCATATGCTTCATATCAAGATCCAATCCTACCATCATCAAATTAAAAAAAAATAAACTTTCAGTCAAACCACCTTACTATACTATGCTGACCAAATAAATTTAATTTGAAATTCAAATCATGGAATAAATCTAAGGCAATTCATGCTTACACATCTTATCACATAAAATATGTCTTCACATCTTTTCACATACAACAAGTCTTCTAGATTTTTTATAACAATACAAATTTAGAAATTTTGACAATACCTGGCCAGCCAATCACAAATCGCAATGTGGACAGGCCTTGACAGCGAGTTTGTAAATTGCAGGACACAAACAAGTGAAAGTCTATTCACATAGAGACAATAAATTATAGTACCCTCCATGGTATCTTTACCTTGTCGTGGTGGAGTGGCTTGTGTGCTTAAATGATCCTGAGAGCTATGCCGGCGGTAGCATTGCTGCCGATAGGGTTACCCATGCCGGACTGGTCGAAGGTGATAAGCCAGACGAAAAAAGTACCTTGGTCGAAAGAGTGACGATCTTTCACCGTAAAAATACAACCGTCAAGAAATGCGGACATGGGTTCAACTGGCGTAAAATTTTCCGGAGGTCAAATAGTCCCCCATTCGGATCTCCGGGCGGGTACTACTTCAGGGAACCCATGCCAAAGGCTCAAACACAGGGACATGTTCCTAGGAACATGGAATGTTAGGACTTTATACAATAGCGGGGCACTAGAGATATTAACGCGGGAATTAGATAAATCGCCCTTGAATATAGTCGCTTTACAGGAAGTTAGGTGGCCAGGAGAAGGTAGTCAGGAATCAGGAAGCTTTGCATTATACTACGGGGGTGCAGAAAGACCTGCATTTGGAACGGGTTTTTTAGTCAGAAGGAGGATCCTATCCGTTATCCGAGATATTAAGTTTGTTAGTGATAGGGTATCATACATAATTCTAAAGGGTAAACAACATGATTTTATAATTATAAATGTACATGCCCCCACAGAAGATAAAGATGACAAGATCAAGGATCAGCCAGAATAAATAAAGTATTATTATTATTATTATTATTATTATTATTATTATTATTATTATTATTATTATTATTATTATTATTATCAGTTCTATGAAGAATTAGAATGCTTATTTGATAACCTTTCACGATATAATATGAAAATTATCTTAGTAGATTTTAATGCAAAAGTGGGGCGGGAAGATATATTCAAACCAACAATATGCAAATTCAGCCTCCATGAAGATAGTAACGACAACGGGGTTAGATTAGTCACATTTTCCACATCAAAGAATCTCATTGCTAAGAGCACAACATTTCAGCATAAGGATATTCATAAATACACCTGGACGTCCCCAGATAGAGAAACTCGGAACCAGATAGATCATGTATTAATGGATAAACGCTGGAACAGTAGCATCATCGATGTTAGATCAGTTAGAAGGACAGACTGCAATTCGGATCATCATCTGGTCAGAGTGAAAATCAGACAACGGCTATCGCTTATGAGAGGAACAAACGCTAAAGATGATTCTGTAAAATTTGAATTAAAAAACTTGAAAAATGATGAAATGCGGCAAGAATACCAAATCAAATTGCTAATAGATTTGAAGTACTGGAATCTTCAGATGACAATGTGGCAAACGAAGAAGAAACCGATATAAATAAAGAATGGGAGGCTATAAGAGATACTATTAAATTGTCAGCATCAGAAAGCATTGGTTGTTTAAAAAAGAGGCAAAACAAGAAATGGTTTGATGAGGAATGTGCCGACATTGTAAAGAAAAGAAAGCTAGCAAAAATGAAATGGTTACACGAGCCAAATGAGGTAAATTTAGAGCAATTGGGTAGTGTTAGACGGGAAACCACCAAGTTACTAAAGAGTAAAAAGAGGGAATATTTTAGAGAGAAGATTAATGATCTTGAAATGAATGCAAAAAATAGGAACATTTGATAATTATATCAGGGAATTAGTGTAGAGAAGAAAGGGTTTCAGGCTAGTACAAACATAATTCGGAATGAAAATGGGGATATGATTGCAGATTCCAAGAGTATATTAAATAGATGGAAAAGTTATTTTAATCAGCTATTAAATGTACATACAGAACAGGACATTGAGGAGGATAAGTTACAGACAGCAGAAATGCTAGTCGCAGAGCCAAGTGCATTAGAGGTTGAAATGGCAATTGAAAAATTGAAGATGTATAAAGCATCAGGTTCAGATGAGATCCCAGCAGAACTGATAAAATCAGGGGGAGAAATATTGATGGACAAGATACGCTGGTTGCTTAGTATGATTTGGGAAAAAGAGATCGACTTCCAGATGAATGGAAGGAATCAATTATCGTACCAATTTATAAGAAAGGAGATAAAACTGATTGCAACAACTTCGTACAAAATTCTAACAAATATATTAGTAAGCAGACTTGCTCCCTATATTGATGACATTCTAGGAGATCATCAATGTGCATTTAGAAGAAACAGGTCTACAACAGATCAGATTTTTAGTATAAGACAGATTTTAGAAATGAAATGGGAATATAATGGTACTGTACGTAGAGTTCATAAAAGTATATGATTCAATTAAGAGGGAGAAGTTATATAGTATCCTGCTGGAGTTCGGAATTTCTAAAAAGTTAATTGGACTTATACGAATGTATAATGAGCTAATGCTTTCCAATCATTCTCTGTATAATCTACTTCCCTCAAATCATAGTTAATGTTATTCTCCCACCTCATTCTTGCTCTACCAACTGAGCGTTTTCCCTCTGGCTTTCCTACAAGAAGCTTCCATGCAAATCTTTCATTTCCCATATGTGCAAAATTGTCCTGCCCATCGCAGTCTACGAGACTTAACTGTTCTTAATATATCTGGCTTCCTATAAAGACTATGTAGTTCATTGTTATGTAGTCTTCTCCATTCACCTGTCTGTTCATCACTCTTTGGTCCAAACATTTTCCTAAGTACTTTATTCTCAAATACTTGTAATCTCCTTTCCTCCCTTAAAGTAAGAGTCCATGTTTCGCACCCATATAATATAACTGGTAGAATAATAGTTTTATATATTTTCAGTTTAATATTTTTTTAAAGGAGTTGGGACATCAAGAGTCTCTGCAATGCATAATAGCACGCATTTCCAGAATTGAGCCTATGTTTAATTTCTTTGTGCATCTCATTCCTATTTGTGATTACTGTTCCTAGGTATTTGAATTCAGCCACTTCCTCAAAATTTACCTCATTTGTCATTACCTGTCCATTTCCATTATATAATGAATTTCTACGTGTGACCATATATTTAGTTTTATTGATATTTACTTCCAATCCTAATTTCTTAGTGTTACTCAATAGTGTGTGCGTATTGTCCTTTAGTATCTCCTCGCTATCGGCCAACAATACTACATCATCACCATAAACTAACAGCTTATGAATACCATTCAGTTGTAAGCCTTCCTCATTCTCTAAAGATTTAATGGCATGCTCTAGTACAAAATTAAATAGTAGACGAGATAGTGCATCTCCTTGCTTCAACCCATTCTGGATTTGAAAAGTGTCCGAAAACTATTTGCCTACACGCACCCTGCTCTTTTTCCATTTAGACTATCGCGCAAAAATAAATACCACTATTATTATTATGATTATTATGATAATTATTATTATTATGATTATTATGGAAACAAAAAAACTGTTTTTAATTCAATAATCAGAAGCATTATTACCTATGGACATGATGTGTGGGCTTTAAATGCACAAATGAAAACAAATTACTCGCCACTGAATGGACTACTGGAGAAGTGCTGCAAGAATATCCAGGGAGGATAAAATCAGAAATTCATATATAAAAGAAAAAATGCAGGTGCAATATTCAGTATTAGATTTTATAAAGAAGAAACAATTAAATTGGTACGGACACATAAGAAGGATGGAAGAAGGAAGACTACCTAAGATAATCATTGTTTGGGAACCACAGGGAAGGAAAAAGAAGGGTAGACCAAATATTACGTGGATTCAAGGAATCAATGAAAGAGGGAATGGGAAATAGAAGTAGATATATGGATGAACAGACAAGAATGGAAAAATGTGTTGAAACAAATGTGTAGTTAACTGTGAACATGGGTACCGGAAAAATGTATATTCATTGTAAAAGCCGGAATAATAAAAAAATGATTATTATTATTAATATTATTATTATTATTATTAATATTATTATTATTAATATTATTATTATTATTAATATTATTATTATTATTATTAATATTATTATTATTATTATTATTATTATTATTATTATTATTATTATTATTACAGGCCTATCCCGCGTCCCGCGCTAAAAAATGGAATACACTTCTCTAGGAAAAATGTCAACAACGAATTTTCACAAATAATGTTTGTATATTTTTTAGAAGACCTTTCTTTGAAGTACTTTTACGCAATTTAATATCTTTCTTTGACATCTCTGGAAGTAAAAATCGACGAGCTGCATTCTCAGCCTCTTCTACACTTTCACACATAATTTACTTTTCAGCATTAAAGATAATTCAAAATGTTTGCTGACCTAATTTGTATAATATAAACAATTTCTGTCGCATGGCAACAAGCAACACTATGACAAACAGTGGACTGTCGACTCATTAGCTGATAGTGAGTGGAAAAATATTACACATTATTTGGGAGGAAAGGACAATAAATTGACTACACTACTTCCGAATTAAGTTCCAGTTGCAATATAAACAAACCAGTTGTATGGACTACATTGCCATTGGTTGATTAACTTTTACCTTTAAAGTGTGTAGTTCGCTAACACTTGAAATAAATAAAATAAAAATTCCTGAATATGAAGCCTGTCTTCGAAAAGCTTTGAAATTGAACAATATAACAAAGATTAAAACAGAAATATTATAGTTGAGGACGACTGTGTTATATGAGGTACAATTTTTTTTATAATTGAATTAAAAGTAATACAAATATGTGTTATCTAGCACATTTCTATATACGTACGTTGTGTGGGACAATTTAAAAATATATAATTACAATTTTAATAGGTTAAATAAATTAGCAATTCATTTTAATTCTTACGAATTTCAATTGTTTCAAATGGCTGCATCTTCTATAAAATGTTCAAGCATCAAAAAAGGAAAACCTATGAAAAGCGGAGAGACAAATTATTTTGAATGTTTGCAAACAGTTCAGTCAAAAATATCCTACATTAGTCATTGAGGATGTGGTAAAAATAACAGCAGAATTTACAGGTTAGTTAACATTGAGCATATATTCTGCCCGTAGACCTAATTAAATTGTAAAAAAGGGGATATATATCGGCATCATAGAAAACGAGTAGACATCTGTTTTGGTAGGCTCATATATAATTTGTTATCAAAAATAAATAAATGGAAGTTACTCATTACACTAGGCAACATGATTTTTGTCTCAAGAGTACCAACAGTTGTACTTAATGCAGTTTGTTATCGTGTTTTCAAATTTCTATTCGGAATTTCTCCATCACGCACAGTTTTTTTTATTTCAATTTCAATTAATGGATTTAAATAATTATTTTTTAATAAACGTTTTTTTCGTCCATTTGTCCATTGTAAAATAAAACTAAATGAGCTAACTCAGAAGATTTCAGCTATAGAAAAGAGATATCAAGGCAAATGGAATCCTAATATGCTGGCCGATTATTGTTGGACCATCAAGAGGGATGATCCACAGGAGAAATATAGCACAAAATCTCATTTCCTACTTTCTAGGTGAGTCAGAATGTTCGAATATTGTGTAGTTTACGAATGTCGAAACTATTAAAGTGTTTGAAATTATAAATTCCTGCCTCTCGGAAACCTTGCGTGATGGAGAAAAACCGATATCATATTTGAATTCAGGAGAAATACATACTATCAGAATCACATATTTTTCTTTCTCAGACAAAAAAAGGTTATTTTTTGTTGCTCAGTGTTATTGGTACCAACTTATCTTGTATTCAGTCTTATTTTCATAAAATACGATATAACCTAAGAAAAAATGTTTCTATCATTGACACTTCCGTACACAATTCAGTCATGTGACTGGTAAAAGTAGGATTATGTTTCCCCAATAGACGGAGTCGACGGACTTTATGCAAGTTTGTTTATAATGTAATTGGAAAATAGCCCGGATACAGTACTCCAACAGTTAATAATGTCTTTACCAACCATATAGCATAAATATAGAGGCACTCTATTTTCGTGTAAATAATAAACCAACTCATTGGCACTACGGAAATTCTAGGTTCAAGGCCGCGCGGATATAATCTATCCAAACATCTCTCTCCAGAGTCACCATTTTCTAATCTCCCCTGTGTAATCTACTTATCTCATCCATGGTTAATGTTATTCTCCCACCTCATTCCTGACCTACTTTTGGGGCGCTTTCCCTCTGGCTTTGCTACAAGCAGTTACAGTATCCCTCTTTCATTCCCAAATCTTGTCAAATGTCCTGCCATCACTGTCTATGAGACTTAATTCTTCTCATTATATCTGATTTCCCATAAAGATCATGTAGCCCCATTCGTATCTCTTTGGTCCGAACATTTTCCTAAGAATTTTATTCTCAAATACTCGTAATTTTCTTTCCTCCCTTAAAGTAAGAGTCCATGTCTATCATCCATGTAATATAACTGGGAGAATAATAGTTTTATGTATTTTCAATTTAATGTTATTTTAGAGAATTTGGGACGACAAGAGTCCCAGTAATGCATATTAGCATGCATTCCCAGAATTTAACCTGTGTATAATTTCTTTGTGAACCTCATTCCTCTTTGTATTTATTATTCCTAGGTATTTGAATTTAGCCGCATAAACAATAAAAGGACCAGAAATATTTTAAAGCGATTTTAAGGTGGCTTGACGAGGTTAGTGAAACGTCGATATTATTTTCACGAATTTTAGCCAAAACTTTAATTTGAAGTGAAATTTAGTAATTTTGCGAAAGGTGGGGCATTATAATGATATCTATAAAAATATAACTTTCAAAACGTTTTCTCAATGTCAGTGTGCGAAGAGGAAATGATAACTTGAGTTTCAAGAAGGAAAGATATTTTACAAGGTAAAATGTAATTTGAATAATTAATTTGTCAAATTACGGCTGATACAAATAATAGATTAATATAATTCTAGGAGTTTTATTTATTTATTTAGTTACTTATTTATTGAGATTTCTGGCAACTTTAACAATTTATTTGATTTTTTTGCAAATGCCCCCAGGTTATTTTTCGACATTCCTGGTGTTCTCTCCTGGCATGGCGTACTTGTAACCCAATTCTGAGGTTGGGGCGCCTGGAAGGCGGGGTTACGTTACCCCGATGATATGATGGGTGGTCATGATGATAGTGATGCGCCAGGAGAGTCCCTAATCCCAAGCTTAATCTAAGATGAATATGAATGATGATGATTGCGATGGCTATATGATTTCGGGGACCGTTGGGCCTTAACGTTTTCCTGACATTTGTCTTACAGGTGAGGAAAAACCACGATACAAACCTCACCCAGAAAAACTGTCCCGAACGGGGATCGAACCCGGGCCCGCTAGAAAGCATTATTTACGAAAGTATGGAATAAAATTAAAGTGAAATTAAAGCGAAAGCGCTGACAATATTTTTCGAAAAAATGTGAAAATTATTTTTTTCCCGCGAAATTAAAAAAATTAGGCTAATGAGAAAACAGCTGGACCTTGTCTGTAGGATGAATACTGATCGGATATCTAAAAAGGTTTCAAAGTTCAAACAATAGAAGGATTTGTAGACCTAAGTATGATGATGTATAAGATCTAAAACAGACTGAATCAAAAACTCGAAATCTAAAACAAGTGATCCAAGTGAACGGATTATTGTTAAAAGGGAGGTCAAGGTCAGACTACAAGGACCATAGCACCAAAAAGAAGAAGAATGAGAGAAAAGTTTTATCAACATAAATGACTTAATTTATAACAAAAAAGACAAATATGATACGTTTCGCCACCTAGTAACTCCTTTTACTCTATAGTTATGCAATAGCCAATTTCTATTTAAATAGCCGCTCAGATTACATTTTTGCAAACGTGATTTACATGGAAAAAGATCCCTTATCCCCATAAAAATTATTTTACATGCGAAACTCAACTTGGAGGGAATGAGATTTACAGCCTTATTTTATGCGGCTATTCTATTAAGGTACTTATCTATGATACTCGAACACTAGGAAGTATAGCTTTTAAAAATCTAGACCTTCACAGTTATGCAGATAAAAATTAACTCTTTTTGTAGATCATATCCTCGACAAGCAATATTACACAGTCTCTCCGCGTGCAAGGACACAAATATACAGTGGAGTGTTACAAGGTCTCAACTAGGCAATAATGAGGGGCGGATACAGTGACGTGCGGTGGTCAGATCAATTGCCCGAGCTGTATGACGGAAATATGACTTATAGTATATAAAACTTATACTGCCATGAATTTTTTTGTTAGAGCCGCTAAATCTGGAGTTAGCTTACATTGTTACATAAGGTCATTTTTATCGTTGAAAGGTCTGCACGAAAATGATCTACTATGTAAATTATAAATTATAGTCATTTACATTAATGACAGACAATGTGATAATAATGGGCGATCTTAACTGCAGAATTGACACAGCCACATATAAAGCGAAAACTGTAGTCGGTCATATAGAAAAAGAAGGGCTAACTCTAGTAAACAAAGAGAAAGAATACACTTACATGGGACCAAATGGAGCCAGCACAATCGACCTTGTCTTCACAAACAGCCACAAGACCCACCAAAAGATAAGAAGAGACATACCAGTAAGGAAACATATACCAGTAAGTACCGACATATATATAAAAGACACACAACAAAGAAAAAACTCCAGAAAACCAACAAATAAACTATCGAGAAAAGATTGACAGAGAGAAACTAAACACAGAAACGATACAAAAAGCATTAGAAGAAATAAAAGAAGGAAAAATAAATCAGGCAAGTCGATGCAATAGAATGACAAATAAAAACAAGCGACAGTAAAGAAAGAATTGAAAAGAAGAAAAAGCAAAGCCATGGTTCAAACAAGAATGCTACTTAGCGAGGAGAGCCGCGATCATAGCACTCCACAAGGCAAAACTATCGAAAACACACGAAGACCTACAAGAATACCAAAATACCAGGAGAGCCTATAAACAAACAGTGGAAAGGTATAAAGAAAACGTACCAGGCGGAAGAAGAGAAAAAAATAATAGAAAAAAAAATAGAAAAGCAGAGGAAAAATGGTTATAAAGTGACCTCACCAAAACAGCCATCCTTTCAAAGAGATATACCAATACATACGTCGTGGAGAAACACTTTAAAGAAGTACTGCATGCCAAAGAAACACCGCCCAAAAACCACACGAAGGAAAGAAGAAGTGGAGAAATCCTGCCTCTTCACCAGAGAGGAAGTAAGGCGACACATTGCAAGTTCGAAAAACAGAAAAGCCTGCGGACCTGACGAAATTGCCTTCGAACACCTCAAAGAAACAGAGCAAGCTCTCGCAGACACCTGGGCACGAGCTTTTCAACGAATGCCTAAGGCAAGGCAGCATTCCGGACAAGTGGAGAATAGCAACGCTGAAGGTGCTGTACAAAGCCAAAGGAGACACGAAGGACCCAAACTCATACAGGGGAATAGCCCTAGAGTGCACAACACTAAAAATAATGACCAGCATACTCACAGAGAGATTAAGAGCGATGACACCCACTTCATACCGGAACAACAATTCGGGTTCGTAAAAGGGAAATCGACGACACAAGCAATTAAATGTCTACAAGAGAGCATCGAAATAGCCTTAGAACAACCGAGAGGAAAACTACATTGCCATCTTCATAGACTACAAGAAGGCTTTCGACCTCTTAAACAGGCAGCTGATAATAAGAAGAATTGAAGAAGCAGCAGGGAGAAACCAAATAACTAGATTAATTGAGAACATCCTCTCTAGAAACCAAGTGCAGATAGACGATGGAGTTTCAAAAACAGAGCATATAGATCAAACAAACGGCGTACTCCAAGGTGACCCGTTGAGTCCCCTACTCTTCATAATAGCAACAGCAAAAATACCCACAGAGATAGAAACAGAAAACGTCCAAATCTTGGCATACGCTGATGACATGGTGATGTACATCCCAAGACATCGAAAAAGCTCAAACAGCGTTCGACAAACTCGTAGCATGGGCCGAAAAGAACGACCTAGAAATAAATGAGAAGAAAACAGTAAAAATTACCTTCAGGAAAGGAGGAAGACTCGCAGCGAATGACTGCATTCGGTATAAGGGAGACCCACTGCAAAATGTAAACCAGTTCAAATATCTGGGGATCACACTGCAGAGCCGAGGTGACACCTTCGATAAGCACATCAAAGAACGCGCCTTAGTGGCCAGAATAGCAACGAACAGCATTAAAAGCCTGAGTAAACTATCCCTGGAGACAGCAATGACCATCTTCCGCTTAAAAATAGCACCAATCATGACCTATGGAATAGAAGTGATTTGGAAGAACCTAAATAAGGCAAACCTAGAGGAAATAGAGAAAGTCAAAGCACACTTTTTAAAGATAGCGCTAAGCGTATCAAAATACACGCCCTCACGCCTAACATACTTACTGATAAAGGAACCATTCTTCATAGAAGAGCTCCACCTGAACCTTCTCGTGCCGGCAACAGATGCCTACAAAGAACTGCTGTGGGAACTCAACGAGAAGAGAGAACAGATATGGCCTGAGTTCTACGCAACGGATGCGATGATCTACAGGGAATGGACAGCAGCCAGATACGACCTCAGACACACCGTGACGAGAGTCGCAGTCCATGGTTTCCACCACAGGATATGCGCAACAGTGAAGCGCCATAACCCAGAAGAAAAGTGCAAGTGCAAACTATGTGGGTCGCACTGCGACCGATATCACCTGTTACAGTGTAAAAACATAGGAACATCGATAACAGACTTTTGTAAGACATGAAAACAGTTCTTTCTACATGGCCATTGGCTGCAATTATACCTATTATTAATAACGCATTTGAACGAACTCAGTTGCTTTCCACAAATTATATATATATACACACAAGTTCGTAATAATTGAAGTTTTGTTATTCAGATATATAATATAAATAAACCTTCTTAAATTAACAGGTTGCTATAACTGACTAAAGTTTTATTTTATTTATCTATTTTTGTATTTTGTAAAGAAATAACTAACATAAATTATATATTATAAATTTTAAAAAATGTTAATGAGGAATTGGCGCTTTTCAAATCAGCCAATCATGAATGTTTGATGAATCGAAAAGTCGACAGGTCTTTGGACCTTGTGTATGCTTCCAGTTGTGACGTTTCTGGGTTCAGCTAACTGGTGTTGAATAAAAAATCGATGGAATAAAACACAAAGCACAAGCTTCGTCTAACGGATTATCGCTGGTCTAGTGTGTGTTATCGCTGGACTTTGCAGGTAGATTCATTTAGTGGGTTATCGGTAATTCATCTGCAGCGAAATAGCTGGTGTTGGTGGAGATAACATAGAGGAAAGACTCTATGGACATAATGTGAATACGCAGAGTACGCGGGAATTTTGAATTTTGATGTTCTCGCGTAATTGATTTGAATGAAATTAGGCAAATATGTCATTTTAATTTTCTTCTACTTCTTCTTCACGGTTAAGGCTTATTTACTAGTCTGTTCCGGCTCCAAATTGCTGCTCTTTCCATCTTTTCCTTGGTATTCCCAAACTTATTATTCTTCTTCTTCTTCTTCGTGGTGAATAGTTGTATGCTGCTTTGGGTATTCTCTTCTCAGTCATCCTTGCCAAGTGTTCTTTCCAGTTTGTTCTGTATTTCTCTATTGTTGTTTTAATTCCTCTACTTTTAGTTGATATCTTATTTCTGTGTTGTGTTTTTGTCTGTTCTTTGATATCCTGCTATTGGTCTGAGGAATCTCATTTCAGCAACTTGTGTTCTGGCAGATTGTGTTATTTTAATTTAATCCGAAATTATTAATACACTCATTAAACCAGTAGTGCTGGGGTAGCTTGGGGTTGAATTCACGCCACTGGGCGAATAATGCAAGCTACTGTTAACTGCTTCTTCAACGCTTCCGCCCGATCCGCAATAAAATAATCCAGCTGGTGTACATTTTGTATAGTGTATCATGTCTTAAATATTTATGTTGTCTGTGAGCTGATCACTCATTCAGAGAAGTCCTCCATGTCCTCATGTGATTTAAAAATTGTGTGTGTGTTATCAAGAACATATAATATTCCCTCAACAGGTGGTGTCTCATTAAGGCGGGAAATGTAAAACTACATACATAGGGAGAGATTATACTAAGCCGCGTGACTGGCGTGCGCGACTGCTATGACAAGAATCCCAGGCGTTTCCTGTGGTGTTTTGGTGATAGGCCATACTGGGATTTTTCTTGTTTTTTTTCTCGGGGTTCAATCGTTTCCTAAATGTTATCCCACTAACACTCTCCACTCCCGTTCCCTCCCTCTTCATATCATTTCATTTCACAAACATTCATTTCATCTATAATAAATCAACATATATTGTAAATAATAATTATATTGTAGGTATAGTATGTAGTCATGTATCATCATCATCATCATCATCTAGGGATTAAGCCTGTTGGCTCGTTCCAGTTTCATGAAAGCTAGAAGTGTTAAAATTTGTTCAGACCATCTTCTGTGTGGGCGTCCAACATTTCTCCTTCCGTACGGTTTATAATTTAGCAATACTTTCGGAAATCTTCCTTCTGGCTTTCTTTCAATATGTTATTTCCAGTCGTTCCTATATTTAATTATTCGGTCTGTAAGTTTGAAAATATTTAGTTCCTTTCTTATATCTTCATTTCTTTTCTAATCCAGCAGAGTATATCCTGCTACATTTCTTAAAAATCTCATCTCAGCTGCTTCCAATCTTTGTTCTTGTAATCATTTATGTTTATTTTAATTTCGATATAAGAATAATTATTGTAAACTTTATCTAACCTGATTGACTAGTAGACAAGAAATTAAGGCCTTAACTTGCTAAGTAAAACAAATATATTATTATAATTATTATTATTATTATTATTATTATTAATCTCCCTTCGTATCATATTAAATAATTATTTAGTTTTTCAGTTTCTATTCTAACTGGTCGGACACACTGCTCTGTGCACCGTGAATTGAAATATCTATTGCGCTATCCCAGTATATTATAGATGAATGGAATGAACTCTACTCTATGGTGTTATGTGAGTTGTAGGTGTCTTCCAGGTCCGGCATATCAGACTCATCTCTCAAGATCCAAACCGTCATTTTTGGAATGGGCCCGGAGCCGCGAGGAGGAACTACAACCCTGTCGTGGGCCCATCTGCTCTTTTTATTGGTCGGGATCGGGGTCATGAGCCACCACCCGGTGCCACCGCCACTAAATCCAGAAATTACACATTTTCAAAACTTGAAGGTGCCAAATATATGTTTCTAACCTGATATAGAGTATAGGGTGATATGAAATTAATGAATGAGAAATTAAATGGCATGAAGGGGAGGGAAGAAAGAATGGAGAGTTGGTGGGATAAATTCAGGAAACTGGAGTTCCCCGAGAAAAACCCGAATAATACCGGTGTAGACCACCACCAATATCCCTCTTCAACCGCCAGTATTTAACTGAGGATCCCAGTCGGGGATATCACACACGCTAGCCACTCGTATACCGAGACGACTTCATGTTAGAAAAAATATAATGTTTATTAATTAAATAAAAATAAAATAAAATAAAAATAAAATAATTAATAAATATGGATTTTCATCAAGTAAACACCAACTCAATTGATTAAAAATAGAATGGTTTGGCGAACCACAAGAGTTGAATGGTCTTAACGGAGTGCACAAAAAAATGCTTCCTCATGACTCCGAGAATAACTACCTAGTGGGGCAGTCGTAGTTATGGGCCCAACCTACAAAAAAAGGGCACTATGAGTCATGGGTATGTACTTGTTGTCTCGGCTCAGGGGGAAGATCCATAACAATCTACTAGACTTTCGTTCCATTAATTCCATACTGCTGGGAAAGCTGAATATACGAGGTATATCTCATGTTGCAGTGCTAGGACAGTTTAAATATTAAAGAAAGAATTGTGTAGTGTGAAATTAAATAAAATGTATTTGCTTGTATGACCACATGCTTACGCACGAAGTCATCAAAAATTCATCACTACACTGAAAAGTAAAATACTGAAAAAATCGATACAAAACCCTCGTGACAACTACAAGGACAGTTTATTTCCAGAACATACGTACAAGCTTTAATATTTAACTTCATTTAATATTCCATAATTTGACGTAAAGAGCATAAGAGTATTTCAATTGGTTTTTCACACGAAAATAAGTACAGCTGGCAACAAGTAACTTATCAAATATTTATTACGTATTTCTCTTTATTTTTAATACTACTCACTCACACGTTTCATTTGTTCACGTCATTAAAATATAATTTTGCCATTAAAGACAAAGTTTAACAGAAAACAAGATAAAAACAAACAGATTTTTTTCTAATGCCACGAGGTTGTCTTTCTGACATTTCTGGCTTTCCTCCTTGCTATTGGCGAAATGGTATTCCATTTCTTAGGTTGGGACACTTGGATGGCGGAGTTCAGTTACTCCGATGTTATATTTGGTAGTAAATGATAATGAAACGTACGGAGAGTCCTCAAATTAAACTTAAACTTAAATTCCAGACCATGGGCAACCACAGGAATAATTCCCCTTAAAAAAGTCTATCGACCCCGGACGGGCTTGAATCTGCTACTTTCGAAAACAGAGAAAAGAATCTTAAACCCTACACCACCGACGCCGATCTTTCGTTTTAATTAAACAATATATATCAAGTTTGTTTACGATAAAATATAAACTACAGTCCACAAAAAATTGAAAGTGTTCGAACTAAAATGCCAGCCTTCATGTCAGACAATAGGTAGAGTCAATATTTTTTGGTATCCAAGGGCCTCCGGGCCTGTTGTGGGATTACTTTACTTTACTATAAAATGCTTTTCACTTTCGTGGAAAGAAAACTAATTTTCGCATTTTTTTTCGCAAAATAATATTAGCGCTATCCCTTTAATTTCGCTTTAATTTTAGTACAAAGTTTCATAAAAACACTTTCTAAATCTCCAATGAATTGTGTGAAGTTGCTAGGAACCTGATATATACCAACTATCACAGGATTCATGATCGGGGCAAGAGTTACTATACCAGGATTATTAGCTAAATTTTGGAATTTCTTAGATTTGGACAGGGTGTATCTATCCAAAATTGCTCTTGCTGTCATTAGAGGATCAATTTCAATTTTACGAATTCAATTTTACGAATTCAATTTTACAAAATTTCTACTTTATAGTATGTATATTTCAATTACAATTTGAAATTTTTAAATATATTTACAAATGTATATCATCAATTTCAAAAATTAATTCTCTATATCACTTTGTCCTTGAGGCAATCCTCTAATGGGGAAAGTTGTATATAATAAATAAATACAATTCCTAGAATTGCATTAACTATTATTTGTACCAGTCATTAACTGACAAATTAATTATTCAGATTAATTTTTATATTTTACCTTGTACAACACGTATATTTCCTGAAACTCCTCAAACAAATGTATTCTCTTCACTCTAATAAACTGGAAAAAAGCTTTAATATTATTTAAATGTTATTAGAATATAGCATATTTCGTAAAATTAGTCAATATTGCTTCATGTAGAACGTTAGCTGCAATTCGTGAAAATAATATCGATGTTTCACTAACTACATTCACCATGATTCGTCAAAATACCTTCAAATCACTTTAATGTTTTTATCAATGCACCAGATTGTCACTAGGAAATGTCTGGTATTCTCTCCTGGTATTTGCGTACATGTAACCCACTTCTGAGTTTACGGTCCCTGGAAGGTGGTTACGCTGCCCCGACGATGTACGGAAGGTGATAATAATGGAAATGATGTGTCTTATCCTAAACTTAATGAGGCTAGTATGATAGTGATGATGATGATGATGATGATGATGATGATGTCTAGATGGTGTACGGTGATAGTTTGTGCCTCCTTACACTTTCCCGACATTTGTCTTACAGGTGAAGAAAAACCCGAAAAAAACCCTCACGCAGGAAATTAGTCCCGACCGAGGATCGAACTCTGTCCTACTGCGTGACAAGGCAGCACGCTACCTCGAGACCACAAGGGTGGACACTTTAAAATATTGCTTTATGGTTTTATGATTTACGGGAAAAAAGAATCTCTACCCCTAGGTAATGGTGCGAATCTTCTTGTTGCTGAACTCAATCTTGATTTTATTGTTATATGCTCAGTTTAGTTATATTCATCACTTATGTGGATGTGAGGCCAGTAGCGGAAAAGTACATTAAGAACATTCTAGGCCTGTCGCGCCATGAATTATAAGTAATTTGATATTTTTGTGTAAGACAAACCTTTAGCAACAGACCTCTATAGGCTCTCACGGGTAAAACAATTATTGTGTAATAAGGTACTAGGTTCATTTCAACATCCCTTAGCAACCCTTGAAAGTTTGTCTGACACATCAACATCAAATTACTGTGTAGTAAGCTAATGGAATAACTGGGTTACTTATAATTAGCGCTGAAATAAGTATGGGTTACAGTCTAGGGTGCATCGTACTTAGAGCGCTGAGTTTACGAACTGCACGTTGACACGTGCTACTCGGGACAGACTTCTAGTACAGTCCACTTTCTGTAAGAATGGACTCATAATCGAATAATGTTCTTTGCTCAATTTTTGTTTCGGCATTCTGATACACCTCACGTTACGTAAACAGGTCTATTACTGAGGTGAGTCCGCTCCGAGCAGGCAGTGGAGACGCTCGACAAAGACACGCATTTTGTAAACAATGTGTATAGAAATTAGTTACGACCCTAACACCGATACTTTTCCCAGCTCTACTTATAATACTCAGTCCATATTTTTCAAACACCTCTAATTTGTTTTTTACAGATACAGCCTCAGAAATAATGCATTTTTTAAACAAAATTGTATTTGGCATTTTTCTAGCAGAAAAGTAAACAACTCTTCAAAGTAGAGGTAATCTTTCAGCGAGGTTTATTATCCCGGGAGTGTACCACTCTCTGTCTTTGATACGAAGAATTCGTTGAGACCCACTTCCACAGCTTCAATACTTTCAATGTCCTCAAAATTCTACGCAAGAAATGGGCCATGGATCAAAACAGATTGTAATCTAAAGGCGTAAGATCAGGGTTATATATTGGGCGTAGTAGCAGTTCGATTCCTCCCAATTCCTGAATTTTTCATGATTGTCGGTGCAGTATGGTGACGGAACTCGTTCCAGTTGTTGAGAATAAAGGTCCACATCGACTGCACGCCTGTTTGGAAACTATCTGTGAATCACACATTCAAAATTCCATCAGACGCACAACATTATATTAAAAACAGGCGTTACTTATCATAAATTCTCGATCTCAAGTATAAAGAAATGGTTTATGCTTACTGTAAAATTCATCAGGCTCTATGTTACAGAACTTTCACTTAAGAGCGCGTTTCAGGTGTCTCTCAGCGACCTACTCGTAAAGTCTGGTCTGTGCGACGGTTTTTCTGCAGTGCTATAAAATAAGTAGTTAAAATTTTCATGTCTGCATGCAGACCTCATTTACTCAGTAAGTGAATGAAATGTAATTTCAGGTGAGTTCATACAGAGTGATGCATGTAAAAGTTTATATAAATCTGTGTATTTTTTTCGGAAATACTTTACATCATCATCATCATCATCATCATCCATTTTACAACATGTGAAGCGATTTTTTTTCCAATTTCCAATAATACATTATGCGCATGCACCAACAAACACGAAGTCATTTACACAATGGAATCACGGGATGCAGCCAATATATACACAATATTTAACAAACCTAAAAGCTAACGTAACACAATTTAAGTATTCTAACCTGTGAAAGATCAACCTAAAAGCTAACCTAACGCAATATAAGCACTCAAACTTATGGAAGAATGCAACGCCCAAAAAAATAGTAAGTTCTGAAATTCTGAAGCATATGTGTTCAGTTAATTAGTACATATTCCATGTTGGCTGCACTGGAACACATCTAGGTTGATACATAGAATACTCATTAAAATTAATATGGCTGCCACGTCTTCATGCTACGTATATAGTTAAATATCAAAGAAAAATATATTCAAATAATCGTTAGAAAAAATGTAAAAATCATTGTAAATGGCGGGAAATAATTTGAAAAATGAAACCCTAAAAATAAAAATTGACAGGAGTTAATGAAGGAATTTAAAAAGTCGCGTCACAGATTGTAAAGTTTAGCCGTTTTACATTTAAAAATAGTAATTAGTAATCTCCAGGTATATAATCCTCCAACTATTATTATTATTATTATTATTATTATTATTATTATTATTATTATTATTACTGGTTGTAAAAGAGAAGATGCTAAGAGGGAGGAGAGCCTCTAATTGCTTTAAATTCTAAGACTTAGAGGAACCGACCTGCACATCTTCCCACCTTCACGTGGTGCAGCTGTTAGTAACCATATAACTTATGTGGTGAACGGACGGGATGGACTACTGGTCAGCAAGGTGAGATATTGACCGATATGGTATTACTTCTACTTCCATACAATATCTCTTTCTCATCTTTCCTATATGGCCATCATTATCATCATCATAATCGTTATCATTATCATCATCACCATCATCCTTCACCGGTGTGGAAATTAACGGGAAGCTACCACACCTACAATTCCCTAGTAAAGCTGCAAATATAGCATGAAAATGCTATGATTGCAGTGAAGGACCTGCCTTCGGGCAGAATTACTATGGGTGGATCCAGTCTCTCTGGACTGAACACTTGTTGTTTTCCGACCCCGATGGTATTAGAGTATTCGAGACCGAGGGGCTCATTTCATCTTATATTTTCTGTCAAATTCTTCCTAAAGGGCAGATCAGGCTCTTAGTTGTAGTGAAAGCAACTGATCTAAGGATGGGCACCTGAAAAAGTCCCTGGTCCTCCAGGTTGGGGGTTGATGCGATAGGCCAGCTCCTTCCCATCAGAAAAAAATTGCAATGCTAAAAAACCTAATAGAGATAAGCCGGTCAGATTAAAAGGAAGACGAATCAAGCTACGGAAACGAACTCTGCTAATTGGAACATGGAACGTACAAGGCATAAGGAATAAAATGGAAGAGGTCGTTAAACAGGTGGAGGATTTGAAGCAGGACATAATCATACTGACAGAAACAAAGAAGAAATGAGAAGGAATAGAAACTTTAGGATCACATGTTCATATTTACAGTGGTGTTAAAAAGAATGAAAGGGCTAAAAGAGGGGTTTCAATACTTATCAAGAAGACATATAAGTGATATATCACAAACTGGGAAGCAGTAAAAAAAACATAATTAAACTTAATATATCTCTTTTTGGTATAAAATGCTCTATATTAGAAATATATGGAATTAGTGAGGACGAAAATTGTTTAATAAAAGATAAATTTTATAGTACATTAAATTATATTATGGATGAGATGGACCTCAAGATAAATTATATTAGCTGGTGATTTTAACAGCAGAATCGGCAAAGAGATAGATAATGATGTAGTCGGACCATATGGAGAATTGGAGAAAAATGACAATGGTAGAAGATTGATAGGGTTTTGTGAAAAATATTCACTTTAAATCATAAATGGACTTTACCAACATAGAGATATTCATAAGTATACTTAGCACCAAGATACTCTTAATCTACAATCGATAATAGATTTTGTAATAATTAAGAAACGTTCAATTTTAAAGATTAAACTGACCCAAACCCTCTGGCGGCACTATGGCCCTGGGGTCGACTCAGCCTCTAACGGAAATGAGTATCAGACGCTTGTTCTGGGGGTTAAAGGCGGCCGTCACGGCAGGGCTGACAACCCGGCTGACATAAAGTGCCGATTGTCCTAGAAAAAGTGGGAGCCTTTAACCTCCTACTACCCCAAGGGCCTCCGGGTCTGTTGTGGGATCACTTTTACTTTACTTTACTTCAATTTTAAAGAACCAGGATGTAAGGGCACTTCCATGCGGAAGTGATCATTATTTATTGAATGCAAAAATAATATTTCCATTCCAAAGTAAAAATGACAGCCTAAATAAAACTAAAAATGAAGAGGACAGTTTTCATGAATTGTCAACAACTCCATACAACTTGGATAGTTTGGAGAATGAGAGCACATCATATCTGTATAAGAAAAGGTTAGATGATCAGTTACTAATCTCTACGTTTGACAATGCTCAGGAAAAATACAACTATATAGTAAAAAGTATTCATCAGGTGACAAAAGAAGCTTTAGGAGAAGCAAATGGAGAAATAAATAAATTCAAATATTTTTGGAATGAGGACTTAGCAAAAGAAATACCAAACAAAAAAGAAAAATATTTAATGTAGTTGAATACCAAAGATCTGAAAGACAAAATACAATATAAAGAAGCTCAAGCAAGAGTTAGAAAGAAAATTACGGAAGCTAAAAATCAGAGCTGGGAACAAAACTTGTTTAAAAATTCAAACATGTATTGGAGGAAAACGAAGTACTGAATCTTGGAGAATTTTACAAAAATTGAGAAATAAAATAAGTTGACAAACAAATGTACAAACAATACCTATGACTGAATGGGAAATTATTTTAGAACAGTACTATCATAAAACAGGATATTTAATTTAGATAACGTACACAATATTCCAGAAATAAATGAAGAACATATACAATTGGACATAGAGGATACTAAAATGAATATTCGATCATTAAAAATAAAAGAACTAGTGCTCCAGGAGGAATACCAGCGGAACTATTAAAACGTGGATCCGACCATTTACTAGAACGACTGAGAAAATTATTTACAACATTTATGAATGGTGATAAAGTTCCCGAAGAATGGAAACTAGGATACATTTCGACAATCCATAAAAAAAAGGAAAAAAATACCAATGTGAAAATTATAGAGGTATAACAGTAACAAGTACTATGAGTAGACTCTATGGACGTATACTAAAATATTATTTGGAAACAAAAAAACTATAGTGATATGGAATTAGAGGAACAGTCAGGATTTAGAGCAGGTCGTTCCACAACCGACAGTTTATTTTGCATTACTCACGTAATAGAAAATAAAATGCAATATGGACAACCTTTGCACCTACTATTTGTAGATCTTGAGAAAGCATACGACAATGTCCCTATAGAGAAAGTATGGATTGCTTTAAGACGTATAGGAATTAAGACTATAATAATTAAAGCTATACAAAAATGTATATGACAGTTGCATATATAAAATTAAAATTGGCAGTAAATTGTCACATGGTTTTACGATAAATAAAGGTCTTCGTCAAGGTTGTTGTCTATCACCGACTCTGTTTAAAATATATGTACATGAAATATTAAAGATTTGGAGAGGAGAAAATGTTCAAGCATGGGAATTCCTATTTCAAACAACAAAACTTTACACAACTTACATTTTGCGGATGATCAATTATTAATTGCACAAGATTATGTAGATTTAGAATATGTGACTATTAAATTAATAGAAGAATATGAAAAATGGGGATTAATTTTGAACATGAAAAAAAAAACAAAATATTTATGAATTGGTGAACCAGAACAAAATTTAATTTTGGAGACTGGAGAAACAATAAAATCTTGTAGTGAGATCACATATCTAGGAATTAAAATAAATAAAAATGGGAGTTATGAAGAGGAAATAAGAAATAGAAATAATAAAGGAAAATTTTGCAGTTGCTTGCCTCAATGGAATATTGTGGGATAAAAAATATAAGTAATCAAAATAAAATGAATATACATCATACAATTGTTAAAAGCATCATTACATATGGAAAATAACTTTGGCCATTAACAACAAAAACAAATAAGTGTCTTTTGGCAACGGAAATGGATGTTATACGAAGGACAGCAAGAATTTCAAGAAGAGAAAAAAATTAGGAACTGAGTTATAAGGAAGAAAATGAAGATTGAAAACACTATTTTATATTATATTAAAACTCAGCAATTAAGATGGTACGGACATGTCCAGCGAATGGAAGAGGATCGGCTACCAAAATCTGTTTTGGAATGGAAACCTGAGGGAAGACGAGGCAGAGGAAGACCTAAAACCTCCTGGAGTCAGGGAATATGTTTATACATGAAGGAGAAACATCTACAACCAGGAGATTGGATGGACCGATAAAACTGCTTCTCAGGAATCGGACGATGTCAAAGACATTAATCAACCGATGGTCTATCTATTATTATTACTACTATCATTGTTATTTATAAAGGTTCATCACGCAGGAACTGCGTAACCTAAGGAAATTCCTTAGGAAGCAGAATGTATGGTCGAATTTTTGTGATTTATAGAATATATATTTTATTATAATCATCATCATGTCTATTCACAAATTTAGGCCTTTTGTTGATCTGTTTCGGCCTCAATAGAAACACCTTCCGAAAGTCTTTTGAGTGGACGTCCTAGTCTACTTCTTCCTGGAGATTGATAGTTTATCATTTGTTTGGGTATCTGTAATTCTGCACTCCATGAACATGTTGCATCCATCTTGACTTTTAATTATAATAAGAAATTTTGTTTTCTAAAGTTTCCCTGTGTAATTCTTCTAAGATGTTTTCATTTCTTATGATCTGTTAGTGTGTATCCTGCAGTTCTACGAGCTGGGCGTTTTCCCTCTGGTTTTCCTACAATAAGCTTCCATGTACGTCTTTCATTCCCCATTCGTGCCATATATCCTGCCCATCACAGTCTAAAAGACTTAACTGTTCTCAGTATGTTTGGCTTGCTATAAAGACCATGTAATTCATTGTTATGCAGTATTCTCCATTCACCTGTCTGTTCATCTCTTGTTTGTCCAAAAACCTTCCTAAGAAGTTTATTCCCAAATACTCGTAATCTCCTTTCCTCCCTTAAAGTAAGAGTCCATGTTTCGCATCCATATAATATAACTGGTAGAATAATAATTTTATATATTTTTCTGAAAGGAGTTGGGAAGTCAAGAGTCTCTGCAATGCATAATAGCACGCATTTCCAGAATTGAGCCTACGTTTAATTTCTTTGTGCATCTCATTCCTGTTTGTGATTATTGTTCCTAGGTATTTGAATGTAGCCACTTCCTGAAAATTTCCCTCATTTGTCGTTATCTGTCCATTTCCATTATATAATGTATTTCTACGTGTGACCATATATTTAGTTTTATTGATATTTACTTCCAGTCCCAATTTCTTAGTGTTTCTCAGTAGTAAAGTAATGTAATTAAAAATCAAAATATAATAAATCATATCAGATCACTTAGGATTGGATAATTTGGTCATCTGATAAAAATGGACAACAGACATTAGTTAAGAACTATATAAATGGAAGCTTACTGGAACTAGAGCTATTGGTAGACCTAAGATGAGATAGCAGGATGATGTTTGGGAGGATTTGAAGAAATTGAGGGTGACAAACCTGAAATTTGCTGAACATAGAAGAGTCTGGAGGAAGATTATTGAGAAGGACAAATCATTCAATGTTTAATGTTATATATGTGTGTATGTCCTCCTAAACGACTAAACCGATTTTGATACAATATTTTGTAGGTGTTTGAGTAGGTTCCTGGATGTTTACATTCACATTTGGACCCGGTAAAACCATTAGGTGTAGGAGTTCATCGCAAACACTCTAGCAGTCACAATTTTCGATGTTTAACAACGAAACACAGTATATGATATTAAAATAAACCGAAATAGGTATCGGCC
The DNA here is from genome assembly GCA_030220185.1 of Diploptera punctata. NCBI lineage: Eukaryota > Metazoa > Arthropoda > Insecta > Blattodea > Blaberidae > Diploptera > Diploptera punctata. Next base: position 579,975 of record JASPKZ010010679.1, on the reverse strand, counting down.
AATAGAACTGTGTGTTTACCTGAAATTCTGAATTAAAATGGACTCTGAACCGCCATATTTGGTTCGTCGCAGTGTATACCATATAATATTTAAATTATTCAGGAGCAGCAGCGCTCGCCGGGTATTAGCTAGTAAATATATATATATATATATATATATATATATATATATAAAGACCTAAACCTTGGATACGTGTACGGCTTGAGAAACGGACCACTAAGAAAACCCAATGTATTTAATATTATATAAGATCTAAACCAGTGACTCGAACCTATCATTCCTTGATAATGTAGTGTGGGATCATATCGAAACGTCGGAATGAGTGGCCAGAAGCGGAAAACCCAAGTAAACTTTCTTAATCATTCTTCCGTAAACCACATAAATGGGATAATAAATTCGACTTCTTGAAGAATTCGATTAGTTTACAAAGTTGCTGCTTGCGTGACGGACTTTTTAACTAAGTTATCAAGACATCTAGGATACAATTGACAAAAATTGTTATTATTTGTATAGGGTTGAGCAGGAACGAATTTGAATTAAGAATTAAAATAAAATAGCACGTTCAATTATAGATGCATTTTTCATCTATTGTTCGAGAATTAGAAGGAAACGTGCCTTCGATTATCCGCAGTCGTTGTATTGTGGCTTTGTATGAATGTACCTTCATTGAATCGATTTAATTTCAATTGAATTTAAATTGCTTGAAATTAACACTGAATAACAAACCGTTATTAAAAAAGTAGGAAATGAAAAAAAATTGAGTTACAATAGAATATTGGCAACTGTCTATTATACAGTATCCAGTGTTCAGCTGCCGCTGTGATTAATGACCTGATGCAAATCATCAAAATCTGACTAGAAAAATTCTATTTCAATTAACTGTGCATTTAACATTAATCAGATTTCAGATAAATAGTGGCATTCCGTAATAGTCAGCACACACATTCTATTAAATAACACACAAGTAATCGGGGATGGAAATAAAAGTCCGTCACGCAAAAACTCCGAAAACCAAACCAATTCCTTAGCAAGTCGAATTTATGGATTTTACTGGATTATGTAATATGCCTTTCTTACGTTAATCAAGTGCTATGTATTCAGTTTCTTTGCGAAAAAATATAGTTTTCTTTCCCGACCGCCATCTCTGTTAAGGTGTCTGAGTACTTTTACACCAATAATGACCTTACTGATGGTGATTTTAGAAACAATTGCTCCAGATTTGTATTAGATGATTCCGTGCTATAAAGTCGTGGTCCGTAATTGATATTTCTGTCAGACGTTTCTCCCTCGACTATGGAGGGCATCTTCAGTGATGAGACTGGTGTTTCTCCCTCGATTACGGAGAGAATCTGCAGTGGCGAGAAGACCTCATCGCTGAATATGCTTTCCGTATTGGAGGGAGAAACGTCTGGGAGAAATACCTGTTAGGGACTACGAACGTATGGCCCGGAATCTTCTAATATCTTGATTATAGGAGGTGAAAGCCTACATTGTACAATTATTCCAGATTGCTGACATTTTTTATTACGAGAGAGTAGCTCATTTAAATTCCAGACTGTAAAAGTTACAGTAAAAGATATATACAATGCTCAACACCTAAATAAACAGCTTCCAGACCTACTAATAGACCCTCAAGAAAATATTTCTAGAAACACCAGATTACATTAGAAGAACCGCACTTGCATTGTTCCGCCTAACAACGGGGCACGACTTGCTGGCAGAATACCTTTTTTCGTCTTGGAACAATGCAAACACCATCCTGTGTACTATGCAACAACAACATAGATATGGAGAGACATCACCTTACAACATGCCCTTGGCCTGCAATAACACACAGAAGTAGAACGCTACTGGGAGGCTTAGAGGAATATGTCAAACTTCGACCATAATTGATATTATGTTAATTGTTTTTCTGCTCTTTGCTATTGTATTGTTTCGTTATTTTCTTTGTAGGTTGATGATAACAATACCAGCCATTAGATAAATTAGTAAAGATCATAATTGTAGCCTTTACAAAATACTATTTATTTCTTTCTCACAAAAAAAGCTCAGGGAGCGATTACCTTATGTGCATCGACTGGGATTGTGGATGAGTTTCAACTCTCCCACGGTAATATGTTGGGTGCATCCTAAATTAGTTTATTTATCAGCTACAAGTGTACGTATGTATCAGGTTATCTCATAAACAATGTCGGTTTTTAATGTAATGTTGTGTGTCTGGTGGAATTTTGAAGTTGTGATTCACTGGGAGTTTGTTCCAAATGTGCATTCAGTCGATGTGGATCTTTATTCTCAACAACTGGAACGAGTTCATGATATTGTAAAGGCCGTAGGTTTAAATCCGACCGAACCCCGAACTGCATGAACAACTGTGACAAAAATTCAGGAATTGGGCTGAATCAAACTCTTATCACACCCAGCGCATAGCTCAGATGTTTTGCCTTCACATTATCATCTGTCTCGATCCATGACCCATTTCTTGCTTGGATGAAATTTTGAAAACACTGAAGCTATTGAAGTGGGTCTCAACGAATTCTTCGCATCAGAAACCAGAGACTGGTGCCGTCACGGGATTATAAACCTCATTAAAAGGCTGTAGAATCTAAGATCTCTACTTTGATGAACGGTTTAATTCCTATCAGAAAACATTTCAAAATAAATTTTGTTTTAAAAAAGACATTACTTATGATAGAGTTTCTCTATACTGTTTTTTGGAAAATGTTTACTTTAACTTACCTGATATATTTTCGAAAACTATTGAACCGAAAGTGCCTTTTGCGGTTCAGTTATCATCTTCGTGCTCCTTCCCGCTTACGAACATTTGTGAAGCCTGCCAATGTTTCCTGTGTTCCGTGTGGTTACCCCTTCCTTCTTTACCCTTTCCATTGCGCATCTTGGTAGCGCACATCCCTTCTCCTGGCGAACCTGATATATGCTCGGCAATCTCAGTGGACTGGAGCAGTCAGTCGATCGGCCTAACAAGTGGCGTTTGGGTTCTTTACGAGTGGATTCAGTGTTGGAATCCTACTCTGGTGTACCATGCAAAGGGCGAAGTTAGCATGGTAATGCAGAAGATAAGCATGTGGATTGTAAAACCGAAGAATGGTTGGATTTAATTTATCTAAGTCAGCATGGAAGAAGGATTTCCGATTCTGCTTAGAGACGTATGAGTGTGATTGTTGGAATGGTATGTCGTTATCTTATTATGTTTTGTTTATTATTGGGGTTTGATTGATTGTTCCAAGATGTAGTTCTGTTATTTATATTACTTTATTTTTTTATAATAATCCACACTTATTTTGTATTAAAAAACCAATATTTATGTTACGCCCCTTGTTCTTATTTAAAGAATAGCCATTGTTCTCTATCCCATAACGAAATTAGTTCAGTCCATGCAAATTATAATCAGTGTTATATTCATATGCATGTTCAAGTGGAAAAAGAAAGATGAATGGTTAGCCGCCTTCTATGGGCCCGAGGCAGGCTGTTTTGTTGTAAATAACTTCGTTGAATGTTTGGAACCCTTTACTAAGTACAGCAGTATCATAACCCAGCGATCCCGGAAGGTAGCAGTAACGTATTCGTATTCGTACTCTTTCTCTCTCTCTCTGCGTACAAAATGATTAAGCAGCACTTGGTTGGTTCTACCAAGTCGCTACACTATAGAACAACAGTGCGCATGTGCCAGAGTTTATAGAGCCAGCGATAACCCACCATCGAACGACATAACGATTATTATAGTTTTTTTTTGTTTTATGTATTTAGACACTTTTAAAATGTAATGAACCTAAAAGCTAACTAACTTACTCATACATAACCTAATTCAATTACTCTAACCTAGGGTGGATCCCATGAAACACCCTTTTTTTTTAACTCCCTAATAATCGCAACCATCGATAACCCACTGGTTCCAACTATGTAATATACTCTCTGGAGGAAAGTAACAAGTCACCATCACTGTATGTGTATTTGAATAAATACTTAAAGTTCTAAAAATTGTTTTAAATATTTTAAAATATTTAAAAATGTTACTAAATACAGAACAAGAGTTACAATTCACAACAATAAACAGAAAAATCAAGGGTAAGTGTTTGTAACCTTGAGCTGTGTTTTATCTAAACCAAGTGTGGAAATACCTGTAAATAGATTGAAAATTTGAGAAATGAGTAATCTAAAAAAACGTTATAGGTATGCCTTTGTTGCGATAAAGAAACCAATTGCCACTCGCTGACATCTGTAACCAAAAAAGGGTGTAACTATCTTAGTTTGGTTAAGTAACTCTCTGTAGGGATGTAGGACTACATGCATGTAAAGACACATATATTGATCTGTACGCTGGCCATGATTATTATTATTATTAGAATTCCATGAAACTCAGTCACTTCATTAAATTGCGTAGGTCGCTCAAATTTAAAATTAATTTCATTAGAACGTTATGTAGGTATTCTCATTTACTATTATCCTACCATTGTAAACATGCAATGGAACATTTCAAAGCTGACTTAATTAGAAATTCCCAGAAAGTTTACACATTTAATTCATTTTAATTTATATAATTGGATTATTTTAGTACATTTTATGGGATTTTCTAATTCACACGATAGTCAAGAGTAATCAGAAGAATTATAACAAAACGTCAATCACGCAGAAACTGCGTAAACTAAGCGAATTCCTTAGAAAGTCCAATTTATGTCCCATTTTGCAGGTTTACAGAATATTAATTTATTTTGTTAAATTGGAGAAACTCAATTTCTCATGCCAGTTAATTTAAGTATCAGACCCCAATGAAAGCAAACAATGTATATAAATTAAAGTAATATCCGAAGGCAGGTCTTTCACTGCAACCATAGCATTTTCATGCTATGCTTTGCAGCTTTACTAGGGAATTATAGGAGTGGTAGCTTCCCGTTGCTTTCCACACCGGTGAAGGATGATGATGATAACATGAATATGAATGATGACGATTGCGATGGCCATATGATTTCGGGCACCGTTTGGGCCTTAAAGTTTTCCTGACATTTGTCTTACAGGTCAAACAAAACAAGCGGTAAATGATTTAAAATCTGTTTGGTGGAGCAAAAATATTTTAAAAAAATAGAAAATTACAAATATATCAAACCATAATTGAGAGCATTTAAACATATGGTGCTGAAGTCAGCCAAATTCCTACCAGGGAAACGAAAATAATTTTAAATACAGAAATGGATGTTTTAAGAAGATCAGCTGGAAAATCTAGAATGCATAAAATAGGAAATAAAGAAATAAGGGAAATTATGGGTGTACAAGAGGAGCCTGACATCATAGACATTATAGAAAAGAAAAGATTACAGTGGTATGGCCATGTCAAAAGAATGCCAGAGCAAATATTGCCTAAAATTGTTATGGAATATGGATCCCAATGGAAAGGAGGAAGAGTGGATGACCGAAGAAAACTTAGATAGTAGGGGTACAAGCAGCTATGAATATCAGAGGATTGGAGGAAGATCAATGGATGGACAGAGAGGAATGGCGTTTGGTTTCCGGAAGATGGCGGCAGCTGCCATGATACCGGATGATGATGATGATGATATATATATTTTTATTAAATTACTCAGGTTGTCATTTCGACATTTCTGGTTTTCTGTAATTGTAACCCACATCTGAGGTTGGGGCATCTAGAAAGCAGGGTTACGCTGTCACGATATGATGGGTGGTGATGATGAAGATAGTGCTACGCCGGGAGAGTCCTTAATCCTAAACATAAACCTAAGGCGAATCACTGATGGTCATATGATTTTCAGGGCAGTTTGGGCCTTAATGTTTCCTGGCATTCGTCTTACTTTTGAGGAAAAACCCCGAAAAAGCTCACTGAGGAAGCTTGTCCCGACCGGGGATCGAACTCGGGCCTGCCGCGTGACAAGGCAGAACGCTACCTTGAGACCACATCGTTGGACTATTATAACATACATTTCCAATGTAAGAGTTATTTAAATTGTATGCTTACATATTAAGGTGAACAACAAGCATTAAACATAATTTTTAATTGTATGTACATTATTAACTGTTTTGGCAGAAAAGTGCATTAGATTTAGAAGAAAACGTCGTGGTTGCTAGACTCAATTTTAATTTAGGGTTTCACGCAAACGCCCACTTCTAATGGTCGAATTTCCCTGATTTCTCGAGAATACCTTACTCAGTTTATTTTAACAGCACTACTGAGTTTCGTTGTGAAATCACTGAAAATTGTGGTTTCTAGAGCGATATTTAAATGTTCATTTCTGTTGAACTCCTATATCCAATGATTTTAGAAAAGATCGTTGATCCACAGACGCTACATTTATTTTAAGACTTTTTTTAAATCCCTTGAACATAATAAACCAACTTTTTCTTGTTTTATCGACTTCGAGAAGCCCTTTGACAGACTTTAACTAAAAATATTTTTAGAGATTTTATAATAAATTACTGTACCAAGTGGTTTTCTTATATAATTAATGATATATAAGACTTGAAAGCATAATAATAGTCCCTTCGATTGGTTGCCGGCCAAAGGAAGGCAAGACCAGTGATGGGGCTGCCATCTTATAGTCTCTGGTCAGGCTTTTCTGGAGAAGAAAAGAAAATAAAGGAAAGAAGAAATGGAAGAAAGGAAAGACTCCCTAGCCCTCGGATGCCCTAATAGCGTCGGGGTCGAAAAAAAACAAGAGTTAACCAAGAGAGGTTAGATAGTAAAGTTAAAAGAGTGCAATACACAAGTAAGTGGAAGAAATGTTTTGCTCAGCTTGGGCACCTTGTGGTCGCCATCCACATATCCCCTAGATGACATCTCTCTATCTGGGATGAAAAGGATATCCCTGAAAAAGTTACTAGTTATAATAAAAGTTTAGGAATTATTAATCAAGTTATGAAACCATCCCTTGTACAAAAAAACACCAGATTACGTTTATATAACACTTTGGCTAGACCAGTGTTGACCTATGGTAGTGAAGCATGGACACTAAGGAAACAACATGAAAGCAGAATAACGGCTTGTGAAATGAGATTCATGCGGAGAACAGCGGGTTACACCAGATGGGATCGGAAAAGGAACACCGATATCTTAAAAGAATTGAAGACTACGCCAATTTTGGAATATATTAAACAGTATCAACTGAATTGGAAACACCACCTTGAAAGAATGAGTTCAAATCGAATCCCCAAAGCTGTTTATAATTATATACCAAGAGGACGAAGATCACTGGGCCGTCCTATGAAACGCTGGAGGGAAAATTTTCTATAGGATCATAACAGGCCTTGGCCTAATACTTGGAAGGAAGAAGAAGAAGAAGAAATAATGATATATATATATGTTATATTGTAGATTTTTTCACGGATATAAGTATTATTAAGGAAGTTTTCTCGGGTTCTCCGCGTCATGGATTCAAGGTCGACCTCTGGCCACTGATTCCGACGTCAGCATGATCCCACATGCCATTATCAAGGAATGATTATCATTCCTTAATAATGGCATGTGGGATCATGCCGAAATGTCGGAATCAGTGGCAGAGGCCGACCTTAAATCCACGATGCGGAAAACCCAAAAAAAAAACATTCTTCATCACACACGCACATATATATTGTAATATTTTTCCAGGATAAAATACAGAGGCAAACGTTTGGAAAAGATTGAAATTAAAAGAGTAAGACAAAGGACTTTCTTATTCCACTGTTGTTTGATATATTTCTAGTTAATTAACAATGTCATAGGTGTGGAAGAATATACATTGGGTAATAAGGAAATCAATACCGTGTGTTATGCAGATGGCGTAGTATTATTTAGTGATTCTGAGGATAACCTCCAACGCCTGTTGTATAAAAGTCAAAAGTACTATGTGAAAATTTCAACTGAAAATCAAAATATTTCCTGGTATTAAAAGAACCACGACTATATAAAATAGAAGCTGAAGGAAAAATTACAGATCAGACTATACATTTTATTATATACATATTTTTTTTTTTTTTTTTTTTGCTTAGTGCTTACGAGTAATGGGAGTTTATAATTAGAGTTCACAAAACAATCGAACAAAGCAACAAGAATTGCAGGATCAATGAACGATGTAATTTTGAGAAATAAATACATAAGGACGGAAATTAAGTTCGAATTTGTTATCTGTAGTATAATCTGTCCTCATTTACGCTTTGAAACAAGGGCCGAAGTATCCAAAAAAGACAAAATGCTGGAAAAAAAAAATGCACATAGAAATATTATGAAGAAAATAATATATGATAGGAATGAATAGGTTCGGCAACAATGGAACATTCAACCAATGAACGAATGGGTACAAATAAGAATACAGAAATGAAATACTGTAATCATATCTCAAGAATTAGTGACGACAGGCGATCTAAAGTCATACGAGATAATATTCCAACAGGGAAAACATTCCCAGGAAGACCATGGCAAAGATGGGAAAACTCGCTTCTTATTAGACTGGGATTAACAGAAATAAGAAACTCTGTATTAATAACAGTCCACCGCTGTGGTCTCGAGGTAGCGTACTGCCTTGTCATGCAGCGGGCCCGGGTTCGATTCCCGGTCGGGACAGTTTTTCTGGGTGAGGTTTTTATCGGGGTTTTTCCTCACCTGTAAGACAAATGACAGGAAAATTTTAAGGCCCAAACGGTGCCCGAAATCATATGACCATCGCAATCATCATCATTCATATTCATGTTATCATCATCACCCTTCACCGGTGTGGAAAGCAACGGGAAGCTACCACACCTACACAATTCCCTAGTAAAGCTGCAATGCATAGCATGAAAATGTTATGATTGCAGTTAAAGACCTGCCCTCGGGCAGAATTATTATGGATGGATATTAATAAATTTGCAATGTAACAATTGTACGAGTAATTGAATATTTAATAAATATTCCGTGATGAAAACTAGTGTAGTTCATTATTTATGTATTGAAAGGTGTAACCTCCAGAGGAAGAAAGAGATGGAGATAGTAATTGTGCGACACCGTGCAAACTTCTGATTGGAGATAAGCTGTGACTGATAACTTAATAAGTCATGTCAAGAGGTATATTATTAAATACTACTAACATAAATATTCACCTAAAATTATTACACTTGTTTTAAATACTACAGTAAATGTAATTATAAATAATTTGTGATTTATCAAGTAGGCCTAACTTATGGTTTACGATAAAAAATTACACTACTGTAGACCTTTCAGAAATGATCCTAATTTTTTCTTGAAAGTGACTACTATCCGGCAGCTCCTGATTTCTACTTGTGTTATTATTTAATTGTAATATTATTGCGTTTTCTTTATGTAATTGCAATGCTATTGCTTTTTTTTTTGTTGTTGTTTATTTTTCTTCACACTAGTAGCAATTATTACTTTATTGTAACGGACTGTCAACAGCACGTATGGCTTACTGCCCGTGCGACCCATATTTGTAAATAATATTGTAAATATCTTACTTTTTTGTCTATTAAAGTCTACTACTACTGGCAGTGAATTCCGATAAAGGGAAAGAGAGATAGTGAAAGAAACAGAATAATGAGATGTTCTGTGGTAGGGTATGCTTAATATTTCATTGAAATGAAATCAATATCGACGTTATGATTGAAGGTTCAAATATGAAAGCGAGCTGACTGGTATCTGGTGTTAGTTGTGCGCATAATTTTGAACAGTAAGAACATGCAAAGTTCTGTGGTCTTAGCCGGAGCCGTGACAGTGATTCAATAGATGCAGAAACATGTCATATATTCGGATATTACAAATATATACCTAACAGAAGCGTTATGAATTCATTGTAGCTGTTGACAGTTGAGAATTCAAGTTATACTGTAATAATATATCACAGTCGTCAAAATAGGATATGACAGGTGTTTCTACTAGTGTCTGTTTGATCTGTAAGGGTGGGGTGCATTTCAGGTAGCGAAAAGAATGAAGTGTTCTATAATGTAGAGGATTAAAGGGATGTTTTATAAATTCCCATAAATCTCTGTATTTTCAGCCCTTAAAACATTTTTTATAAAATCTACATTTGTATTTGCCTTAACTTCACATTTATCGTAATGCTTATAGAATTTAATTATTGTTACGGTATTGTTGTTGTTATTATTATTATTATTATTATTATTATTATTATTATTATTATTATTATTATTATTAAGCAATTAACTGACACTATCGAATACTGAGGTTCATGGTCACGCAGAAATAAGGTGTCCATACATCCTTATCCTCAGCTAATATTTTTCAATCATGCCCTCTATAATTCACATCCCTCAATTCAAGGAAAATGTTAACCCACAACTCATTCTTGATCAACTTACCGGGAGCTTCCCTTTGAACAATATACTAACTCTCAGTTAAACTTAAAATCCTAAGACACGATATGTTCTTGTTGACTATTTAACTCATGCCCCAAATGGGAGTCAATGACCAATCACGTTTCAATGATTTCTGTTTTACAACCAATCAGAGTCGTGTTTCACCAAATATTTATCAGTGTTATAATTACCATATTAAAGAAAGCTCCTCCTTACAATATTGCGTTCCTTTGGCAATAAATAGTATGATCTGGTTGCAGTGATAAACAAAAGAAGCAGTAGAAGCGTACCTATCGTTTCTCATTTGTTTTCAAACATCGCCGTTTACATTAAATATATACATATTTTAAAATAACTATAGTTAAATAATGATTTGTGAGTAAACAGCTTAATTTTATTCGTTAAATAGTCCTAACAAATGCCACTCTTGATTTCCAAATTCTCTAGATAAATTCACTCCTCACTTCGTGAGTCGTGAATTTTTCGATAATTTGGAAATCACTCGTGGCATTACTTATGATAAAGCTTCTATAAATATAGCCTATACCCGTACGCCCCACGTGGGACCGGGCTGCTTATTTCTCTATAGATATCAGCTAGTGACGTGTCGGTATAAGATCGCCTCAAAGAGATATACAGTAGGCAACTAAATTATTACTTGGATGGAAAAGGTCGGATTAAATTTTGCTCAGAGGTCCTCATTTATGTTTGTAGTTTATTACGAGCACAAACATCTACAGGCTCGGGAACAACGAACTAACGTTCTTTCATGAGGACATATCTCTTGGTTATTTCCATCCTAAAAAGTCCATCGAACCCGGCCTGGTTTGAATGCGCGTCTATCGGGAGCAGGGATCAGGTACAAAGAATTTAACGCCTACACTACTTAGGCCGACGTCTATAAGTAGGGTAAAATAAGAGTAGTTTAAAATTTTGAAAACAATTGGAGAAACAAACTCGAGAAGGTGACAACTGGCTGAATGTAGCGTGCATAATGTAGGATTCTTGAATGACAAAACAATTTCCTAACGTGTGTAGAGTTGTTGCTGCTTCAGTGAAAACAAAAGCATCTTCTATTGCTCTCAGCTGCAAGTAGTTGTCAGACTGTTTTAAACTCAGAAGTCATTAGCAAAACATCTCATTATGCACACTCGGAAATAATTATATTGACAAACTTTTAGAAGAGCACGTTTCGATCTCAAGGAGCATCTATAATAATAATAATAATAATAATAATAATAATAATAATAATAATAATAATAATAATAATAATAATAATTTCAGAGTATTTTAACATATGGTGCTGAAGTTTGGCAAATTCCTACCAGGGAAATGAAAAGAATTTTTACTACAGAAATGGATGTTTTAAGAAGATCAGCTGGAAATTCTAGAATGGATAGAATACGAAATAAAGAAATAAGGGAAATTATGGGTGTACAAGAAGAGTCGGACATCATAGACATTATAGGAAAGAAATGATTACAGTGGTATGGCCATGTCAAAAGAATGCCAGAGCAAAGATTGCCTAAAATTGTTATGGAATGGATCCCAATAGAAAGGAGGAAAAGAGGAAGACCGAAGAAAACTTGGATAGAATGGGTACAAGCAGCTATGAATATCGGAGGATTGGAGGAACATCAATGGATGAACAGAGAGGAATGGCGTTTGGTTTCCGGAAGACGGCGGCATAATACCGGATGAATAATAATAATAATAATAATAATAATAATAATAATAATAATAATAATAATAAGTTATGTAGTATCCTGCTGAAGTTCGAAATTCCCAAATGTTAGACTTATACGAATTTGTCTAAATGACTCAAAGAGTAAGGTGCCGTGTAGGCAAACAGCTTCCGGATACATTTGAAATCCACAATGGGTTAAAGGAGATGCACTACCTCCTCAACTATTCAATTTTATACTAGAGCACAACATACAATCTTTAGAGGTAACAACCATAAATATAATACCAATAATAATTCATAGTAAAGTTGAGGCTAACATTAAGTTAAAGTATGACGACCAACACTATCACTTAGTGCATAGGATCTCTATGACATTATAAGAGCAACAATAAATAACATTATTAATGTTAAAACCATAACTATAACCCATATATTTAATGCCTCAATCATGACCTCAACTTCCCCCGAACTCTGGAAAAAAGCTATAGTCAGACCAATCACTAAAATTAAATTACCTGTAACACCAATCGACTTTAGATCAATCAGCATCCTCCCAGTCCTCTCTAAGGCTTTGGAGCGCATTGTTCATGGACAATTAACTGATTACCTTAACACTCATAACATACTCGACCCACACCTATCAGGTTTTAGGACAGGCCATAGTACGGCAACCGCACTTCTTAAAGTTACCGAAGATGCGCGTGGAGCAATGGACAGTGGCCACATGACAATATTTACTCTCTTGGACTTCAGTAAATCTTTCGACTCTGTTGACACTGACATATTAATACCAAAATTACGCACTCTGAATTTTTCGGACAATGCTGTTAACTGGCTTGGATCCTACCTTCATGATCTCCAGCAATGTGTATCCAATGCAGAACTTTCCTCATCCTGGCTATCACTGAAGGGTGGCGTCCAACAAGGTTCAGTGTTAGGACCACTTCTGTTCTCTATCTATATTAACGACATATCCACTACACTTACTTATTGTCGACATCACCTATATGCTGACGATTTGTAAATTTACATTCACTCCCACCCTGACGATGTACATGACACACTAGACAAATTAAATAGTGACCTAGACTCAATTTCCCAATGGTCGAGGAAACATGGACTTAATCTAAATGCTGAGAAGACACAGTGCATAATTATAGGACATCGGCGAATCCAAAGCATTATAAATTACTAAAATATCCCTACCATTCTCCTAAATGACAAAAATATCCTCTACAGGTCAGTACTAAAAAATTTGGGTATCTATATGGACCAACACCTAGACTGGAAAATCCAGGTGAATTATACCTGCAAGGAAGTTTTCTCAATTCTTCACTCCCTAAATAGTTCTACAAAATTCCTTCCTACAAAATTAAAACAAATACTTGTACAGACTCTTATAATGCCACACTTCGACTACTGCGACATATTACTGACTAATCTTACAACTGATCTATCTGACAGACTACAGCGTGCTCATAATGCGTGCATTCGATTTATATTCAATATTCGTCGTTATGACCACGTGTCTCCTTCATTTCAGGCCTTATCATGGCTACGCCTAAATGACAGAAGAACTGTACATTCACATACCTTACTATTCCAAATTCTGCACACATATTTACCAAGTTATTTAACAACACGTTTTCAAAATCTATCGACTCATCACAATTTAGGAACAAGATCACAAGACTCTTCTTTACTTTTATACCACAACACAGGACCTGTCTACACTCTGAATCTTACACAATATCTATGGCTAGAGCATGGAACTCACTTCCCAGTAATGCCATTGACTGGCAATCGCTATCATTATTTAAATCCAAATTAACTGATATCTTAAGTTCGTCACAATGAAAACATTAACTGGATAACAACTATATAGAGCAATTCATTAATAATCATCTAGGAAGCTACTTACTTTATTTTATATCATTTTAATTTTATTATATTCTATGTTTTTGTTAGTATTAGCTAGTATTAGATCACATCATCATTGTATTTTGTTTAGTCTTTATTTCAATAATATCTTAAAATTGTAAGATGTATTTTTTGTATAATTCTACTATTCGCTGGTTGAGTGGAAGAGAAGGCCTTATGGCCTTAACTCTGCCAGCTAAAATAAGGCTTTATTATTATTATTATTATTATTATTATTATTATTATTATTATTATTATATCTGTACTCTTTAACATGCTTGTTGTGGATGCGGCGATTAATATTAAAATGGTAAAATTATTGTTACTTAAGAATCATAAAAAATTAAACAATATGATTTTTTTGCACGATAGTGCGTTTTATCGTACTTACAGCAATGGCGACCATGATTGAAATTTCAACTTCCTACATTTTGGGGTTGCCAACCTTAATAACTATACTGTAATATTGCATATTTATACAAAACGCGTGTGGGAAGCAAACCACTGCACTCTACGTACACTACATAAAATGTAGGTTATATACAAAAAATATACAAGAGGTAGTCTTAATATACATTATATGAAACAATTCACTGCATATTAAATGAACTGAACTTTATTTGAAACAATATAAAACAATAAATACATACTTGTCATTTTATCACTAATTGGTCTCATGGCCTCCTGTAGATGCAACTAATAAACAGTGCCCACACTGTTAACGTTAGTCACTTGTTTCTAACGAACGCAAATATTTCCAACAAAAATATGTTATTATTTTACTATTATTTATTATTTTCAAAACGCCATCGCGCAAAAAATAATGTATAACGCACGTTTGTGAAGTGTTTTACAGAATCTCTCAAATTAAAAACCTGGCTATCGCTCGGTTTTAAACATTTTCTTCGCTTCGGTAAAAACCACTTTCCAACCTCGCATCGTAATATAGGCCTACTATTTCACTACAGAAAACAAAACATACATTCCTATCCTTTAGCCATTCTTGTTTAAAAATACGAGAAACTATTGTGATGGTCCACCACAGTTTACTACGTTGTTTCGTGCAAAACAGGTCTTATTTCTGCTGGCTTTGATGAATTTCAATTGAATGAGTGAAACAGCAGATGAGGAGTAGTGATACAATTAGGCCAGATATTGATATGCGTTAACTATTCCCTTTGGTTTACAATTAAAGAAAATGACAGAAATTCTAATTGGCTAAATTCTTTCAGCGTGCTTAAATCAAAATCATATTATTATTTCAATTTTATCTTTAAGATTTATTATTATTATTATTATTATTATTATTATTATTATTATTATTATTATTATTATGTCCCGCGCCGTAGCCGAGCGGTTAAGGTAGGAACCCTTGGCGCAGAGCTACGGGACTTGCGCTGGTTCGAGTCTCCATGGGGGAAGAAATTTTCTCATGGTATTTCGGCCAGTATGGGACCGGTGCCCACCCAGCATCGTGAGGAAATTGGGTAGCTACAATAAGTAGCGGCTCCAGGTTTGAGGAACCAGCTATAACGGCTGCGGGACTCGACATGCTAACCACATGTCACACCTACACTGGATGTTGATCATCTACCTCTGTGACTGACACATGTGGATGTAAGGGGCCAGCAGCCGGCTGGTAAAAGGGCAACCGCTGAAAAGTGGAAAGACCCTCAGTCGGAATCAATCGGATTATTATTATTATTCATCCGGTATCATGCCGCCGTCTTCCGGAAACCAAACGCCATTCCTCGCTGTCCATCCATTGATCTTCCTCCAATCCTCTGATATTCATAGCTGCTTGTACCCCTTCTACCCAAGTTTCCTTCGGTCTTCCCTTCTTTCTCCTTTCTATTGGGATCCATTCCATAACAATTTTAGGCAATCTTTGCTCTGCCATTCTTTTGACATGGCCATTTATTATTATTATTATTATTATTATTATTATTATTATTATTATTGAGGAGATCGATAAGAGAATCAAGAATGGATAATATTAGAAACTAAAAATGTTAGAAAGATGGTGAAAAAGTAGATAAGAGTATTCTTCAGGAAATTGTAGAACGAAAGTTATTAATGGTTGAACATGTTAAAAATATGGGAGAAGACAGAATTCCGAAAATTATTTTCGAATGATATGCTGAATGCAGAAGGAGAAGAAGAAAACCACATGAACGATGGATAGATGGGAGCAGATCGGGTAATAATGGAATGGAATTGACAGAAAAAGACGCGCAAAACACGAATTTACAGAGGAATAAAATTACTTGAGGTTTTGGAAAAAGTATTGTAGTGTAGAAAAAATTCCTAATAGAAACAATTCCATCACGCTGGGAATTCCTCAGGGAGTCGAATTTGTGGTCCGATTTTGCTAGTATATTGAATATATATATATATATATATATATATATATAAAGTTTAAAGTGATCCCACTACAGGCCTCGGGAGGCCTTGGGGTAGTAGGAGGTTAAGGCTCCCACTTTTTCTGGACAATCGGCACTTATGTAAGCTGGGTTGTCAGCCCTGCGTGACGGCCGCCTTTACCCCCTGAACAAAACGTCTTGTACTCATTTCCGTTAGAGGCTGAGTCGACCCCAGGACCATAGTGCCGTCAGAGGGTTTGGGTCAGTTTAAAAATCCCTCGACCTTCTGATGCCAGCTTATATGAGTGTCGGACTGGGCAGTAGATAGATAGATAGATGGAAAGCTCTGCGGCCATCACTTAAGTGTTGGCGGTGAGCGATCCATTTTGGTCCTCCTTAATAGGTAGAACCCCGGGTTCCTGTAAAATACATTAGCCCCGGTTTAAATTTTGAATTCAATTTTGAAGTTAATTAGCAGAGTGAAGTCGGAAGCGGACCTTTTGGGGTTCTATTCCAGCATTTGCTCTTTGGATTGAGGGAAACCGCTTAAAACCTCAATCGGAATAGTCGATCACGCGGGATCTTGCCAAGTTTGGCTTTCGGATGACTCTATATTGGGAGGGCATCCAGGCTTATCTTTATTTAAATATAATGTGCGTACATTTCAGATTATTACAATTAATCATAAAATTATGGTAACGTGCATTTTTTAATTTTTTTTTGTATTCTTCAGTTGTTGCTGTTCTATCTTGTAGTTGTCAGGTGATGTCAGTTTCTCTGGAACTGGTGGGATGAACCTGTAGCAGTAAGATTAGTTATTAGTTTTTAATTTGTTGTGTTAATATATTTTATTAATGTACATTATATGCTAATGTTGTAATTGTAATTGAATAATTGTGTAATGTGTTTCTGTGTGTGTGTGTTTGTGTGTGTGTGTGTGTGTGTGTGTGTGTGTGTGTGTGTGTGTGTGTTGTGTGCCCTATCAGCTTTCACTGGTCAAGTGTTGTCCAGGATCCATTTGGACGCTTGTGTTTGTTGTTGGCTGTTTCATAGGTTCCCAGCGATGCCACGAGTGGATTATCATGGCCTTCACATGTATTATAAAATTTAAGAGCCATGCGTTTAATATACTCCTCGATTGTTTCTACACCCGTTTGATCGTGTAATATGTCAACCGGTGTTACACGCGGTAGTTTTGTAATCATATATAATAATTTGTTTTTGAAAAACTTGCAGTTTCTTTATGTGAGTTCTAGCGGCGTGTCCCCATATGGGGCTTGCGTACGTGAGTACTGGCCTTAATAGTGCCTTGTAGATTGTTAGCCCTGTGTTTATTCGAATTTTGTTATGGTTATTTAAAATAGGGTATAGCAGCTTCAATGTCCCATACGCTTTGCCTAAGGTATTTTGGATATGTTGTTTAAACAGTAGTTTTTTGTCGAGTGTTACACCTAAATAAATGGCTTCGTTTTTCCACTCGATATTGTGTCCATAAAGACTTAATTGTGGGGGCATGTATCGATATTGAGAATACCTTTTTGTATAAAGAACTGCTTGGCATTTATCTACGTTTATTTTTATTCTCCATTTTTCCAACCATGGTTCGAGAATATTAAGATTATTTTGAATCTGTCTAGACGCGTGTATTGTTCGGGAGGATTGACTAGTGATTAGAGTGTCATCTGCATACATATATAGATGAGTGTTGTTATGTCTATTGTCATGTGGAATATCATTTATGTATATATTGAAAAGTGTAGGTCCTAGAATACTGCCTTGTGGCACTCCACTATAGACGGGCCGCAGGGCGGATTTTGAGTTATGGAAAGCAACTTCGAATTGCCTATTGTTTATATATTTAGCTATTAAATGAATTATTCCGTCATCTAATCCTGTTTCGACCATTTTCCGTAGTAGGCCGTGATGCCACACTCTGTCGAAGGCTTGTTTTATATCTAAGTATAATCCAATCGTGACACGATTTTCGTTGAACCCTCTAGTGATATGTTCAACAAGTCTCATTAGCTGGGTTACTGTGCTATGTTTTGGACGGAATCCGTTCTGTTCATCCCGAATTACATTTAATTGTTTTAGATTGTGATTAAGGCGCTTACATATAATTTTTTCAGATACCTTACTCATTGTGTTTAATAATGTTATCGGGCGATAATTTCCTGGTTCTCTAGGATTTTTTCCAGGTTTGGGGAATAATATTATACGCCCAGTTTTCCATGTTTTTGGGAAATACTTCATTTCGAACATAGCATTTATTATTTTTGCTAAAAATGCATATCCGATGTTGGGTAATTGTTTCAGCACTATGTTTTGTATGCCATCAGGGCCAGGTGCTTTTCTATCGGGAAGGTGATTTATTAGCCATTTGACTTCTGAGACGTTTGTTTTTCTGATTTGTTTATTGGGTATTCTATTTAGAAATTCTTGGACCATTGTTTCCGTTTCCCTTGTAAATTGCGGGTTATTCGGAGGGTCATGTGGTACAAAGGTTCGCTCCAGATGATTTGCAAATGCTTCCGCTTTTTCCTGATCTGTGACGGCTTTCCCGTTAGGCAAGATGAGAGGGGGATATGTATCCGCTTTGTGTGTTACTTTTTTAACCATGTTCCATGTTCTCGGCATGTCCTTAGTATCTAGACTGCCGATTACATTTTCCCAGGTGTCTGACACGAATGTTTGTATAGCAACCTTGATTCTTTGTTGCAGATCATTCATTTCTTGCCTGTATTGCAAGTTATTGTGATGCCTTTGCCATTTTCTTCTTGCATCGTTCCTTTGCCTAATTAGGCGTAGGATATGATCTGGGAGATACGGCTGGTTGGTTCTAATAGATTTTTTTGGAATATTAGTGTTAATAGCCGTATTTATGCTATTTGTTAGGCTGTCTACCCCCGTGTCAATATCATTAGGCGTGTTTAATGGTCGATCTTGTAATGAATTTTCAATATCTATTTTTAATTGGGTCCAGTTTGCTAATTTGTAATTCGGGATTTGTCTTGTTTGAACTCTGCTTGGTCTACCTCTTAGTGTAAGGCGCACTGGGAGGTGGTCTGATTGGAGGTTATTTTCTACCGTGATATCACAGGGAATGTTAATATTTTTCATTAAAGCGATATCAAGAATATCTGGTCGAAAATGTATGTTATTAGGGTAGTGAGTGGGCTTATCTGGTGCCAGGATTTGAAAGCTCCTATTGGAGTCGTAAAAAAATCCCCTGAGTTTGTTGCCGGCCCTATTACTTGTTCTGCAGCCCCAATCAGTATGCTTGGCATTTAAATCGCCAGCTAGTATTATATTGTTATTTGTTCCTATCAGATTTTCTATATCATTTATGTCTATATCTCCTGGAGGATTATAAGTACAAATTAGTGTTACCGTATGGCGGCCAATTTTAAGTCCAATGGCTACGCATTCCGTCCTATTTGTGATGGGTAAGTCGACTAGGTTATGTTTGACGGTTTTATGTACCAAGATGGCCACACCACCGCCTTGTCTATTGTTTCTATCCAACCTGTATGTTGAATAGTTTCTGTTGTTGAATTTTTCTCTATCCGTGAGGTGAGTTTCCGTTATTAGTGCTATGGGAATTTTATTTTTGTTTAAATAGTGTAGTAGTTCTGCCTTTTTATTACGGATGCCTTGAGCATTCCAGAATAGGATCCCAGTTCCCCTACTACCCATGATCAGTAGAAGCTCAATAGGGTGCTGAAAAATCGTGCAGCTACGTGTGGCAATACCCTAAGGGTGGGCTCTCTCCTCAGCGTGTCATATGCATCGTCTAGTGCATCAAATACCGCCGAGATGAGACCATCCTCGTGTATTGAGTGACTCTCACTCCTGTCGTCTGGTACGTTGTTAGCGTCCCGACGATCTGGGAGTGGACTATCACTATGTTGGTTATTGATTGGTTCAGTAGGACCTTTACTATACTGTATCCTGGCTTCCCACATCTTCCGCTGCTCCAGGAATCTGTTCTACTCCTCTCGCAACTTTTGCCACTCGGCTCTAAGTTGCTGAGTTTGCCTAGAAAGCAGTTCCTGTTGTTGCTGCAGTTGATGCTGAACTCGTCGGATTTCCAGCATTTGTGGGTCCTCCGATTGTGTGGGCTGGTATTGTTGCTGCTGGTGTTCTTGGGTATTATTATTGGGTCGAGCTTCAGGTGCTGGAGCACGATCCCGAGGCTCTTGGAGCCTTGTGGGTTGCGGCTGAGCCTGAGTTCTGGGATCTCTTTGGACCGCCAGAGAATACTCACGGTTCTCCGCCTCCCTCATGACTCTCTCGCCCGTTCTCAGTGCTTGCAACGCCTGTTCTCTTTGTGCTTGAGGAACGTGTTGTGGTGTATTATTGGGTCTGTTAATTCGTCTGTTTTGTATTGGCGTTCCTCGTGCTCTTTGTGGCGTGTGTGCAATGTTGTTTTGTGTAGTGTTGTTCTGCCCCTGTTTCTAATGGAATTCATCACTGCCTTCCTGATTGAGCACTGATTTGAGGTTGCTGTGTGCGACCCTTTACAGTTTGCACAGCGTGGTGCGCAATTTGGAGGCAGTCTGCAGTCTGTGTCTGGGTGTGAATCAGCACAGATCCTGCAGCGTGGCGAGGCCATACATGATTCCCTGTAATGTTGGAATTTTAGGCAATTTTTACATTGCACTACAGGGTCCCTATTCCTGTATGGTTCTACCAGGACTGAGTAATAGCACAGACTTCTTAGGTTATATATTTGCTTATTTGCAGCGTTATCCGGAAGCTCCACTGAAAATAAGGGATAAGGAGCTCCAGTTGGGGATTTCATATTTTTACATTCTGTGATTTGGAAGCCTTTTACTCGAAGTGCTTCCTCAATTGTCTCTGGGCGGGTGTTACTTGGTACGCCACGGATTACGACGCTTAGGACCTTGCGTCTCGTTTCGATTATGTGAAAGGGAACCTGAGATTCTTTTAAGTATTTAAGTAGGTTCACATAATCCCTTCTAGTTGAAGTTTTAACCTGTGTACCCTGATTAGTCAGTACACAGTGTAGGGCTAGGGGAGAATACCTTGTTGTGAATGTATCGTTTAGTCTTGCCATGTCCCCTTGGTAGGTATTGTGAATTATGACAGGAGGCATTTGTTGTGTTGGTCTTGTCATAAATGAGTTTGCGGAGGAAACAGAAGAACCAGTAGAAGAGTTTGTGTTTCTTCTTTCCCTCCTTGTTTGTGTATTTGGCGTTGTGTTTGCTGCAGGTGGCTGAGTGTTTTGTTTTATTGTTTTGCCATTCCTGCCCACTTGTTGGTAATCTGTGTCGTCTGTTGTGCTGTATGTGTCCCTGACTTCCACATTTTGTGGAGTGTTAGTTGTCTGGGGTGAGCCAGGTTCACTGTGAGTTACTTCACATGCATTGCCAGTGTTTGAGGGACCCGCCTCAGAGTTCAGTATATTTTGGCTCTCCTGGCTTTGAGCAAGCTCTGCTAGTGTGCGGTATTCTCTTAAGGAATCCTGTGTACTGTTTGTTCTGTGTGTTTCGTTTATGGGCTCTGAGCATAAAGAGTCCATGTCTGTTGGCATGCTCGTACCAGGAGATCTCTCACTCAAACCTGAGGATGGTCTCTCTCTGACCGGCATACGTGTGGCTTGATGTACTTCAGGCTTATCAGTGAATTGTAGTTGACGACTGATGTCTGGAGGTGATCTTTTTGATGTTTCTGATTTGTTTTGAGATTTAGTTTGTTTTTTTGTTTTGCTGTTTTATTAAGAGAAGGATAGCTTCTCGTCCGAGTGAGTACCATTTTTAGATACTTAGAGTGTATAACACTGATATGAATATTTATGTATATATGATGTCCCCTCTACCACAGGCTATAAATCTGTGGAGAAGGGATTTATTAAGTGCTAATTTATTTATATACCTATTTTGCTTATTTATTTTAATACTAAATTGTCTTAATTAATTATAATACTCCCTTAATTTAGAGTTTTCACTATTATCACTTATCAATTGGCTCGTTGGCCGAAATTTGTTAGTTACCGGACATCGTTGGACCTCTTGGCCCACGAACGACGGGCTGTGGGGCCATTAGGCCCGGGTGGGCCTACCTATTTATTAAAACTTAATCTAGGTGGCTATCGTTTTGTCCTGTTATTTAAATTTCACACGCGGTATTATATAATTATAGCCGAGTGAGAACGAAAGATGCATATCCCAAAGAGTACCTATTGCATATTTTTGTATAATATCAGGGTTTAAATTTCTGCTGATTCATTTTTTCATTTTATTAAAATAATTACTACCCATCCATAGTAATTCTGCCCGAGAGCATGTCTTTCACTGAAATCATAACATTTTCATGCTATGCTTGTAGCTTTACTAGGGAATTGTAGGTGTGGTAGCTTCCCGTTGTTTTCCATACCGGTGAAGGATGATGATGATGCCATATGATTTCGGGGACCGTTTGGGCCTTAAAGGTTTCCTGACATTTGTCTTACAGGTGAGGAAAACCACCGGTAAAAAACCTCACCCAGAAAAACTGCCCCGACCGGGGATCGAACCCGGGCAGCACGCTACCTGGAGACCACAGCGGTGGACAACATTAATATATTAAGCCAATATAACGTATAGGATACATTGTCAACTTAATGCTTTACGTAATATACCGCACACGTTGCAAGAAATAAAACATGCTCGTTAGTAGAGCGATTTATATTGGTCGGATTTAACTGATTTTTAGGGAATACCTTCCCCAGTTTATTGTAGTATATCAGGCCTATTCCAAGTCTGCTTCCGAAACATGAACAAGTACGACCGCCAGAGCCATTTTTAAATTTTAGTTTCAGGTAAATTCGTGCATCTAATGATGCGATTTTTCTGTTTAACGAACACGACCTCATTTTTTATTTATTGCTTTATGCCTAGTTTTGTTTTGATAAAAAGTTGCGAATCAGTGTTTGTAATGGGAGCGTGACTGGAGAACAAAAGTATAAAGTTAGATATCTTGGATTCAAATCCCGGTTCAATCCTTAATTTTTCCATGTCTTATATGGCCTATAATGATTGGCAAGTTGGCATTACGATCCTTTGCCTGGCTCATGACAGCCACCAATCATTCCAATCCAAAGCTTTCAGCCTCATATAAGCCTACGTATATATATTCTGGCGGCACTATGGTCCTGGGGTCGACTCAGCCTCTAACTGAAATGAGTACGAGACGCTTGTTCTGGGGTAAAGGCGGCCGTCACGCAGGGCTGACAACCCGGCTGACATCAAGTGCCGATTGTCAAGAAAAAGTGTGAGCCTTAACCTCCTACTACCCCAAGGGCCTCCTGAGGCATGTAGTGGGATCACTTTTTATATATATACATTTTTATCATGGTCATTTTTATGTCTACTAGATAATATCGGTGAAGATCCGTAATTTAAAAAAAAAGTTTCATGAAAACAATCTCAATAAACTCATTCATTATAAATTCGCTCAAAGTAATAATAATAATAATATAATAATAATAATAATAATAATAATAATAATAATAATAATAATAATAATAATAATAATAATAATAATAATAATAATAACAACAGTATCCACTACTATGGTCTAGGGGTGGCGTGCTGTCTTGTCATGCAAGGGGCCCGGGTTCGATCCCCGGTCGGGACAGTTTCCTGGGTGAGTTTTTATTGGGATTTTTCCTCACCTGTAAGACAAATGTCAGGAAACTTTAAGGCCCAAACAGTCCCCGAACATCATATGACCATAGCAATCATCATCATTCATATTCATCTTAGATTAAGCTTAGGATTAAGGTCTCTCCTGGCGCATCAATATCATCAACATCACCACCCATCATATCATCGGGGTAACGTAACACCGCCTTCCAGGCGCCCCAACCTCAGAAGTGGGTTACAATTACACCAATGCCAGGAGAAAACACCAGAAATGCCCAAAAAGGACAACCTGGGACATTAAAATAATAATAATAATAATAATAATCCGATCCGATTGAGGGTCTTTCCACTTTTCAGCGGTTGCCCTTTTACCAGCCGGCTGCTGGCCCTTCACATCCACATGTGTCAATCACAGAGGTAGATGATCAACAGCCAGTGTAGGGGTGACATGTGGTTAGCATGTCGAGTCCCCCAGCCGTTATAGCTGATTCTTCAACCTGGAGCCGCTACTTATTGTAGCTACCCAATTGCCTCACGAGGCTGGGTGGGCACCAGTCCCATACTGGCCGAAATACCATGAGAAAATTTCTTCCCCCATGAAGACTCGAACCAGCGCAAGTCCCGTAGCTCTGCGCCAAGGCTTCCTACCTTAACCGCTCGGCTACGGCGCGGGACAATAATAATAATAATAATAATAATAATAATGGCACTTATTATTTTTATTGTTATTATTATTACTATTATTATTATTATTATTATTACATTTTATCATGTGGAAGTCCACCGCTGTGGTATCGAGGTAGCGTGAGGCCTTTTCATGCAGCGGGCCCGGGTTCGATCCCCGGTCGGGGCAGTTTTTCTGGGTGAGGTTTTTATCGGGGTTTTTCCTCACCTGTAAGACAAATGTCAGAAAAACTTTAAGGCCCAAACGGTCCCCGAAATCATATGGCCATCATCCTTATCATTATCATCCTTTATCATTATCATTATCATCATCATCCTTCACCGGTGTGGAAAGCAACGGGAAGCTACCACACCTACACAATTCCCTAGTATAGCTGCAAGCATAGCATGAAAATGCTATGATTGCAGTGAAGGACCTGCCTTCGGGCAGAATTACTATGGATGGATCATTTAGTATAATAAAATAGCTGAAACAAATTTACGTGAGGAAAAAATGGATTTAGAAAGTGTAGGCTATCTATGGTTTGCGTTTTTACAATGGCCCAATTGATAGAAATAAGAAAAGAATTAAATTTACCCACGTATATAGTTTTTGTTGATTATACTAAAGCATTTGATAGTGTAAGTAGAAATAAATTATGGAACATATTAGAAATGAAAGGAATTCCTCAACACCTTATGAGAGCCATTCAGAGTGTATATATAGAAACAAATTTTAAAATAGACTGCGGAGATAAAATTAGTAAACAAAAAATAGAAATAAACCAGGGAGTCAGACATGGGTGTACGATGTCACCAGTATTATTTAATTTATACTTGGACCATGTCATAAATGAATGGCAAGAACAAATTAATATAAATAGTGTATTGACAACTCTGATTTTTTGCAGACGATCAAGTAATAATGACAGCATCAGAAAATGCTTTACAACAATTACTCTATACTTTAAATAATATCTGTCTAAAATACAATTTAAGAATATCAACATCTAAAACAAAAGTATTAGCTCTGAAAGGAAAATGTACAACATGGACAAAAATAGTGATAAACAATGTAGGCCTAATTATAGACCAAGTTCAGAATTTTAATTATTTGTAATGTCATTTAGGTAATGACAGAAATTTAGATAAACATACTAAAATACAACCATTCAATTATCTATGTGGCACAATTAAACGTACTTTATTGAATAAAACTAGAAAAGAAACTATTTTAAAATTTTACAAAGTATTGGCAGTTCCATCTCTTATCTATGGATGTGAAACCTGGACATTAACAAAGGCAGATAGTAAACAAATAGAGGCTGCAGAAATGAAGATGTTGAGAGCAATAGCAGGATACCAAAGGACCGATAAAAAGAAAAACGAAGATATAAGAACAGAACTTAATATATTTAATCTGTGTGAAAAAATAAAATACTATCAAAATGCTTATCTTCAGCACGTATTACGAATGGATGAACAGCCCATACCAAGAAGAATGTATAATTATAAACCAAAAGGGTGAAGATTGTTGGGAAGACCATTGATGAGATGGAAGGACCAATTCGACCTATAATGAGATCGAAACAGGCCATTGGGCTTAATCCTTGTTGTTGTTGATTATTATTATTATTATTATTATTATTATGAATATTATTATTATTATTATTAATATTATTATTACTACGTACTGATAACACGTAGATATATATCGACTTCATCAATTTTAGTTGTAGGGTATTAGTTACAAAATCCTTGAATATGCTTCATGATGATGAGAGAGAAATATGCAAGGTCCATATTGACATGAAATTTCACATTAGAACTGAACGCGTAAGGTAGAGCAGCTGTGTCTCCAATCTATTACAACCCGCAGTGAAATAAACCGAATAAAGGGTGAGGATAATTACAAGCCTTGTGCTGCAAATTACTCGCTCGTGGGTGGTGCAGGAGAAAGTTAAAATTACCAACTTTCACCTGTGAACCAACCTCAATCACAACAAGTATGCAAAACAAAGAGAATTTCTACTGGTAAACTTTCAGAGGTGGTTGAAGGATGTTTTATTAAAGGAATCCATAGTCTCCACAATCTTATTACTTATTACGTTATTAGTTATTTACAGAAATTTCACATGACTGAAACATCAATATCGAATCACTTGTAATAAGATACTGATCACAATCGAGACCTAATATCAAATCATTAATTAAACAACTTCACTCATTTATAATATTTCTGTAATTCATTGCAATCGCAATTACGGTTGTGTAATACAAATTTTAAATATTAATATCCTTTTTTTAATCAGACTTCCTCAATTTAAATTTATTTTTGTTTAAAAAACTTCGTTAATTAGTTAAAATCATGTAGGCCTATCAAAATATATTTCATCTTCGGCATGTAATTTGGTTCTATGAGTATGAAATGTGGTTTTAAAGCCTACACGGTTTTAACTAATAAACGAAGTTTTTAAACAAAAATATCCAATATAATCGAGGAAGACCGATATATAAAATTACTTATATTATTATTTAAAAGTATTCATTCATTAAATAGCGTTCATCTGGCATATCAAATTTTGTTTTAGAGCATGCCATCGAATGTTTAGAGGATGAAGAAGGCTTACAACTCAATGGTTTTGATAAGCTGTTAGTTTTTGATGATGATATAGTATTATTAGGATATAGCGAGGAAATACTAAGAGCAAACAAGCACACTCTATTGAGTAAACACAAAGAAATTGGGGCTGGAAGTAAACATCAATAAAATTAAATATATGTTCGCACATAGAAATGCATTATATAACAAAAATAAACAGTTAATGACATATGAGGCAAATTTTGAAAAAGTGTCTGAATTCAAATACCTAGGGACAATAATTACGAACAGGAATGAGATGCACAAAGAAATTAAAATCGGCTCATTTCTGGAAATGCATGCTATTATGCATTAAAGAGACTCTTGTTGTCCCAATTTCTCTAAAAAAAGTTAAACTGGAAATATATAAAATTGTTATTCTTCCAGTTATATTATATGGGTGCAAAACATAGACACTTACTTTAAGGTAGGAGAAAATATTACGAATATTTGAGAATCAAGTTTTTAGGAAAGTGTACGGACCAAACTGATATGCACAGACAGCCAATGGAGAAGACTTCATAACAGTGAGTTACATGATCTTTATAGAAATCCGTATAATAACAACAGTTAATTTCATAGACTGCGGTAGGCAGACATGTGGCACGAATGGGGAATGAAACAGGGAATGGAAACCTCTTATAGAAAAAACGCCAGTAGATAGACCAAGAATGAGGTGGCAGAATAACATTAACTATGGTTTGAGGAAAAAATAGATTATAAAGGAGATGATTAGAAAACATTAGCTCAGGATAGGGATATGTTGAGAGCTTATGTCCGCGGGACCGTGAACGTACGAGTTCGATAGTGACAGTGAGTTAGTTAGTTAGTTAGTTATTACTGTGCAATACGATACTGTAGACCATAGGTTTATACCTATGTAACAACCCAACACCAAGGAAATCTCTGAAAATTTGTCTGACAGCATCAGCTCGCTGATTCGTTTAAAAATATTTAGGGACATGCGTGTCACTAATTAGATGACGAGGTATTTGGGTACCCCTTGAGAGTCATGATGCAGATTGGAGACCATGAATTCCTCATTTCAAAACACTTAGCCCACATTTCGAAAACCACCCCCTGAAAGTTTTCTGACACATCAACGTACAGTTAAGGTGTAAACAGGTACTGGAGACCATGGGTTCCTACTCAGCCATAATCATTCAAAAACATCTGAAGATTTGTGTGATACATCGATATCAGAATTACTAATTAATGAAGTTCCTTATATCAAAATACTCAGTTCAACATCCCTCAACAATCTCTGGATGTTTGTCTAACAGATCTTCTCGTTGAGTCCGTAATAAAAAGAAAGGAGCCGAAAGCAGTAACGAATTTACATTCCAAAAACAACATTAATTTCTCCACAATACCATAGACATAGATGGCCCTTGGCTGACAAGTGGGATATGGGTTGCTGACTTCACATTAACATGTCGATGGTCCAGAACCATACTGTTCTAAGTCCATTTTGTAGAATTCTTGTTATCTTTCTTATGTTTCATGTCCCGTGTCCATTGGCATTGTGAAAATGAACAGGAATTCGACATTTCGGTTAAAAATGCTATACAAAATATCGTATTCCTGAATTATTCTCACAATGCCCATGGACATGGGGAATAAAATATTAATGTCATAACAAGAATAATTATTCTACGAGATGGAATTAGAACAATATGGTTCTAGGCCATCGATGTGTTAATCATAGAGGTGGACGGTCATCAAGCCAGTACATGAATCGCATGTGATACAGCATGTCGAGTACCCTAGTTGTTATAGCGAACTTTCTCAACCTGGGGTTCTAACTTATTGCAGCTACCAAAATTCTTCATGGTACTAGGTGGACACCGCTCGATACTGTCCTAGATTCCATGATAAAATGTCTTCCCGCATGAGGACATGTACCAGTGTAAATCCCGCAACTCTGCATAAAAACATCAGGCTTTAAACCGCTCGGCTGCGGCGCGGGACACATCAGCAACCATTTACTGTGTAGTTTAAGGGGTGTCTTCTATTTAAACACTAATATGAACATCTCTGAACGACTTTTGAAATGTTGTGGTTATCATGGTTTCTATTCTGCATAATGATGATATAAATAAGCACTTACGTAAGAGCTGGAACTTGCCAGCATTATCTGTAATGCAACAAAGATGTTTTCCATGCTAAGCATAATGCATTCATTTTGTGAATTAATTTACGATGTAACGTGGGAGTGCATTACATAAATGCAGTGGTCTCGTGTGTGCAAGAGCAAAGGCGTAACGCTTTTAACAAGAACTAATGTTGTACATACTTACTAATTACATGTTACACATTATATCTCATCTCCTTCTCTGCTTTTAAATATTATCGCTCGGTTTCACAAACAAGCTTAAGGTTTAACAAAACTGTTATGTTCTTATATGCAGAGCAAGTCTTGGTAGGTGCTAAAAGTTAAGGTTGTAAACGCATGCTATTAACCCTTAAATCAGCAATGTGTCCTGTAAGATACACTCGTTCCGTTTCTTCTATATTATTTTTAAAATAATAGAAAAACAAACGAATATAAATTACTTAATTTTGTGTCAAATTACATTATTACAGTACGATGCGAGGTTGGGTAGTGGTTTTTACAGAAACGAGGAAAATGTTTAAAAAACGAGCGATAGCGAGGCTTTTAGTTTCCGAGATTCTGTAAAACACTTAACAAACGTGCGCTGTATATTATTTTTTGACGGATGGTGTTTTCAAAATAATAAATAACGACATCTTTGTTGGAAATATTTGCGTTCATTATAAACAAGTGACTAATATTAACAGTGTGGGCAATGTTTATTAGTTGAAATTACAGCAGGCCGTAACACCAATCAGTGATTTAATGGCCGCTAGTACCAATTTATTGTTTTATATTGTTTCAAATAAAGTTCAGTTAATTTAAAATGCAATGATTTGTTTCATATAATGTACATTAACACTCCTTTTGGATATATTGTTGTATACGTATGCATTGTTGTAAACATAGAGAGAAGTGGATTTACTTCCCATACGTGGTTTGTAATATGTAATATTACAGTATAGTTATTTAGGTTGGCAACCCCAAAATGTAGGAAGTTGAACTTTGAATCGTGGTCGACATTGCTGTAAGTACGACAAAACGCACTATCGCGCAAAAAATAATGTATAATAACTTACAGTTTTACATGACTCTGTTTTCACTGCGGTCTGGAGCATTTAAATAACTGGCACGAGAAAGTATTGCTTCGCTATTTAAGGGTTAAGCATAACAATAACTCTTGTCATCTCAACTTCTCTGAAAAAATTTAAACATAAAATATATTAAACTATTTCTTGTTCAACGTCATGGAGTCAGGCCATAGACTTGTTTCCACATCAATAGACCGGATCCCTCCATCTAGTTATGGGACATCCAATATTCCTTTTTCCTTTGGACTGTTTGAAGCAAAATTTATGGGAGTCTACAGGGTGTCTATAGTTCTATTGTTGGAGCCAGTTAGATCTTTAAATTTATCCGTAACACTGTAGATGTTTAATTAGGTTCTAATTTATTCATTAGCCTTTATGTCTTATCTAATAATGTATAGCTTGCTACTTACTTACTTACTCACTGGCACTATCGAACCCGTAGGTTCATGGCCGCACGGACATAAGCTCTCCATACATCCCTATCCTGAGCTAATGCTTTCCAATCATTCCCTGTATAATCTACTTCCCTCAAATCATAGTTAATGTTATTCTCCCACCTCATTCTTGGTCTACCAACTGGGCGTTTTCCCTCTGGCTTTCCTACAAGAAGCTTCCATGCATGTCTTTCATTCCCCATACGTGCAACATGTCCTGCCAATCGCAGTCTACGAGACTTAACTGTTCTTATTATATCTGGCTTCCTGTAAAGACCATGTAGTTCAT
The DNA here is from genome assembly GCA_030220185.1 of Diploptera punctata. Lineage (NCBI taxonomy): Eukaryota > Metazoa > Arthropoda > Insecta > Blattodea > Blaberidae > Diploptera > Diploptera punctata. The sequence continues at coordinate 548,838 of JASPKZ010010679.1, read as the reverse complement.
TGTTATGTAGTCTTCTCCATTCACCTGTCTGTTCATCTCTCTTTGGTCCAAAAATTTTCCTAAGAACTTTATTCTCAAATACTTGTAATCTCTTTCCTCTCTTAAAGTAAGAGTCCATGCTTCGCACCCATATAATATAACTGGTAGAATAATAGTTTTATATATTTTCAGTTTAACGTTTTTTGAAAGGAGTTGGGACATCAAGAGTCTCTGCAATGCATAATAGCATGCATTTCCAGAATTGAGCCTATGTTTAATTTCTTTGTGCATCTCATTCCTATTTGTGATTATTGTTCCTAGGAATTTGAATTCAGCCACTTCCTCAAAATTTCCCTCATTTGTCATTAGCTGTCCATTTCCATTATTTAATGGATTTCTATGTGTGGCCATATATTTAGTTTTATTGATATTTTGCTACTGCTACTTCTATTTTTTGTATAGAAAATTAAATTGTTATTTAAAACTACACTATATGCATTCAAAACCTGGTCTCTTATTTTAAGGGATCAGAAAAGATTACGAGTATTTGAGAATAAAGTACTTAGGAAAATATTTAGACCAAAGAGAGATGAACAGACAGTGAATAGAGAAGACTGCATTAACAGTGAGCTACATGGTCTTTTTAGGAAGCCAGATATAATAAGAACAGTTAAGTCTCGTACACTGCGATGGGCAGGACATGTAGAACAAATGGGGAATGAAAGAGGTGCATGGAATCGTGTTGTAGGAAAATCAGAGGGAAAACGCCCAGTTATTAGACCAAGAATGAGGTGGTAGAATAAAATTAACCATGATTTGATGGAAGGAGATTATACAGAGAATGATTGGAAAGCATTAGCTCAGGATAGAGGTGTGTGGAAAGATAATATTCGCGGTATTTATGGAAAGCAGATGTAATATGGAGAGTTAAATCTTGTGACTGGGATATTGCTGGGTATGTGGCACGAATGGGGAAGCGAAGAGAGTAATGGAACATTCTTGTAGGGAAACCAGAGGTAAAGTATCCAGTAGCTGGCCCAAGAATGAAGTGGATCAATAATATTAACCATGATTTAAGGGAGATGAATTATATAGAATATATCTAGAGAATGTATTGTCTTAGGCTTACGCGGCCGGAGTTACTATGATGATCTTGAAGTAGATTTCCGGGCTGTAGACCGTAGTCTTGAGGCTTCAAATTCCCCAACGTTTCGCCAGAGACTGCGTCTGGCCTCGTTGATCTACTTCATGATCAACATCTAGAGAATGATTGGAAAACGTTCCCTGACTGACTGCGCTTCTGTATTTTTCATCACCTGTAATACAAATTCCAGGCAAATTTAAACCCCAAACAGTCCCCGAACAACTTCTGGCCATCATCATCTTAATTATCATATTCGCCATGTTTAGTAAGAATGGTATGGTTCGTCTTAATGTTGTATTTTCTCGGAGGAGGCCTTAAGATTGAGCTGATCACTCAAACGGGAGGCTCTCTATGTCCTTGTGCGGTCACAAAATAGGCCTATGTGAGTGATCCACAATTTTACATCCGTCTTCCGGCAGGTCGTGCCACTGCAAGCCCCGGGTGAAGTGTCGTATGTAAAAAGAACCTATAATGTGATAGTTAAACTGAGTTAAAGAAAGAAAGTATTATGCAGATTGCATAGTGCAATTATCAACCGGAAAATGCAGTCATTAAGTCAATTTTCACTTCTATCCATTCATGCATTTTTTTCCCATACTGACCTTAAGTTACACAGCAACGGACAAAATACACAAGTAAACAATTTTTTTTTGAGCGGTTAACCCTTAAATTGGCAAAACACACATTTCTTCTGTTAGATATTTGAATGTGGCGGACCGCAGTGAAAACGGAATCTTATGTAACTGTTATTATTAGGTAGGCCCTATATTGTATAATTAGACGAACATTTAAGTGGTTTATTTTTGTTCGTTTTCTTCTGATTTATTTAAAATATTAAATTAACTGAACCAACTGATGTATCTAAAAGGAATTTAAGGGTTAAGGTAGGAAGCCTTTACGCAGAGCTACGGGACTTGCGCTGGTTCAAGTCTCCATGGGGGAAGAAATTGTCTCATGGTATTTCAGCCAGTATGGGACCGGTGACCACCCAGCATCGTGAGGCAATTGGGTAGCTACAATAAGTAGCGGCTCCAGGTTGAGGATCCAGCTACAACGGCTGGGGGACTCAACATGCTAACCACATGTCACCCCTACACTGGCTGTTGATCATCTACCTCTGTGATTGACACATGTGGATGTGAAGGGCCAGCAGCCGGCTGGAAGGGCAACCGCTGAAAAGTGGAAAGACCCTCAATCGGAAAATGGGAAAAACAAGAAAATGTAACTTATACCACCTAACTTTATCTTGTCCAAGCAGACTTCATATTTTCCAAAAATAAATCAGCAGTGCAATATAAGAGTCATTTAAAGTAAATTGTAATAGATTGCCCGATACAATACGATGAACTCTGTTATAGGAGCCAAATATTGTTTCCTGTCTATTACGAGGGCTGAAAACTTGAAAATGGAAGCTCTAAGAACAGTGAGAAGAGCTATTCTGTCAAACCTATGGGGGAAGTAGATCTTAAATGAAGCTAAGAACCAAGTGGGAAGATAGTTTGAAACTGTTGGATTACCTTTTTCTACAGGACATAGAACAACCAATTAAGAAAATTAAGGTACACTTTGTTACCCAGCAAAATCAAATCATTACGAATGGGGTTTACGTGAAACGAAAATTAAAATAGCTCTATAGCTGCAGCAATATTCGATTTTTCGTAACAAAACTCGGTATATGCAATTGAAATAAAAAGAAGATATTCTCCAAAATATAACGAAATCCGACGATTAGTAATAGGAATTTACGTGAAAGTAGGAATTTAAACATCGCTTAAAATCGCTAAGCTTCCTTTCTCACAACATAAGTGGATAAATGCTAGTTAATTAACAAAATAAGTATACGAGTATATTCCATAACCCAGCAAAATCGGCCTATAAATTCGACTTAAGGAATTAGCTAAGTTCGCGCAGTTCCTGCGTAACGGATCTTCATTATTATTGATGATTATCTCACTATCGAACACGGATGGTCATGACCGAGCGGATATGCTCTCCACACTTCCCTAACATAAGATAATGCTTTTCAATGATCCCTGTATAATCTACTTCCCTAAAATCATGGTAAATTTACTCTCCCACCTCAATCTTGGACTATTAACTGGGCGTTTTCCCTCTGGTTCCATGCAGGTATTTCATTCCCCATTCGTGCCACATGTCCTGCCCATCGCAATGACTGCCTAGGAGACTTAACAGTTCTTTTTATATCTGGCTTCCTATAAAAACAAAATAGCTCACTGTTCTGTAGTCTTCTCTATTCACCTGCATGTTCGTCTCTCTTTGGTCCAAAATTTTTCCTAAGAACTTTTTTCTAAATTACTCTAATCTCCTTTCCTCCCTTAAACTAGGAACCCATGTTTCGCATCCATACAACGGGGAGAATAACAGTTTTATATATATTCAGTTTAATGTTTTTTGAAAGGAGTTGGGATAAGTTATCCTGTAATACATAAAATTATTACTATTATTATTATTGTTATTATTATTATTATTATTATTAATACTTCTTCTTCTTCTTCTCCTCCTTCGTCTACGCATGAAAACTGGCAGCTTGTTGCATGTTCATTCACTACTGTCCGGGGTATGGTGACATCCTTCCATGTTAGTTGAGGTTATTATTATTATCATTATTATTATTTGATAGGATAATGTGAAACCATGCCAGTTTCATAGAAACTTGTTGTAAATGTATTCTGCTGGTTAATGTAGCTGCAGAACTTTCAGTAAATCAACGTACGTGTGGTTTTCAATTTGTGAAAAGTGTGTCCAGAATTTATGACTTTTTCAAACCATATCAATAAAAACTTGACAGGAATTATAGGTTTAACTGGGGATACACACACACAATATTCTACGTGATACGAGTTCAAAATTAGTTTTCGCAACTATGCACATTCGTCAGATAAAAGTTCCGAAGGAAGGAAGTAAGATGTCGAGATTGTTCTTGTAGAAAATATATAATTTGTATGTAGGTCTTAAAAGTACATATGTTCATCGATACTACCCACCTAACTAACAAACTCACTGGCGCTATCGAACCAGTAGGTTCATGGCCGTTCGGACATAAGCTCTCCTTACATCCCTATCCTGAGCATGTTTTCCAATCATTCCGTGTATAATCTACTTCCCTCAAATCATAGCAAATGTTATTCTCCCACCTCATTCTTAGGCTATCTACTGGTTTTTTCTACATGAAGCTTCCATGCACCCCTCTCATTCCCTATTCGTGCCACATGTCCTGCCTATTGCAGTCTACGAGTCTTAACTGTACTTATTATATCTGGCTTGCTATAAGGACTATGTAGTTCACTGTTATGTAGTTCTCTCCATTCACCTGTCTGTTCATCTCTCTTTGGTCCAAAAAATATTCCTCAGAACTTTATTCTCAAATACTCGACTACCTTCTCCTGGCCATCTAACTTCCTTGTAAAGCGACTATCCATGGGTGATTTTTCTAACCCGCATTAATACCTGTAGCGCCAAGCTATTGTATAAAGTCCTAACATTCCACGTTCCTAGGAACATGCCCTTGTGTTTGAGCCTTTGTCATGGGTTCCCTGAAGTAGTCCCCGCCCGGAGAACCGAATGGGGGACTATTTGACCTCCGGAAAATTTTACCCCATGGAACACATGTCCGCCTTTCTTGACGGTTGTATTTTTTGACCAAGGTACTTTTTTCGTCTGGCTTATCACCTTCGACCAGTCCGGCATGGGTAACCCTATCGGCAGCTCTCGGGATCATTTAAGCACGCAAGTCAAACCACCGCGACGGTAAAGATATCGTGGAGGGCGATACTACTCACCATGACTATGTGCGTATTTGAAAGGTACAGGGAAGGAATCAGATACGTCACATTTGTAGAAATTAATTTGAGGTATCGTTAAAATCTTCATAGAAATCAGTATCATTTAGGACTGTTAAACAGTAAAAGATAATGTTTAGTTATTGGTTTATTTATCTTTAAATTTTGTAAACAGGTACGTAAGTGTGTACATTGTACAACTAAAGTCGTTTTCTAAGTTTCAAGGAAAAAGTTATCTACCTGGTTATTTTCCTGTACCTTTCATTAGTTCTAGAGGCTACAAGTTTTGCTTCTCCGAAACCAAACATGGGATACATCCGTTAAAAAAAAAGTCAGAATAGGTTAGTTAACAGCAAAAGCAGACTATCAGGAATAGGAGTTCACCTGAGAGGAAAATTTAAAACTAATCGCATTGGTTGATATTTTCGATTTTTCGCTATGAAACCGTATATATACTATTGAAATAAAACATTCCAGAAACCCGAAACTAAGTAATCGCTCTAGCACCCGCCATATATCCATCCATAGTAATTCTGCCCGAAGGCAAGTCCTTCACTTCAATCATAGCATTTTCATGCTATGCTTGCAGCTGTACTAGGGAATTGTAGGTGTGGTAGCTTCCCATTGCTTTCCACACCGGTGAAGGATGATGATAATGATAAAGATGATGATGATGATGATGATGATGATGGTCTTATGATTTCGGGGACCGTTTGGGCCTTAAAGTTTCCCTGACATTTGTCTTACAGGTTAAGAGAACCCCCGATAAAAACCTGACCCAGAAAAACTACCCCGACCGAGGATCGAACCCGGGCCCGCTGCGTGACAAGGCAGCACGCTACCTCGAGACCACAGCGGTGGACCCGACATATATGCTGTGTCGAAATGCAAACTATACATAATTTAGTTAACAATAGAAAGATATATTGAACAAATTAAGAAACTCGGACAATCAATTCAATTTGCTGAAGAATTCACCTAGTTTACGCAGTTTCTGATGGACTTCTTTAAAATGATCTACCGCACCTGGAATTCGAACTCGGGTCGCTGAGTGGATAGTTAGGGATTTTACACACACGAATGAAGGAGGAAAAGACTCGATTTCTAAAAGTTGGCACAGACTGCCGGAGAAATCCTGCAATGAATAGGTAGTCTCGCCGCTGCAGAAGTACTCCTGGCTGGTAAGCCTTACCTGCAGTATCTCAAACAGTTGATGTTTTCTTTTATTCAGTGCCCCAGGTTGTCATGTCGACATTTCTGATGTTCTTTTCTGTCATTAGCTTAATTGTGCCCACTTCTGAAGTTCGGGTGCCTAGAAGGCGGTGTTACATTACCCCGATGATACGATGGGTGATAAATGATAATGAAGCGCCAGGAGAGTTCTTAACCTAAACTTAACCTAAATTCCAGACCATGGACAACCACATGAATGATTCCCTTTAAGGAAAAATTCTTATGGTTTGACCAGGAATCGAACCCGAACCTCATGAACAGTAGTCAGAAACGCTGACCACTAGTCCATGAGACTGGTCGCAAAACTCTGCCAGTTCACTGCTATTCAATAGACTGCGCCTGGGGCAATGGGTTTTTAGGATGGTAAAATCTAACAGACAAGTCCTCCGGGACAGGCCTTAAATTGTGGGTCCTGAATCTGAAGATTTTAGGGTCCGTAAAACACTCTCAAGCTTAAATTAGTGCCCCGAGCAAAATTTAACCGACCTTTCCCATCCGATAATACATTAGCTTCCTACTAGACGTATCATTGAGGTGATGTGGCGATCCCATGTCACTCGCTTACATTTGTAAGGAAATAATTAACTTGATCAAGAAAACTGTCACAAGGGTAGCACCCAAGTCTCCATGAGGGGCATATGATATACATACATACTTACATTTACTAATTTATTTTAAATAACCGACTCACTGTAACTGTTAAACTTGGAGGTTGAAGCTACGTATATACAAGCTATCTATACATCATTACACTATGTTAATGTTTTCCAATCATTCCCTATGATATTCGTCTCCCTCAAATAATGGTTACCATTAATCTCGCAACTAGATCTCGGTTTATTTACATAGGGCATTCTCTACAAGAAATGTGCATGACCCTCTGTCATTCCCCTTTGTGCCATATGTAATTTTCTTCACAGTATTGAAGATCGAGGGTTCGAGTCCCGGTGGGGTCAGGATTTTTAAACTGACCCAAACCTTCTGGCGATACTGTGTCCCTGGGGTCGACTCAGCCTCAAACGTAAATGAATACCAGATGCTTGTTCTGGGAGTAAAGGCAGCCGTCACACAGGGCTGACAACCCGGCTTACATCAAGTGCTGATTGTTCAGAAAAGTGGGAGTCTCAACCTCCTACTACTCCAAGGGCTTCCTGAGGCCTGTATTGGGATCACTTTACATTTGTCCCGCGCCGTAGCCGAGTGGTTAAGGTAAGAAGCCTTGGAGCAGAACTACAGGACTTGCGCTGGTTCGAGTCTTCCGGGGGGAATACATTTTCTCATAGTATTTCGGCCAGTATGGGACCGATGCCCACCCAGCATTGTGAGGCATTTGGGTAGCTACAATAAGTAGCGGCTCCAGGTTGAGAAAATCAGCTATAACGTCTGGGGGACTCTACAAGCTGACCACATGTCACCCCTACACTGATGGATGATCATCTACCTCTGTGATGTGGATGTGAGGTTAGCAGCAGGCTGGTAGGCTGAGGGTCCTCTGGGCCTGTCGCGCCCGGAGTCCTTATTACATCTGGTATCCCATAAAGACTATGTACCTCCCCGTTATGTAGTTTTCTGCCTTTGTCTCTCTTTAGTCCAATATATTTTTCCTTAACACTTTATTTTGAGTTACACCGAATATTTTGTCCTAAATTAAATACAACTTTCGCATCCACATAACTCGATGAATCGGTGTTACACACACACACACACACACACACACACACACATATATATATATATATATATATATATATATATATATATATTAGTTTAAAGTATTTTTATGAAAATTTAAAATGATAAGAGTTCACCTAATACATTTCCGTATTACTTATTTTTCGTAACTGAAGATTTTGCAGGGAGTTTAATGTCATATTTGTATTATATGCATCATATTATTAAGAATTATTGTGTAAACAATAATGCATTTTATAATTTTTATAATCAAATTACAAACTTCAAATAAATAAATAAATAAAATCCGGTTAGAACTTAATGTTGTCAATGTGTTATAATCAAACATTTTAAATAAGCAAACCACGCATTTTTTAAAAATTATATCTGTAATTTTCTAAATTGTTTCCAAAAAATGTATACATTATCTACAATACTGTAATTTTAAAGTTATGTCCTGAATGCTTTATCTAGGAAGAAATATAAAATGTTAACAACGCATAAAACATTAAAAGTAATTAATAAAAGAATAGTATCCAGTACTGATCCTTGTGGTATAACTAATTTTATAGATTTTACCTGGAAAATGTGATCATAGTAAAGCATTTAAGAAAATAATTACGTTTAATTTATAACAAGTGCGAAGTTAGAAGCAATTTGCTGCTGAATAAAACATGACAAATGTTTCCTTTATTATCTTACCTGATATATAAATATGTTTAATAAATTACATTAGTTTTACAGACAATTTAAGTTGAAATTAATGACAGCATTTTAACAGAATACAATCAATATACTGTTAACAACTAAGCATAAAGAGCTAATGGAAAATCGATTAAGAATCTTGACCTAAATTCCGTCACAAACTGTAAAAATAAAGTACGTATATTAAAAAGAAACATGTTTAATGCACAGTAATGTCAGAAACCTGTCAATATTTCAAGATGTGAGAAAATAATGTGTCCACCGATTTGATCTTGAGCTATATCCGTTACTTCTTAAGCAGCTGGGACGGGTTCGATTCCCGGTCGAGACAAGTTTCTTGAGTGAAGTTTTTCCCGCATTGTTCCTCTTTTGTAAGATAAATATTGTTGGGAAGTTTATGGTCCAAATAGTTCCCGAACCTAATCTGACCATCACAATCATCCATATAATATTTTCCTGGTTAGTATGAATGTACGGATGAGTGAATAGTGTCTCTTGTCTTAATTTTTCGTGTTGTCACAGAGGCGGCTTGGGATTTAGTTGAATAATCATCCAGAGAGGCACTTCATATCATTCTATGCTATAAAAAAGTATGTTTGTGATCCAGAATTACAAATCCTATCACGGTATGTCATGTCCTAAGGCCTGTGTGGCATGCAGCATGTAAAAGTACATACAAAGGGAAAAGTTAAATAAGGTAGGGAGACAGAAGGGGGAAAAAAAGTTAAGTGTTTAATATATCATCATCATCAACTTCAAGGTATGGGCCTGTTGGCCCGTTCCGCTCCCCAGTGCACTATATGCTGCAGGTGCAGGTCGTCTTTCCAACGACGTTTTGGTCTTCCTACGTGCATCTGCAGGTATATCAATATTTATAAAAAAGGAATGGAAAAATAAAATACAGGGGTATACGTTTGTTAATGAAAGTGTTTAATATATTGTAAATAAATTATGTAACAAAGGAAATCACATGAAGTCTATTGCCGGTATAAAAGTACCTGTAAAACTGATTTTCAACCACTCACATTACCATATCTTATCAGGCAACAGAGCTTCATTTAGTCTAGTGTTTTGGTCTTATCAACGATTTCTTTCCAACGGTTCCCATCACGAACACACGTTATCCAATTTAGTAGGTGTACATCAGGCAGTTCGAATTTACTTATTTGAGATTTCAGAATAAAACATATTTTGATGTGAAAAGTTTAAAATCTCACAGGTAAGTTAAACTCTCCGCACTTCAACGACATTCATCCCAGAGGTTAACTATCGGTTACATCAGGGTTTTTGAACAGATCAAAGATCCGGAAATCCAAATTAACTCTGTCAACAATTATAATCCGTAAATTTGATTCAATTAAATGGATTCCAGTTATTTAAAAAAGCGAACATTTTAATTGATTTTATTAAACACAATGTGTACATTTAGAGTTTTCACCAGTCTTTTGTAATTTTGGTGAGAGGCTGAGTTCTGCTTTGGCATTTCATTAGGTGGTACCTGGAGCATGGCTCCTACATCTGCAGTCCTCCTTCGGGTCGTGGTATGACGGATTCTGACAAAAGCGAACATTTTCCATTGTTAAAGTCATTTTAACAATGCCAAAAGGTCATTTTTATGATATTTCTGACATTCTCTACTGGCATCAGCGCAATTGCGACCCACTCTTAAATTGAGTGCCTGGAAGACGACATAATGTGATGATGGATAATGAATCATAATGAAGCGACAGGCCAGTACTTAAATCTAAATTTAACCTAAATTCAGAACATGGGCGACCACAGAAATAATTCTCTTAAAAACACCTGTGGTCTGACCGGGAATCGAACCCGGGAACCCATGAACTGAAGTCAGAAGCTCTGACCAATAGCTCATGAGGCTGGACAGGATTGTTGTGTTTTATATTTTGTTCAGGCCTTTATTCAATTGAATCATTGCTCCCTTGTTTACAACAAGCTGAGGAGAGGTTAATATAATATTGGTTAATAATAATTTAATATACATTGATCATACAAAATTTTAAAATGTTAAAAACCAAATGACATGCCGAAGATGGAACAAGTTCTGAAAGGCCTACATAGTTTTAACTGATTGACGAAGTTTTTAAAACAGAAATCCAATTTAATGAGAACGACTGATATCCCAGTACTTTTACAAATGTTACTACATAATCTCAATAGTGATTTACAATGAATTTTATAAGAATTAATGTTGATAATTGCAAAGAAAATTAAATGGTTAGCATTCGCTATACAAAAATATTTTAAAAAATAAAACAAAAAATCAGAATAGGGGCCGCAAGGAGAGTACAGACAGAATGGAGCAAAAAAGGGATAAATGTCACAAAGATATAAAAAAAGCTGTGCTAGAAAATTGCCTCACTTCTCATTTTCAGACAATAGACATCTCAATTACCGCTTTCTTTCGAAATGTTCTAATTTGTCTAACAAAGAAAAAGTGCCCAACTAAAAATCCTAAGTATTACAATTATATTCAATGATTATATATATATATATATATATATATATATATATATATATATTCGATTTAATCTTTACCTCCCTCTACAGCTACCCTTAGCTTAGAGGAAATAGCAAATTTCATATATATTTTTGGGTAACAATGTAAAGGAGCTGGAGGCAATGCATTTTATGTTTGAATACAAGAGGATCACAAGAGTATTGAAAGATTTTCAGATATAGGAAGGACTGGGGGAACGTCAATCGGTGAAATACACCAAGCGTGGAAATAGATCACCGTCAAGACGTTTTTACCCTCTTCTCTCCTTCATTCTACCCCCGTTCTTATACTTCTTGTAACATCAGATATGCTTAGTATGCCAATTTCAGGAAGACGTCTGAAAGAAATGTACTTGAATATTAATAAGGCCTTCAAAAAGAAAAGGAAGAACTACTGAAGAGGAAACCCTTTGATCAAACTTAAAGAATGTCTTAACAGGGGAGTAACTACTGTGGCGCGAAACTCTTCAATGCGGGCGGGCCCGAGCTTTCCAAAATGCCTTTCCTTTCGTCTTAGTTGTTATGATAGTTTCCAATATGTTAAAATCTTCTTCTTCTTCTTCGCGGTTTAGGCTTATTTACTAGCCTGTTCCGGCTCCAAATTGCTGCTCTTTCTATCTTTTCCTTGGTCTTCCCAAACTTCTTCTTCCTCGTGGTGAATAGTTGTATGCTGCTTTTGGTATTCTATTCTCAGTCATCCTTGCCAAGTGTTCTTTCCAGTTTGTTCTGTATTTCTCTATTGTTGTGTTTAATTCCTCTACTTTTAATTGTTGTCTTATTTCTGTGTTGTGTTTTTTGTCTGTTCTTTGATATCCTGCTATTGGTCTGAGGAATCTCATTTCAGCAGCTTGTATTCTGGCAGATTGTTGTGTTGTCACTGTTAAAATTGCTATTTTATTACAAGAGTGGTAAGCTTGTTATAAACTATCGAGGATGGTAATTCGACACTAGTCAATGATTAAAGTCCCTTTTTCCAATACAGCTAAATGACAAAGTCACTGCTAGAAGGCCTTCTACACTGGAGTAAGGGCACTTTAGCATGAAGCTAGAATGAAATGCTCAACTGTGGCTCTGTATGAAGGCAGGAGGAAGGAGTTTTAAGCAGAGAGCATGTATCTAAGTTATATGTAAGGATGTTGAATCTGTGGTTAACATGTTAGTAAAAAATTTGAGAAAAGACCTTTTAGCAACGACCAATCAAATTTTCCTTGGCATCCAAATTTCATATATATACATTTTTTCCACTAACTGATTCTTCTACTTCAAAGTTAGGTTGTAAGTAAATAGTGATCAGATATCAGTGCAAGTGCACCAATAAATGTTATTGAGAACAAGAATAAAATGTTTAACACCCTCTAGGACCAGCCAGAAGACCTATGGAGTGAATTCGAGCTATCATGTTGTGGGCAGGAGGGTTGATATACGTTCACATCAGCTCCTGCAATAATTGCAATATTACTTTACATTTTAAGTGATTTGTATAATATATGGTCTGAAGAAATATCTGATTTAATGAAGATACTGTGTTTTCAATAATACTTTATTTTAAAATGAGTATCTATTGTCTCGGTGGATGCGTGGCTAGCGCGCCAGGCTCCCTGGACTGGGATCCCAGATTCGAAACCAGGCAGTTCCGGAGGGAGTATTGCTGGTGAGCAACATCGAAATCCGAAATCTTTCGGGTTTCTTCGGGATTCTCCCGTTTGCCGAATTTGATCTCAGCAATATCTCCACTCATTTTTCCTCCCCATTATGTCATTTCATCTTCATTCATTTATTTAACAACATATTTCACCTCATCTCATGTTAGGTAAAAATAGTCCGGTTTAGCAAATCACACGTATTTAAAATCTGTGGTTGTAGTGATCTAATGGGAGGCACACTCATGTGTTTCCTCTTGATTCCGAGCATGCGCGAGTCAATTTAGGTCAGGATAGGGCCAGGAGGATTGCAAGTCCCTCCGCGAGGCCCTGGGCCCAGCCCAAATAAAATGGTTGAATGAATCATTTGTGAATGCTTGATATGAGTCGTAACCAGGAACACCATAAGAGACTACATAACACCGTTTAGTAGATTACATTCCAGACATTACATAGCGGGTAAAGCGCAACAGATAATTCGGGTCACAGTGCTAGGGCGGTTTATCCCCTCCTCAAGTTTAAATAAAGCAGAATATAATAGAACAATAAGAATAAGATTAAATTTTGTTCGCAAATAAATATTGTACATTGTATTGACAGCCGAATGAGCAAGTGCTCGTTCTCGGGTACAGTTCAGTTACAGAAATAATACATATAGAACATATTCAATACAAAGTTTTAGTTAAAGGGAGAGGAAATCAAAATATTCAGAAAGAAGGAACACACCTGAGACATTTATTTCTTCCGAACTACAAACATAGGAATACAATTCCAACGCTCCTAGAAAGAGAAAATTTTGAAGTTGCGATCACGGCCTCGTTGGCGCTGTTGCTTGAAGTTGCGGTCACGGTCACATTGGCGCTGTTGGATTGGAAGAGGAGGAGCAGAAGATCAACTTCATCGCCTGTGGCCTCCCAGGTCACCAGACCTAACCTCGTGCGAGTTTTATCTGTGGAGTTACATAAACGACCGTGTTTTCATCTCCCACTCTTGTAAATCTGCGACTTGGAATTGTTGAAGTTGCGAATTCGATAAGTAGAGACCAACTGATTCGTGTATGGCAAGAAATGAACCACCGTGTAACACATGGTGCTCATACTGAATGCATGAAATAGTGACATTTGAACTTTTCTCTTTCCAGGAACGTCGGAATTGTGTTTGTATTTTTCGTAGTATGGAAGAAATAAATGTTTGAAATATGTTTCTTCTTTCGGTTTCAAAATATAAAACTAACTCTTGGTACACAAAGAATTAATCCAAAGAAAAATGATATGAACAAAACATTATATAATAGACTAATACTACACTGAATAAATTAATTAAATACATTACGTAATAATATAAAAAAATATAATTAGGAGAAATTTTCAAAATATAAAACTCAATCAACCATACAGACTTAGTTAATGCAGGGGAGAATGATATAAATTAAATAATGTATACTAGATTAAGAAGAAAATAAAACTGAAGAAATTAATTAAATACATTAGGAAAATAGATTATAACTTTTAAAAAATGTGTTATATAAAAAAAAGATAATTATTTACGATTTTAACTTCATATTAATTTTTATTGGTTAATATGCCAACCTCTCCATTCAAATTGTATTGTTTGTGATTTCACATTGTTTTCCTCGCATCCTAGTGGCAGAGAAGTACGTTTGATAAGCTACTTTAACGTACCTCCCTTCATGTTGTAAATCGAATAGTTGCCCCGAAAAGAGATTAACCCACATACATTGGAAAGTTGCGTTTTCAGTGGATTAGTGATGAATCCGGAGAGTATCACGACATGGTGCATGTAAAATTACCCATACTCTCTTCCAGACCTGTTTTATTTATTTTTAATAGTTGGCTTATCTGTATGTAACAAAATGGCAGAAGCAGTCAAATCAGTGTAGCAGTGCAGAAAAACAATTATTACACATGTGCAAATTCATTCCACTACAGTTCCGTCAATTCTAATCAGAATCGTAGAGAAATTAAGTGAAAATAAGAAAAAACACAAAGAATGTAACAAAATAACATTAAATGGAAAATAAATACTGCAAACTGCTTCAGTTACATTTCTTTCTATTGTTTCTAACTGAATCAGTGTTCAATATGTATTTTCTATTTCTTATTATAGCATTTTAGTTAAATATGTGTTATATCATTTTTACACTGTATAGGGATAGATCACTTTTGCATTCAATTCTGTATTACATTATTAATATTTAGTTATTAGCGTGTTATTTTTCATTCAAATTGACTGTATATGATTTAAATAGGATTAGAGATTAAAATGTATGTGATGATATGATAAAGGTAATAGCTTCAAAATTAAAATTATACTTTTTTTTCGTCTACCCAATAACTTGTAGTTTTTTGTGTTAGATCTCTCGTCGTGGCAACTATTTAATTATAGTCACTAGTCATTACATAACATAACGTAATACTATACTTAACATAGTGTGAATGGAAAAAATAAATAAATAGATTTTAAAATGTTTCAAAATTAAAAGCAGCCTATTGGGAAGAAGGGTAAAATGAAACTGGTAATGAAATAATGATTTAGGAAAAAGAAGCTCTTCCAGATGAATGGAAGGAATCAATTATCGTACCAATTTATAAGAAAGGAGATGAAACTGATTGCAACAACTACAGAGGCATCTCATTACTTTCAACTTCGTACAAAATTCTAACAAATATATTAGTAAGCAGACTTACTCCCTATATTGATGACATTCTAGGAGATCATCAATGTGCATTTAGAAGAAACAGATCTACAACAGATCAGATTTTTAGTATAAGACCGATTTTAGAAAAGGAATGGGAATATAATGGTACTGTACATCAACAATATGTAGACTTCAAAAAAGCATATGATTCAATTAAGAGGGAGAAGTTATATAGATAGATAGATAGATAATGGAATTTATTGCCTTTTTTCAGAATAAAGAAAATACATATGCATTTACATTGCGCACGGGCCTGTTTGGCCGTACGTGCATTATTTTTCCATGAATAAAAATAATAAAACTAATAATATAAACGAATACCTACAAATACACCTGTATCAAAAAAAACAATAACAGGCTACATATAAGTAAAATCTATGTCTACACTAAATCACAATAATACATATCTACATTCATCCACATTCCGTACATTAATATTAAAAAAAAATGCTAGAAAACAAATTAGAAAAAAAACACACACACACATACACCCACACACCCCCACACATATACACACCGCACGCTCATACCCCCCTCCCCCCGTCCCTGCAGACATTAAATGCACTATCAGACTATTCAACTTATCAGACCTACTTATTATATAACATGATTAAAGATCGAAAACAAAGACCATATTGAGATTCTTCTTATTGTTAATACATATATCCTTAATCTACAATTTTGTTATATCTCAATTTTCTTACTGTACCCAAAAATTTGCATGTTTTTGATTCACTCTCGATCCGTCCTAAAAGATCCCAACACGCCACTCTCCCTCGATCCGACCTGAGAAATCTCTCCGGCAGCATCTGTAATCTAAGTTGTTCTGTCTCTCTACAGAATGCTATAATATGCTGCCAGTTTTCATGGTCATCGCATAGTGGGCATAGTTTAATGCCTTCATCATTTGTTAAATTATGGGCCATCCATCCCCCCAAATGAAACCATGCAATAGCACTTCTATCATCCCCATCCAAAGAGTCAATATATTTCTCCCTTCCCCACGAAAGTTTCAGTTCCGTCTGCAGGGTGAGCGATATTTTCTGGTTACACTCTGCTTCTATATACTGTCTGTCTATATCGATTAGTCTCTTCTTAACTGTCCTCCAAACATTTCTATTATTCCGCGTACTCCTCTCCCATACCCAACCCATCCCTATGCCCTTCAATCCCCTTTCTACACCGATTACCCAATCTCCCGAAACACACTGCCTTTTCTGTTCATTGTAACACTCTGCTCTAAGCGAGTCCTGATTCCCGTTTATTATGTCCAACCAATACTTAATAGCCATAATTTTGCCCCTTATTGTGTCCGAAAATATACCGAATTCTTTCAGTATGCCACAATTTGAAGTCCCCGTTGCTAATCTCATCGCTTTCTTAAGAAACATAGGTTGAATTTTATCTAGTGTCCCCGTTCGTTCCCAACCCCATAATTCTGAGCCATACAGCATGGTCGCTCTCACAGTCGAAGAATAAACCTGTTCTAGTGTACGCATCGGTATAGTTTCGCAATTTTGACATATTAGTAAGCATTTCGCTTGTCCGGCACCTAGCTCTCATTGTTGCATTTTCGATGTGACTCGTCCATTTTCCATTCATTGCCAAAGTCATCCCCAAGTAGACAAAGTTTTTAGCATTTTCTAAATTCTCACCACGGTATGTCCACCTTTCCCTCCCGCTGTATACCGACCCGTTTTTAAAAGTCATGGCTTTAGTTTTGCTAACGTTAACAGTAAGTCCCCAAGTCGTACAGTATGTCGATAGTAAATCTAAACCCTTCTGCATGCCATCTATTTTGTGGAAAAGAGGCATAAGTCGTCTGCATACATTAGAACAGGAATACTTCGCCCACCCACCGTTGGAGCATCGATCCCCTCTACTTCCACCGTCAAAGCTACATCGTCTATAAATAAGTTAAATAACAATGGTGACAATACGCATCCCTGTTTTACACCCTTAACTGCCGTTATATTTTCTGAAACTTGGTCCCTCCCATATTTAACACAGAACTCCACTTTTTTATAAATTCCCATTAGCGCCCTAATCATAGTTCCCGATACTCCTAGTTGCCATAATTTCTGCCATAGGGCATTGCGTTCAACAGAGTCAAATGCTTTTTTCAGATCTATAAAAGTACAGTGTAACCTGCCTCGTTTGACACTCAAACATCTGTTAATTACAGTTCTCAGGACAAATAGATTGTCCGCCGTCCTGAAGCCTTCCCTGAACCCGGCTTGGTATCGTGAAATTTTATTATTTTCCTTTATCCAATTTTTTAGCCTGTTATATAGCACTGTGCAATAAATTTTTCCAAACACACCGGCAGAAGAGAGACACCCGCGGTAATTGTCCGGATTGTTACTACTCCACCCTTACCCTTGTAAATAGGATGCAGTATTGATGTGGACCATTCATCTGGATAGCTTCCTTTTTCAAAAATTTTGTTAAAAATACCTACTATGTACCCTACCCGTCCATTTATCAATTTTCAAGGCTTCTTTATAGAACTCGGCTGGTTATAAACCGTCTAGACCAGGAGCTTTTCCATTTTTCATGGATCGAATCGCATCCCTCACCTCTAGTTTTGTTATCTCCTAGTCTAGCATTGGTACGTCTTGGCCAACTAATAATAGCCGCGGTCCCTCCCAATTCCCCCCTCCTGTAAACACCCTTTCGAAATGAAGTACCCTAGTTTCTGGCGAAATTTGATTTACTTTTTTACGATATTTAATTTCCCTAATTACTTTCCAAATTTTGGTAACATCCCGTTCCTTCATAGCCTGATTAATTCTCTCCAAGATTTTTCCCTCCCAATTCTCCCTGGTTCTAGCCGCTATCTCTTTATATCGTCTCCTCATCTCTATGTACACCCGCCGATTGAAGTCGCCACCCTCCTTTCTGAACCTCACTAAAGCCCTCTCCGCTCGTCTTTTTCATTCCCTACATGCATTATCGTACCAGCCTTCATATCGTTTTTGCCCTGATTTTCCTCTAATCTGCATATTTTCCCCCCTTTCCCACATTAGTAATCTTAATTTTTTCACCTCTTCCTCCATGTCGCCTAATACCTCCGGTGTTGAAGACTCTAGTTTGTTAAGCAGTTCCAGTGTCTTATCCTCTCTCCAACAGAACCGCCGTTATATAGTATCCTGCTGGAGTTCGGAATTCCTAAAAAGTTAGTTAGACTTATACGAATGTGTCTAAATGGCTCAAAGAGTAGGGTGCGTGTAGGCAGTTTTCGGACACTTTTGAAATCCACAATGGGTTGAAGCAAGGAGATGCACTATCTCTTCTACTATTTAATTTTGTACTAGAGCATGCCATAAGATCTTTGGAAGATGAAGAAGGCCTACAACTCGATGGTATTAATTAACAGTTATTTTGTGCTGATGATGTGGTACTATTGGGCAGTAGCGAAGAGATACTAAAGGCCAACACGCACATAGGTACTATTGAGTAACACTAAGAAATTGGGGCTGGAAGTAAATATCAATAAAACTAAATATATAGTCACACATAGAAATGCATTATATAACGGAAATGGACAGCTAATGACAAATGAGGAAATTTTGAGGAAGTTGGCTGAATTCAAATACCTAGGAACAATAATCACAAATAAGTATGAGATGCACAAAGAAATTAAACATAGGCTCAATTCTGGAAATGTATGCTGTTATGTATTAGGCCTACAGGACTCCTGACGTCCCAACTCCTTTTAAAAAACGTTAAACTGAAAATGTGTAAAACTATTATTCTACCAGTTATATTTTATGGATGCGAAACATGGACTCTCACTTTAAGAGAGGAAAGGAGAATACGAGTATTTGAGAATAAAGTTCTTAGGAAAATTTTTGGACCAAAGAGAGATAAACAGACAGGTGAATGGAGAAGACTACATAACAATGAACTACATGGTCTTTATAGGAAGCCAGATATAATAAGAAGAGTTAAGTCTCGTAGACTGCGATGGGCAGGACATGTTGCACGTATGGGGAATGAAAGACGTGCATGGAAGCTTCTTGTAGGAAAGCTAGAGGGAAAGCGCTCATTTGGTAGACCAAGAATGAGGTGGGAGAACAACATTAACTATGATTTGAGGGAAGTAGATTATACAGGGAATGATTGGAAAGCATTAGCTCAGTATAGGGATGTATGGAGAGCTTATGTCCGCGCGGCCATGAACCTACGGGTTCGATAGTGCCAGTGAGTAAGTAAGTAATGAAATAATAATATTTATTATTATATACTACTTTCCTCATTAGAGGATTGCCTCAAGGACAAAGTCATACAGACAATTAATTTTTTGAATTGATTAAATACATTTTGTAAATACATTTAAATCAATTTAAAATTGTAGGCCTAATTAAAGTATACATACTATAAAGTAGAAATTTTGTAAATATGGTTCCATAAAATTGAAATGCATCCTCTAATTGCAGCGATGGTGGCAATTTTAGGAAGATATGCCCTGTCCAAATCTAAGGAATTCCAAAATTTGGCTAAGAATCCTGGTATAGTACATCCTGCTCCGATCATCAATCCTGTGACAGTTATACTATCTAATTGGTCTGATCCAAATTATCTAACATCATTAAAACGTTTGTCCTACAGGAACAGCGTAAACTAAGCCAATAGCACAGCAAGATGGTACATTTATGATCCAATTTTCCTGGTTTATGAAATATATCTTTCTTTTGTTAAATAAATTCTATCCTATACAGTACTCGTGCAACAAAGCAAACATTGGCGGCTGTTAGAGCATTTATCTTACTTCGGCTTTCAGGTAAATCTCACTTCTAATCGTCGGATGTGGTTTATTTTTGTAGAATGCATTACTTGTTTCATTTGAGTGCAATACACAAGAGTTCGTTGATAAACATCGACAGTTGAGACCGCTAGAAGCATTTATTAATTTTCGTTTCAGAAAAACTTCTACTCATAAAGGTCCGATATTGCTGGTAAAGAACTCGATCTTACTTATTTAGTGTATCTATATATGCTGAGTTCCGTTCCAAAAATATAAATATTGCTGCTTCTAGAGCATATTCGGGTTTTTAAGCTGCTGCTGTCTTCCCTTGCCAAAATTCCAATGCCTAAGATCTTGGGCATCTTCAATGCTTAGCGCACTTGCTTGCATTACTTTCCCCATGCTTTCCTTCCATGTTAATTTTGGTTTCCTTTTTCTTCTTTCTGCTCGGTTGCCATTGATATAGTTGTTTCGGCCATCGCTCATCTTTCATTCTTAAAATATGTCGTAACCATTTTAATTCCTTCTCCTCAATTCTTTCAATTATGCTTTCTTCTGCTTCCATTATGTTTCTAATTTCCTTGTTTATGACATGTTCTAATTTTGACTTTGTAGCACTATTGCGTATACTCCCTATATTGATGACATTCTAGGAGATCATCAATGTGGCTTTAGAAGAAATAGGTCTACAACAGATCAGATTTTTAGTATAAGACAGATTTTAGAAAAGAAATGGGAATATAATGATACTCTACATCAACTGTACATAGACTTCAAAAAAGCATATGATTCAATTTAGAGGGAGAAGTTATATAGAATAGAATAGATTTAGAATAGATTTATTTAGCCTGGCGGAGTTAAGGCCATGTGGCCTTCTCTTCCACTCACCAGGACAAACATATGTTACATATAAATACAAAAAAAATTACAATAATAGTCATATTAAACAATTAATTATCTGTCAAGTTGAATAATAATGAAAATAATGTCTAATAATACAATGAAATTAAATACAATTAAAATTAAATTAATTATACAATGGATACAAAAAGGAATAACAGCTCGAATCTACTATACATAAAAAGAAAAGAAAGAAACAAAAATACAAAGAAAGTAATAAACTACAATAAATTAATCTATGGTTTTTATACAAGGCATTAGGTAAATATATTAAACAGTCTTAAGTCTATTTTATTAAATAATGAAAAAAACACTTTATTAATTCTTAAAAAGTAATATTAGTGAGTTGTTTCTGTTAGTAATTTTATTTTAAATTTGTTTCTGAAAGATGGTAAAGTTTGACAGTCTCTGACATAGGGTGGAAGGGAATTCCATGTTCTAGCAAGAGAAACTGTGTAAAAGATTTCGAGTATAGGTAGTGTGATGAGGTGGGATATAAAGGACACTGTGCTCAAGGGATCGGGTATGTAATTTCTGTGTATCAGAGAGTCTAGTGAAGCGGTGTGATAAATAATAAGGTAATGATGTGTGTGATATGTTATAGAGAAGGCATAGGGAATGGATGGTTCTACGATCTTGTAGACGAAGCCATGACAATTGTTCCAGGGATGGTGTAACGTGATTAAATCTACGTATACCACAAATAAAACGTATGCAAGAATTATGAACACGTTGAAGTCTTTGGGTAAGAACAGTATTTAGGTCAGTAAAAAGAGTATCACAATAATCAAAATGGGGCATTGCAAGTTTTTCTACTAACATTTTCCTTAGAGCAAACGGTAAACAATGTCTTATACGGTTTAATGAGTGTATTGTTGAGAAGACAGTTTTGTAAATGTTATTTATTTGTTGATTCCAAATTAAATGCTTATCCATAAATACTTCCAGATTTTTACTGTCTCACTATAAGGGATCTGAACCCCATTAAGTGACACATGTAATACTGCACTTGTGTTAATTGAGGATAATAGTATCTGATGGCCCATAATGATTGCTTGTGTCTTTCTAGGATTTAATTGAAGCCCATATTTCTCTGTCCACGCCGTTAGCGAGTCAAGGTCCTCATTAATTTTGGTTACCGCGTCATTTAAAGAAAATTTGTCTGAGTGAAGGTAGATCTGCATGTCGTCCGCAAATAAATTATGTTTTCAACGTTTTAGGGAGTCAGATATGTCATTTATATAGATTGAAAAAAAAGAAATGGGCCGAGCACCGAGCCCTGTGGAACTCCAGCCTTACGGTAGGTCCACGAAGAGTATCCTGCTGGAGTTCGGAATTCCTAAAAAGTTAGTTACACTTATAGGGATGTGTCTAAATGGCTCAAAGAGTAGGTTGTTTGTAGGCAAACAGTTTTCGGATACATTTGAAATCCACAATGGGTTGAAGCAAGGAGATGCACTATCTCCTCTACTATTTAATTTTGTACTAGAGCGTGGCATCAAATTTTTAGAGGATGAGAAAGGCCTACAACTCAATGGTATTAATAAGCTGTTAGTTTATGCTCATTATGTAGTACTATTGGACGATAGCGAGGAGATACTAAAGGCCAACACGCACACACTATTGTGTAACACCAATAAATTAGGATTGGAAGTAAATATCAATAAAACTAAATATATGGTCACACGTAGAAATACATTATATAATGGAAATGGACAGCTAATAACAAATGAGGGAAATTTTGAGGAAATGGCTGAATTCAAATACCTAGGAACAATAATCACAAATAGGAATGAGATGCACAAAGAAATTAAACATAGTCTCAATTCTGGAAATGCGTGCTATTATGCATTGCAGAGACTCTTGATGTACCAACTCCTTTCAAAAAAACGTTAAAATGAAAATATATAAAACTATTATTCTACCAGTTATATTATATGGGTGCGAAACATGGACTCTTACCTTAAGGCAGGAAAGGAGATTACGAGTATTTGAAAATAAAGTACTTAGGAAAATTTTTGGGCCAAAGAGAGATGAACAGACAGGTGAATGGAGACGACTACATAACAATGAACTACATGGTCTTTATAGGAAGCCAGATATAATAAGAACAGTTAAGTCTCGTAGACTGCACGAATGGGTTGCGCGAATGGGTAATGAAAAACGCGCACGGAAGCAATTTGTAGGAAAGCCAGAAGGAAAACGCCCAGTTGGTGGACGAAGAATGAGGTAGGAGAATTGCATTAACTACGATTTGAGGGAAGTAGATTATACAGGGAATGACTGGAAAGCGTTAGCTCAGGATAGGGATGTACGGAGAGATTATGTCCGCGCGGCCATGATACTACGGGTTCTATAGTGCCAGTGAGTAAGTAAGTAAGCACTACTGCGTAAACAATCAATTTCTAGTGCTATTAGTCTATTCTTATAGTACTTATTGATTGTCAACACACACACATATATATATATATATATATATATATATATATATATCTTTCATGGACATTTTGTGTGTGAAGTGGGTAGTAGGACCTTGAATATATTTAAGTTTTTTTTAAAGTAATAGTTTACTGAGAATAACCTCAGTAACTTCATTCCTTCGGAATTCGGTATAATGTGTTAAGCAGGATATATATCTAATATATAATAATCAATGTTGGTTTGTTTGTTCGTATTTTATGCGCGGCCATACCGTTGATCCGATTTTGATGCGTTTTTTGCACAATGTTCAGGAGATTCTCGGGATGAACATAGGCTATAAGACAGTTGTGATATTCAACCCCTTCACCCCTAAAAATCACCCTTCGTAGTGAAAAGCGTGAAATAAAGTCCCTATTTTGACGCTTAAATGGCTTACGCTGCCTAAACCATATCAAATACTCCAAATTAATGTACACAGAATTGAATATCTCAAAAACCTCTACAAAAAAGTCCGCGACAGCACATGCTTATCTTTTACGGATAACTCACAATAACCATTTTTGTCTTTCGTTGATCCTAAGAAGATCAGGAAAAGTAGATTCCCGGGTTGCGTGCTCTGCCATACTGTTCTTCCGATTAAGATGAGGCTTTTAGAAAAATGTTCAGGAGATTCCGTGGATGAACATATGCTTTAAGAGAGTTGTAAACGCCATCACCCATAAAAATCACCCTTTGTAGTGAAAATATTAAAATATAATTCCTACTTTGACGCCTAAATGGCTTAGGCTACCTAAACCATAACTATACCAAATCAATGTACACAGAATTGAATAGGCCTATCTCAAAAAACTCTACAAAAAAGTCCGCGACAGCTTTTATTTATCTTCTACGGATAACTCACAATAATCATTTTTATCTTTCATTGATGCCAAGAAGATTGGGATAAGCAGATTCCCGAGCAAGTATAACAGCGCACGGCTAGTTATAAAAACACATTAACATTTATTTAGGAGTAGCTGGGTATTAGCTAGCCTAATTATAAAATATACATATAGGCCTACTTTTAAACTTTAATTTGGCAATATTGTGTTAAAAGGGTAGTTTCTTCTAATTAATTTTGTAATTTACTCTCATTGCACTTGATTTTTTTCTGTACCGTCTCATGCCTTCGCACTGTTCATGGTACCATTTCTGACAGTTAGGCACTGAATCCAGGTTTCCCCGCTCCTGCCATTTTAGGAAAAGCCACTACGTGTTCCGCAAGAGCCTGAGTTGCTGTTTTCGGTGCACTTTTCCTCAGTGAAATGCAGTCGTCTTTTTGGTTTAGGATTAGGCACTTTTTCCTCAGGTTCAGGTATCGGATCCTGAGGTACAGCAATCGGATCTTGAGGTTCAGGTATCGGATCTTGAGGTTCAGGTGCTGGATCATGAGGTTCGGCTACTGCAATTTTTTCAGATATGCTGGTGGATGGCCAAGGTGTTGCAGAATCAAATACACGACAATTTGCTGCAGCTGACTGCCTCTGCCGAACACATGCAAAGGGTTGAGGCATGGGGAAAACCTTATCTTGGGGATCCCTTGTATAGGTCGCGCAAGGGATTTTGAAGAATGTCCTTGACCGTAAATCCAATGGTAGAGCCTATCAATATTGCTGAGCTCTGAATTCCCTGTCTGCCACGTGTACAAACAAAACAGTTCCTATACAAAACATGTAGAGTCCATAGAGAATTATAGTGAGACGCGGATGTGTTGATTTTAGATTTTAAACCATAGACTTTAATTATACTAGTTTGTACACTTGCTGTCTGAAGTCTTAAAATTATAGTGCAATGTGAATGTCGAGTCCCCCAGCCATTATAACTGGTCCTCTCAACCTGGACCCGCTACTTATTGTAGCTACCCAAATGCCTCACGCTGCTGGGTGGGCATCGGTCCCATACTGGCAGAAATTCCTTGAGAACATTTCTTCCCCCGTGGATACTCGAACCAGCGCAGGTCCCGTAGCTCTGCGCCAAGGCATCTCGCCTTAATCACATGGCTACGGCGCGGGGAAGACTATAAATTGTTTAAATTAAAGTGGAAGTTAGTAGTTATTTAAAACATTAAAAGTGTGATATAAACCAAATACAGTGTGTGTGTGTGTGTATATATATATATATATATAGTGAATATACTTCCTCCACGGATAAAGATGTCCTAACTCACTGGCACTATCGAACCCGTAGGTTCATGGCCGCGCGGACATAAGCTCTCTGTACATCCCTATCCTGATCTAATGTTTTCCAATCATTCCCCGTATAATCTACTTCCCTCAAATCATAGTTAATGTTATTCTCCCACCTCATTCTTGGTCTACCAACTGGGCGTTTTCCCTCTGGTTTTCCTACAAGAAGCTTCCATGCACGTCTTTCATTCCCCATTCGTGCCACATGTCCTGCCTATCGCAGTCTACGATAAAGATTACCTATATTATTTAATTTTTGTAGTGAGATTTTAAAAATGTTTAGCAGTGACTGTATTTGAGGTAGTTAGCAATGACGTGTGGTCTACTTCCTATTGGCTGAGACCTACATCTGGTTAGTACAGGACTCGCATCTAAGCTCTCATTACAAATTTCATTCGTCAGGAATCATTGCTAGGGTTATATCATTGTGGAGCAACCCTGGTTCGTATGTTTGATCTGGCGTCATCATCGAGCTTCTAGAATGAACATCCTACTGGAATTGGACAGAAGACAGAAGATAGAGCAAGACCAATACGCTGAACTTCAACAGCGCAAATCATGCCAGACTCCAGTCGACCAGACAAGACACCTCGGAGATGAAGGGAAGACTCCCAAGTCTCCGAACAACAAAGTCACTCAAGAGGAAGACAACTTCACTCTTCCCAAGTCTAAACACACGGCTAGAAACGTCACCAAAGTCAAAACTCTCGAGATAGAGATAAATAATAGATTCATCTCACTTCAGAAACCTCCAGACTCACCTCCACCAATCGTCGTAGACGCCAGAGACATCAATGCCTACAAGTTAACCCACATTGCCGCTATCTCTACAGGCAATGAAAAAGACATCGCTATACAGCATACCAAAGACCAACTGAAGATCTACACTAAAGACAAAGACGCATTTAAACAAGTCCAAAAAGTACTATATGACCACGAAATGCAGTTTCATACACATATTTACAAACGCAGATCACATATGACCCAGAAGATAACACTAAAAGGACTCCCTGCAAAAATTACATCCCATGAAATCTTTCAAGAACTTGCAGACAAAGGATACCCTATCCACAACGTGAGACAACTCTTCAAAACCAGCTTTCAAGATGGATCCAGACTCAAGACTGCTATTCCTGTCTGGATTTTAACTTTCTTCCACAAACCAGACTTCACAAGGAAAATAGCTCAACTGACCGACATTTTCAATGTTAAAATTAGACTCGAAACCTACAAGACGCCAGCCGGTGGAATCCAATGTTACAAATGTCAAGGTTTCGGCCACCTAGCTGAATGCTGCAGTAGAAAACAGAAATGCGTCAAGTGTGCAGGCAACCATAGCCTCAAAAACTGCACAGCAATTGAACTCCAATGCACAAATTGCAACGAATCTCACGCTGCCAGCTACCGGCAGTGCCCAGTCTACAAAGAATACAGCAATACAAGAAGAAAGCACACGCCAAGAATACAGCAATACAAGAAGAAAGCACACGCCAAGGATACCACAACACACCGCCAAAGCACCACTTCAAAAAACAGAGCCAGAAAAATCTTCAAAAATCTCCACTCCAGCACCAAGTGTGAACACTCCCATAACCCCTATCCCTCCACCCTACACCTCCAACCCAGAAAACCTAGTTTCCCAACTACTATCCCTCATATCCAAAATCCTCCTAAATCCTGAACTCCTTAAAACTACAGTAATGCTTCTCACAAACATCATCTCAAGTCCTTAAAAAATTCCAAGAAACCACTTCAAGACATCATTTTTAAAGATTGACAAGCTTAAGCAAGAAGAGAACAGCATCTTCACCTTCAAGCACATTTCAAGAACCCAGCTGTCGAAAGGAGCACTTTCAACAGCCAACACATAATTTTCAACAGAACACTAAATAAAAGCACAAAAAGATATCGGGTCAAGACCTTCATAAGGTCGGTACCAAACCCATACTTAAAATAATTGCTCTAGGGGCGAAGCATTTTTATTGAATGGATAAATTCCTTGCTCTTATTGATTGTAGAATGTGTTAAGGGGGACTATATTTAATTATAAGATATACATACAGACCTACTTTTAAACTCATCAGTCTGAATTATTTTTTAAATAATTAAGTTAGCCATCGTATAACTATATTGTGGTATACTTTTCTCATCATCCATAATAGGTTTAATCGGCCGCGGTGGACTAGTAGTTATGCTCCTTGCCTCTGGTCCCGAGTTCATATCCAGCCGTGGTCGATGGATTTTTTAGGACGGAAAAATCCAAGGAGCAAGTCCTCTGGGAGGGACTTTGAAGCCGTGAATCCCGAGTCTGATGATTTTCAGGCTCCAAAAGATCCTTAAGCCTGAATAAAAAGCCCTCTAAACAAAATGTACCGACCTGAACGTCCTAGTTATACCTTCGTTGCCTGTTACGTGTGTCATTGAGTCGATGTGTTCACCGCATCTCATTCACAACATCTACGTGCAAATAAGTAAATTAACAATTAATTTGGTCTAGGAACTCCTAACAAAGGCTAATCCTTAATAAGGAAGTATAGCAGGCTTACAAACGGAACTAAAGTTTTACTTACAAGTTGTCATTACATATAAAGGTCTGTCAAACAGGTATATTTCTACACCTGTAATATTTTGAATGCGGGATACTGTGACACGTTTCTCAAATAACCACCTTTGAATTTCACTGGTGGCACCAGGACACCTTATAAGACAATAGATTCGGGTCGTGTCAAATCAGAAAAAGACTCTCCAGAAGTGCATTTGGAGAAAGCATTTGCAGATGTGTCGATTTTACTTTGGATCTGGCTGACTGTCGAGCATCCCACTCCAGAAATGTCGGGAGTGGGATTGAGATTCCGGAATGTTCCCACCTTAGCACGTACAGTGAGATTCATGAAGGACGCAACCGCTTGCCTGCTTTATCGTAGATGTAAGTAGTTACTACACCAAACATGTAACCTGTAAATCATTACCCCGACTATTTAAATTATGCCCCAAATGGGATACAATCATCGATCGCGTTTCAATGAATTTTGATTTACAACCAATCACAGTCATGTTTCGTCTGGAACTTATCAAATAAGTTCATCATATTAAAGAAAGTTCCTCCTTTTTTCACGCTTTATATTAGCTTGAACTGTACCTATGTAACGGAATCTTTCAACGCGATTATCACCCATTTAAAATCATTGGATCGACATGAAACTTTATATTGTTGTAAAGGACCAATGACAATATAATAATTTCATAATTATGATGATCTTGAAGAAGATTTTCGGGCTGTAGGCCGTGGTCGTGAGGCTTGTAGTTCCCCGACGTTTCACCAGAGACTGCGTCTGGCATCCTCAAGGGTTGTCTTGAGACTGGCAATTCTGTCCGCTGTCTGTCTTATTTATACGTTCACCGCGATGTGTTCGTAAGTTGCATCTGCCTTCTGATTGGTCAGCGGTAGGGACTTCCATTGCTCCAATGAGATTGCTGTTTGATGGTCTAGTCGACTGTACGTTATATCTGTCTTCTGATTGGTCAGCGGTAGGGACTTCAATTGTTCCACTGAGATTGCTGTTTGATAGTCTAGTCGACTGTGCTTGTAGAGGTTTACATTTTGCGTTTTTTAGAACCGGTATCCATACTTTGTTGACTTTTAATGATTCTTCTTTTCTGTTGAAACTGTTTTTATGTTTGAATATTTCGATGGCTTCTCTTTGTAGACGGGTAAAATAGTGTGTGCAGTTAGATAATATTTCTTCTTTAGGAAGTGTTAAGTTCAATCAGTTATTTATACTTTTGTGGTAGGCCTAGGAGCATCTAACTTTCTAGGCCAGATAGAACTTTGGCATTTTATATTTCGTCCGTTCCTTTTCGTTGTATGCCCCTAGGCTGTTAATAAGAGCATTTTCGCTCAGAGTCGCTTTTTGATATAAGTTTCTTGCCAATTTAGTCATCACCTCCTGAAGAAAGTCAATGTTTAAATCTTCATGAATTTTGGTGATTCTCGTCCTAATTGGATATTCTCCTGCACTTCGTAAACACTTGTTCTGAAGAACCTGAAGCAAGTTTAACTTATCCTTTGATAAGGTCAGCCATGCGGGACATGCATATATCATTTGGCTGCGTATACAAGCCCTGTATACCAACATACGTGATTGAGGTGTCAGAGAGTGGGCTCTCAACATGGGCTTGAGTTGTGAAAAACGTTTATAAAAGTTATTTCGAATCTTCTCGACATGTTTAGCCCAAGTGAGACGACGATCTAGTAAAACCCCGAGATACTGAACAGTGGGCTGATATCTGATTACAGTTCCGTCATATTCTAGTGTTTCTGCACCATTAATATTAGGTCGTTGCGTAAAAATTATTCCTTGATTCTTCTCTTTACCAATTTTAATCCTCCATGTATCAGCCCACCGCTCAATATCTCGTAGGCCTCTCTGAACCTTTCTACTACACCTAATTAAGGATCTGTCTTTACTATATATCGCAATATCATCGGCATACAGGGCTAGTTGCGTATGTGTCCTCCCAGGAACATCGGCGGTATAAATATTATATAACAATGGTGAAAGTACGGATCCCTGAGGCACTCCAGCCAGTATAGTTCGTCTATCAGAGGTGGCACCCCCCTCGCTGACAACGAAACTCCTATCCGTTAAAAAGGACGAGATGATTCCCACCATCCCATCCGAAAAGCCCATTGGCTCCATCTTCCATATCAGGCCTTCATGCCAGGTCGTGTCGTAGGCTTTCTCGACATCCAAGAACACTGCAACTGTGCTCTCTCTATAATTGAAACCTGATGTTATATATTCCGTGAGTCTTACCAGTTGCAGTGTCGTGGAACGACCCGGCATGAACCCGAATTGCTCTTGCGGGATGACGCGCAGATCAGTAGTCATACCGATCAGTCTGCCCAGCACAATTCTTTCAAATAATTTGCTAAGATTGCTTAGCAGACTGATCGGTCGTCTATTAGAAACAAAAATAGGATTTTTCCTTCTTTAGGTAACGTTATAATTTTTGCTTCTTTCCATTTACACGGAAAATAATTTAAATTTAAACATCTATTAAAGATAGTAACTAAATAGCGCGCCATCCCAGATGGGAGGTGCTGAATCATCTCGTTTGATACATAATCTGTACCAACAGCTTTTCTCTTAGGAAGCGTCTTAATAATTTTCTTAACCTCAGCGAGGGAGGCCAACCGCAACCTCTGAAGGGGAGCTCTCTCAGAGATCCGCTCCGCCTCCGTTTCCACCCCATCTATCCAGTCATCATCATATTGATCCTGGAGATGAGGTCTAAACCCATCCTCTAGGGTGTCAGCAATAGTATTTACCTTGTCAGTTGCTTTATATTTTAGACCATTTGGTCCATGAATAGGTTTATTATTAATTACGTTACTTTTTATTTTTTTCAAAATGGGCCAAAAATTATTTGATCTCTCAACCTGTTCCAGATCTGCGTTAAATTTCCTTATCTTAAAATTTCTTAAAATATCGTGAATGCGATTAGTCAGATTATTTAAAAGAATCTTATCCTCTCTCCTACGGTATCTTTGCCAGTGTCTTCTGAAAACTCTTTTCTGCCGGACAAGTGCCTCCACTTCCGGCAGATTCCCCGTGGTGTGACTACTAACATCTACAGTAGTCACTTCTCTAAAATTGT
Organism: Diploptera punctata; assembly: GCA_030220185.1. Lineage (NCBI taxonomy): Eukaryota > Metazoa > Arthropoda > Insecta > Blattodea > Blaberidae > Diploptera > Diploptera punctata. The sequence goes on along the minus strand of JASPKZ010010679.1, from coordinate 517,473 downwards.
TTACAATTGTATTAGTTAAAATATCTATTTCCAGATCCAGAGCCTCAGTTGATTCATTTCCGCGATTATCCGGGAAAATACAATCTTTCATATTCTCTGTGAACGCACCCCAATTAGTAACCGAGGCCCTGGATCTGAAAAGCGTCTTTTCTACGTTAACATTTAAAATTAATTCCACGGGGGAGTGGTCAGAATTCAATCGTTCCTAGTTTCCAATGACTCCACCGCCACATTTTATTTTACCATGAACACATCCAGCACATCGGGGTTTCCCTCTAGTGTACTTGGGAAATAGGTCGGCGTGTCAGGTCCAATAATTTCAAAGTCCTCCCTCTCTGCCAGGTCCTGTAAAATTCTTCCCTCGGCGAATCAGCCTCGAATTCCAAATTGTATGCTTAGAATTTAAATCTCCTCCAATAATAAAATTTTCTTTAATTCTTATGATGGTTTCATAATCGTTTAACACTATTCTTTTGCTGGGAGGCTGATACGCCGAGCAGACCAGGACCTCTTCATCTTCTAACATTAGAGTGATGGCAGTGACTTGCAGATTCTCAAGTCGAGGGAGGACAACTTCCAAATGTGATAATGTGGACCTGACCACCACAGCCGTACCCCCATGTGCCGGATTGGGTCCATCCGTGATATAAACTTTGTAGCCCGGGATTCGCCAGCCGAACCACATCGGTTTTCGCGTTTGTTGTACTAATATGATGTCAATTTCATCTCTAAAAATCTATTCTTGTAAATTTATATATTCGCGGGTCAAGCCGTTATTGTTTATTGAAACAATCTTTAAAGGTTTAATAGCCATTTTCGACCCCGAAAATTCGCAATAAACCGAGACATAATGTGGTGACCCTCCCAAATGTATCTGTTTGAATTTTCACATCTTCAAAAATAGATTTAATCTGCTGGATATACCATTTTATGTTTCCCTTACGAATCCATTCAAAAATATCTTTAAAATCATTTAAATCTTTTCTACTCGATTTACATTAAATTTAGCATTTGGTATATTATTTTGTGCTACAGGGGTCATTCCTGGAATCCCATCCTGTTGGGGTAAGTGCGGGAAGTCCGCCGGTCTCACTGTAACCCGGGGCATATTGGTTGGTCTACTATTTTTTGCTCTAAATTGTTCAACTACTCTGCAGCCATGGTAGCTAGCAGGGTGAGCTTCACCGCAATTTACACACTTTGCTGGTTCGGTCAAAGATTTCCTGCATTCGCGAGTATTGTGTAGACCGGCGCACTTCACGCACCGTGCCATCAGATGACAGAAGTTTGCCTTATGGCCAAACCTCTGACATCTGAAGCATTGTTGGAGTCCTGGTTGACCCCTGTAATCTTCAATTTTTACTTTGAAATTAAAAAGACCAGTTAGTTTTTTCAATTTGTCTACATCGTCTTGTGCCCTCGGTAGAGTCACCACCCAGAGCGGAATGGAATTAATTCTTTTTTCTTAGTTACATTATCAATGTTACTTTTAGATAACTGGCGGACCCGGACCACTGAAATTTCCAACCTAGACAATTCAGCCAAAATTGTTAAGTTATCAAATATGGGCGGTAGACCCCTTAGAACGAATTTGGCAAACTTTCTGCCGTCGTTGTCGTATGTATAATATTCAACAGATTCTTTGTCAAGTATGGATATCAATCTATCATAATCCTCTTTAGTACTAGCTTTAATCTTTAATCCACTAGAAATGTATTCTGCTATGTACTCCCCCCTCATAATTTTCCTAAGCTGAGTCAATATAGTATGGTTAATTGCCTTCAGGTGTATTATGATGGGAGGAAAAAATTTGTTTTCTTTATCTGTTGTTCTTCATTAGGTTCATTTGCTCTATCATTATTATTTTGCAATACGTCAAAAGCGTTCGAAGTGGCAAGGGGATCAGGCTCGTTATTTCGAGACACTTTAACAGTTTTATTGGGTATAATAAATCCTTCGTCATCTGGGATTATTCTCTTCGCCATGTCTTCCCCTAAAATCAGCTACAACCGCCTCTTTAAAAACAAAGAGGGGTGAGCACCTCCCCACGACAGCAACGGCAGTACCTATTACGTGTACTCAGAAACCAACACACGAAAAAATATCAAGAGACGACACAAATAAAAACCAATATAAAACCTAAAAACACCAATCCCAAAATAAATATGTAGGAACAGGCTAGAATAAACCGAGTAAAATACTGCAGCTGACAAGATATCACAAGTTTTAAAACAAACACAAAAAGCTTAGTCAGTATAAACCTAAAATAACTGATAGGTTACAATTCTTAAAATAATAATTGCTGTGACACCCCAAGGGCCGGGTCTATTGGGAGTCCACTAACCTGGATTTTGATGCAGCACCAGTCACGTCCCGCTGGTCAACTCCAGCTAAGCCACAGACTTGCACAGACGCTTTGCACTAACTCAATTTAAAAATATTTTCACTAAAAACATCTAAAATCACTATTAAAATCACTTATTTTTTTTAAATTTTCGCTGCAAGACCACACCCACTTCAAGCAGACACGTATATGAAAGCACTGACATCACTGTCACAATACGACTGGAAGCGATCAATAATTCACCGCTACACTCTGACGTCACGTATTGTCAGCTGGTACACAGCGCTTACGTCTTACTCCACTCACTGCTCTGCTGAGACTCTGCTCCACTCACTGCACTCTCTGAGACTCACACTCACTGGCAATTCTGTCCGCTGTCTGTCCTATTTATACGTTCACCGCGATGTGTTCGTAAGTTGTATCTCACTGGCAATTCTGTCCGCTGTCTGTCTTATTTATACGTTCACCGCGATCTGTTCGTAAGTTGCATCTGCCTTCTGATTGGTCAGCGGTAGGGACTTCCATTGCTCCAATGAGATTGCTGTTTGATGGTCTAGTCGACTGTACGTTACATCTGTCTTCTGATTGGTCAGCGGTAGGGACTTCAATTGTTCCACTGAGATTGCTGTTTGATAGTCTAGTCGACTGTGTTTGTAGAGGTTTACATTTTGCGTTTTTTAGAACCGGTATCCATACTTTGTTGACTTTTAATGATTCTTCTTTTCTGTTGAAACTGTTTTTATGTTTGAATATTTCGATGGCTTCTCTTTGTAGACGGGTAAATAGTGTGTGTGCAGTTAGATAATATGTCTGTATTCTGGTATTGTACCCTGTGGCCATCAAGTAAAGAGTGTTCTGCTACTGCGGACTTATCCATTTGTTTAAGACGACTGTATCTTTCATGCTCCTTAAGTCTGGTTGCGATGGTGCGTTTAGTGGTGCCTATATACACTTTTCCACAACTGCATGGAATCCTGTATATGCCTGCTGTCTGATGAGGATGGAGTTGATCCTTTATAGGTCTGAGAAGGTTCTTGATTTTCTTGGTAGGGCTGTATACTGTCTTTATGTCTTCTTTCTTTAGTAGTTTTCCAGTGCGATCCGTTACATTCTTGATGAACGGTAAAAATGCCCTGGTTGAAGTTTTTTCCTCTGTTTCCTTGCTGCTGTTGCTGTTGTATCGTCTGGGATGATTGGCTCGGTTGATTTCTTTCCTGGTGTATCCATTGGCTGTGAATACAGTCTGGAGGTGTTGAAGTTCCGTTTTTAATAAAGCCGGATGACAAAGTTTTTTGGCTCGATCTGTCAATGATTTGATGATTCCAAATTTTTGCTTAGGGTGATGATTCGAGGTTTTATGAAGATACCTGTCCGTGTGGGTAGGTTTTCTGTAGATAGTGTGGTAAATGTTGCTGTCTTCTTCCCTTTTGATCAAGATGTCTAGGAATGCTATGCTGTTGTCTGTTTCTTTTTCTATGGTGAATTGTATACTGGAGTTTATGTTGTTGATATGTGTCAGAAATTCGTCTAATTTCTCTTCCCCGTGGTTCCAGATTACAAAGGTGTCGTCTACATAGCGAAGCCATATCTTGGGTTTGATAGGTGTCGTGTCTAAGCATGTTTGCTCAAAGTTTTCCATGAAGAAATTGGCAACTACTGGGCTCAAGGGATATATTATATAAGTATGGATACCGGTTCTAAAAAACGCAAAATATAAACCACTACAAGCACAGTCGACTAGACTATCAAACAGCAATCTCAGTGGAACAATTGAAGTCCCTACCGCTGACCAATCAGAAGACAGATATAACGTACAGTCGACTAGACCATCAAACAGCAATCTCATTGGAGCAATGGAAGTCCCTACCGCTGATCAATCAGAAGGCAGATACAACTTACGAACACATCGCGGTGAACGTATGAATAAGACAGACAGCGGACAGAATTGCCAGTCTCAAGACAAACCTTGACGATGCCAGACGCAGGCTCTGGTGAAACGTCGGGGAACTACAAGCCTCACGACCACGGCCTACAGCCCGAAAATCTTCTTCAAGATCATCATAGCAACTCCGGCCATGAAAGTCTACGTGAATAAATTTCATAATTGTTTTCTAAAATTCTGGCCAGAATCATCAGAAAATAAAAAAAGTGTATGTTTATTATGTAACGGAATTTTCCAACACGACTGTCACCCCACTTAAAACCATTGGATCGATATGAAACTTTGTATACTTGTAAAGGACCCAGGACAATACAATAATTTCATAAATGTTTTCCAAAATCCTGGCCAGAATCATCAGAAAATCAAAAAAGTGTTTGTGTAATTATGTAACGCAATCTTTCAACACGATTTTCAGCCACGTAAAATCATTGGATCGACTTGAAACTTTGTACACTTGTAAAGGACCAATAATTTAATAAATGTTTCTAAACTCGTAGCCAGAATCAGCAGAAAATCATAATAATAAATACCGGTATAATAGGTTGTGGACTTAATCAACTTCTTAATCAATCGTTGTAAGAGCTCAGTTGGTACAGCGGTGGACAGTAGTGGTATATAATTTCAGTAATTAATAGGTCGCTGGTTCAAATCCAGTCTGGAGGATATTTTAGTAGAGTATTACTTTTAGCTCATACTACAATAGTATCGAATTTAAAGATATTTACATTTTTATCTTATTCTGTAAAATATTAAAAGTAAAAACTAAATAATAGTTTAAAAAACTAAAACAACACGCTTTATTAGAAAACCGAAATAAAATGGAAAATAATTTTAATTGCCAACACGCTTTGGGATAAAATTAAAGTGGTCAACAAAAAACTCATCTCCAGCACATCTAGGATAAAACTAGAGTTATCAACAAAAAGAAAATAATTTTACCATCAAAAGCGTGGGGTGCTCTATATAAATTAATATATTTGATAATAAACAGATATTGGTAAAAGTAAAGTCTCTAAGAAGAAAACGTAAAAACCATAAAAAGCACCCCACGCTTGTGATGGTAAAATCATTTCTTTTTGTAGATAACTCTAATTTCATTCTAGATGTGTTGGAGATGATTTTTTTGTTGACCACTTTAATTGTATCCCAAGCGTGTTGGAAATTAACATTATTTTTAATGTTTTAGTCGGTTTTCTAATAAAGCGTGTTGTTTTAGTTTTTAAAAACTATTATTTATTATCATTCTGAATAGGCAGAGCATTATTTTTCAGTGATTGACTCTATAAGAAATACGGCTTCCAGATTGTATATATAGTGTACGAGTTTAAACAGATAGTGCTTCTGGGATATAATATAAAAACATTTGTAGCAATTGATTATACCACAAAAAAAACACTTTTTGCCCTTTGTTAAACGTATTATTTCCCAGGTAATAACGTTCCAGAAAAATATAATTGACATATTTACATCATAGGACATCAGAGTTGGATGTATTTAATTTTTTCTCCACTAGAGTGCATTCTTACATTATTGCGATACTTTGGCAATAAATTATATGATCTGGTGATGATCAAATAAAACATAACAAACGTTTCTCATTTGTTTTCAAACATCGTCGTTTACATTAAATATATAAATATTTTAAAATAACTATATTTAAATAAGATTTGTGAGTAAACATCTGAAGTGCATACGTTAAATAGTCCTTACAAATGCCACTCTTGATTTCCAAATTCTCTAGACAAACACACTCCTCACTTCGTGAGTCGTAAATTTATCAATAATTTGGAAATCACTCGTGGCATTACTTATGATAACTGGGGTTTTCACTGTAAGTTTTAAAATTCCTATTAAAGCGCTGCTTATGTTATGTAATAAGATATTAAATATAAAATTGGTACTTGATAAGTCAGTTTTTCTCAACTAAATGAATAATATTGAAATGGAATTACTTCTTGAAGTTTTATGCTTCAGTTGAGGACGATTGACTTACCAATTTTATATTTAATATCGTTTTACTCAAAGGTCTGTATAAGATCTAATGTTAATGTTTATTATTATTATATAATTTATTAAAGTTAATGATTATTATTATTAATATTATTATTGTATTATTACTATTCTACTGCTCCTTAATCGAACTGTATAGTAATAATAACAATAATATTTATAATAATAATAATAATAATAATCTATATATCTATTTTCGGGTTCTTACAGCTGCTGCCGTCTTCCCGTGCCTAACCTCCAAAGCCTACGGTCTTGGGCATCTTCGATGCTTAGCCCTCTAACTTGCATTACTGTCTTCATGTTTTCCTTCCATGTTAACCTTGGTCTCCCTCTTTTCTTCTTTCTGTTCGGATGCCATTCATATAGTTGCTTCGGCCATCGCTGATCTTCCATTCTTAAGACATGTCCTAACCACTTTAATTCCTTCTTCTCAATTCTTTCAATTATGCTTTCTTCTGCTTTCATTATGTTAATAATAATAATAATAATAATAATAATAATAATAATAATAATAATAATAATAATAATAATAATAATAATAATAATAATATTTATAATAATAATAATAATAATAATAGGTATTATTATTATTTATTTGAGAATTATTTGAAATATTTAATTTTTAAAATAATAATAATAATAATTATTATTATTATTATTATTATCACTATTGTTATTTATTTTGAAAGTAACTGAAATGTTTATTATTCATTACTAGTATTATTATTTTTCTTATTTATTTGAAAAGCGTCTGAAAATCTGTCTTTTTAGTTAGCAAAAGTTTACGGAGTTAACACAATTACATGTGCTTAAAGTGACGCTGAAGATGTTCTCCATTATGAGTAAGGCACAGCTGCAATCTTTTAAAGAAATTTCTGTTCCCACGCTGCAGAATTTTAAACGAGATGTTTTGAATTTCAGCCGATACGTTTTCTTTCAGTCCATTTAATGTTTCTGGATTACTGCGGTATGATTTCAAGTTTTTTTTTCTCGTCTTGCGGAAGATTTAGACACCCCCGTTTCTTGAAACTAAACGCTTTAGTGACTTTTGAGGAGTATGTTCAAGCCTGGTGCCTATTTAATCTAATTTTTCTTCAGTCAACACTCTACAATTCCTTTCAGTTTTCTTATTCAACACGGAGCCCGTTTCCTCGAATTTATTTATCAATCGGTGAATCGTTGAACGTTCAGGAACTCTTTCACCTGGAAATTCAAGTTTGTATTCATGAACCCACTCTCTAGAAGAAAGATACTAGTAATCAATTTTCACATTAAAGACTCTTTGTTCTAAACTATAAGTTGTCATAACTGAAAGATAACACTCCTGCACTAACGAAACAACTCGACAGAACTGGAGTTGTAGCTGCTGGCTGGTCAGAGTGTGGTAGTTTCAGATAGCGTGCATTGTTCCTCTAGAAACACTTTCTCTCTCATAAACGGGAGAGTAGGTAAACGGTAGCGTCCCCCAAGAATATCACTGTATAAGAAGGTGCAAGAGTCTGACCAGTCCAGTCGTGTTCAGAGCACTACACTGAATACATTGACACACATTTTCTACCAAACATCAGTCACAGTGTGGTATTGTGTAGCACCATAACCCTATCTTGAAGTCACGTCGCACGAAGGGACATTCTTAATTAAATTTAACATTTTAAAGAAAAAGCACTAAACACTGGGACAGGGCCGGTAGCCCGGTGATAAAATTAGCTGCCACGTCCTAAGATTGGCCAAAGATAGATCACTTTATTTTGGCCAATCGCAGCACACGATATAACTATTAATCACCGTGCACTAGTACAAATGTTTTCCAATCGGAGCACAAACACGTATATTACCATGGGGATTGCAGTAAGAATAAATAATTACATGTATACTTCACATAAGTGTGAAGCCAAGTACAAGTGTTGAGTGAAGCCTTCAGCGAATGTAAAGAACTGAGAGATAAAATAAATCGTGAAGAAAGAGACTTTATTAGCACCAAATTATTTTTGAAAAAATCAGTGATTTTTGTGAAATAAATAAAGTTAATTTGGAATTTTTTGTGCATATCTGCGAAGTTAATTTTAAGAAACACAGCCTTCATCTAACCCTTATTACATGTGCTCCAAAATGATTCCATTTTAACTTTAAAAATTACATGCATATATTTACAAAATATATCGTTTTTGAAGAACTATTTAACTGAATATATTACAGAAGCTTCATCACATGGTGAGCATAATGTCCTGAAATATTAAAAGCTCTACCTCAAGTTATTCCTGAAAACCGTTTCAATATTATTCATTTTTTCAGGAATTATTTTAAATTAATATCCCAGTGCTTCTAAGTCGAGTGAACCTCCCTACAGATAAAACTAACTTTAGTTTATAATAATTATAAATGAATAGCTGAAATGTGAAAGTTAGATTGTTTGATTTCTGGTGATTCTAGAGAAAATTACAGCATACTAGGTCCATAGAAGAGACATTCAAAGTTGGAGAAGCGAGCGTAAAGTTTTTGTGGTATGTTAGATTCTCCCCAATTGCACCCTTAGCATATTCAATGGAGAACGTTTCCTTCTAGTAAATTTGATGCTAAGATTACTAGAGTAAATTGTGCAAGAAGCCACAATCAACACGAGTTTCTGTCTTACAAGTAACTTGCTTCATTACTTAGAAGGGAAGCTTACGGTTCTCCCGCTGAAAATTATTACCAAACATACCTTAGTAGACGAACATGAAAAAGCAATCCTCTAAAGTGAAATAATTTTTGGAGATTCTATGCCACTATATCACCTACATAAATTCAAATACAAAAACGTAAAACCTCACCATTTATTATTGCAGTATGTGAATAATTACCTTCGAGAAATATATATGTTGATTAATTTCCACAAAAGATTGTTACTGTGTCCCTTCTTCTGATTATATGTCCTAACCATCTTAGTTGGATATCTTGAATTTGTTGTACAATATCCTTTTCTACATTAATTATTTACCTTATTGTATTATTGTCTACCACTGTAGTCTCGAGGTAGCGTGCTGCCTTGTCACGCAGCGGGCCCGGGTTCCATTCTCGCTCAGGACAGGCTCCTGAGTGAGGTTTTTTTGGGGTTTTTCCTCACCTGTAAGACAATTGTCAGGATGCCTAGGGCCCAACGGTCCCCGAAAATCATCCGGCCATCATCATCATCATCCTTATCATCATCATCCTTCACCAGTGTGGAAAGCAACGCGAAGTTACCACACCTATAATTCCCTAGTAAAGCTGTAAAGCATAGTATGAAAATGCTATGAATTCAGTGAAAGACCTAACCTCGGAATGGATTACTATGGAATTAATTGTAATATTTTATTTTATTTTATCTAATTTTGATATTCTTGCCGATCTTCTTAAAAAGTCAATTTCTGTGACTAATAATTTTATTTCTGTGTTTTTACTTCAACGTCCATGTTTCCGCACCATATAATAAAATACTCTTCACAATTGTGTTATATATTAATAATTTAGTCTTCTTGATTATATGCTTACTACATAAAATAGAATTTAATATGCCAATAACTTTCTTTGTCTCTAAATTTTTTAATTTAACGAATAGAATTGACAATATGAGAAACAACAGGTACGAACATGTTAAAAGAATGCCTACAGATAGAGTGACCCAGTTGTTACTAAAGTACAAACCAATAGAACATAGAAGTGTTGGACGCCCATTTACTAGATGGAAGCTTCATTAAATCCCACTTGATGTGAAAACAGGTCAAAAGGCCTATTTTCATGAAGTAGAAGAAGACTTAATTACTTACAAGGGAATATCGCGGCCCTCCCGCCGAAATCATCACTGAAATTTGGTTCCTTATTGAACACGAGAATAAGAAAGTTGTACAGTGAAATATGTTTTAATCATTTATAATCCCTAGAATAAGAAAAGTTGGGGACGCGCAAGCGAGTTAGAAGAATTTCCCTGGAAATATTAAACTTGTAAATGTTAATAAAATTTGAAGGCAAGATTACTAGAGTAAGTAGTGCATGAAGCCGCAATCAATTCTATTTTCTGTCTTAAAAGTATATTTCTTCATTAATTGCGAAATGAAAGTTTGCAATCTACCCGCCGAAAATTACAAAACTTTCTATGCTAAACAAAAATGAGAAAAAATATATAATCCTATATTTTTTAACGTTTATAACAGCTAGAATATGAGAACTAGATAGTGCACTAGCGACCATAAAATAATATTGCTGGAAGATATTAAACTTGTAAACAACAATAGAATTTGAAAGGAAGCTTATTATGCAACAAGCCGCAATCAATACGACTTTCTGTCCTACAGGTAATTGCTTCATTACTTACAAGAGAAGCGCTGCAGTCGTCCCACTGAAAGTCATTATCCAACTCTCCGAGTTCTGCAAGTGTCTTGCGAGTCTGCAAGAAAAACATCCGTCACGCTGAAACTGCATAAAATAAGTGAATGCGTTAGCAATTCAAAATTATGGTCCGATGTTGCTGATTTACTCATTACCTACAGGGTGTCTATAGAGTACTATTCAATTCAATGAAGGAAGGCAATTGTTTAAAAATTAATGTTATTGTAAAGTTATACACATATTCTACTGTCTTTCTACATGTCCACTATCCATGTGAAAACATATAAGTTTCTCCATTTCAGGTGTGTAACGAAATGTAGGCGGTTAACATTTAACAGTAAGAAAACCTGTTGTTCCTACGATACGATTCCATAAACCAAGGAGAAATAATAACGGTGTCTCGTACTGTGAAACGTAGAATTTTCCGTACAGTTAGGGCAATCAATTCCCTATCACTGGAAATTTGAACCTGCTGCATTGTTTCTGCTGATACGCGTCGTCATCCATGACATGCCTCATCCTCATCAAACACACACTGCCAGTACACTTTACTTTGATTACAATCAGACGATTATGTGCCTTTTTTGGGGCTCGTTTATGGAATTTATGGGTAAATTCAGCTCTGGCGTCCCCACATTATAATCCGCGTACCCGAGCACAAACAATGACGACCCGTTCTTCCATACTGAACATGTTGAACGAAGCTAACAGAGTATAAAAAAAAGAAAACATAGTAGTGTTTTCATGAAAATGGATGACTTTAGAGACACCCTGTATTTAATTTGCCAACACTTAAACTGAAAAAACTGAATTACTTGTGTCAACTTATTTAAACTTGTCGGAATACAGAAAAAAACAAATCGTGTTAGTTATTGCCCATTGCATATTGTTGTATAACTTGACACTAACAACTACTGATTATTTTTCTATTATTTTATTAAAATTCTAAATAAATTAAATTATTGTATCATTGCGATACATCGACAATTAAAGGACTAATAAACTTCTATGGCATATATATATCCATACATAGTAATTCTGCCCTAGGGCAGGTCTTTCGTTGCAATCATAGCACTTTCATGCTATGATTTGCAGCTTTACTAGGGAATTATAGATGTGGTAGCTTCTCGTTGCTTTCTACACCGGTGAAGGACGACGACGATAATGATAAGGATGGTAATTATGGCCGGTTGATTATCGGGGACCTTTGGGCCCTAAGCTTCCTGACATTTGTCTTGCAGGTGAGGAAAAACCCCGAAAAAAACCTCACCCAGGAGCTTTTCCCGACCAAGAATCGAACCCGGGCCCGCTACCTCGAGACCACAGCGGTATATATATATATTATATATATATATATATATATAGACATGATGGCTCTGTTACAGCCATTTTTAAATGTTGTATTTCATATGACCCTGTGATCCCGCCACTACAAATTATTTGATTTCGCTGTTTTTTGGAGCATACCTTCAACCTTTATTTCAATACCATATATTGAGTTTCGTAGTGAAAAATCGAAAATTGAGACGGGTATATCTTTTTTATTTTTTTACCACCTCGGTTAACCCGGAACTCCGTTAGTCGGGATCACATAACCGCGGCTCTACTGTAATTTGTTATGAGTGAACTGCTCTCCTTCGAGTCTGTGACGTAGTTCTTCTCACAGTAGCTGAGCTACGCGGGTAAAATACATACGTGCTGTTTCCCCTTACCAAATCCTTTCACCTTCTTATTAGATACTAATTTCATGTTTATGTGTCACACAAAATTTCAGACTCTGTTACGGAATACACTATGAGTGTTTTGATACGTAACACATGGTTTCCAGTATCTTATTACATAACAATTTGTTATTGATGTGATAAACACAATTTCACATGTATTGACGTAGACTTTCGCGGCCGGAGTTGCTTGGTGATCTTGAAGATTTTCGGGCTATAGGCCGTGGTCGTGAGGCTTGTAGTTCCCCGACCTTTCGTCAGAGACTGCGACTGGCATCCTTCCTTCCTTAAGGATGCCAGACGCAGTCTCTGGCGAAACGTTGGGGAACTACAAGCCTCACGACCACGGCCTACAACCCGAAAATATTCTTCAAGATCACAATTTCAGATGTTGCAGGGTGCGTCCCAAGGAGGCGAATAAAGGAACGGTTGGTGGAACAGCTTGTCAGTCCTCCCGACTGTGTCCAGTCGAACCCGTGGGTCATTTGTGAGGTCGTCAGGAGTTGAGCGATCTGACGTACGGTTAGTTCATGCTGCGCCCACTTCAGCAATAAAACGCGTCCCCCAAGTGGTGAAGAGGGGAAAAGGTCGGTGGATCTGCTAGTCAGTCCTCCCTGCCAAGTCTGATGGACTTGCGGACCATAAGTGGGGTCGACAGGAGATGAGCGCCTTGCGCTATAAGCTCACCACAGCAGGAGCATGCGGCCGTTGTGGTACCGAGGTGGTGGTTATCACTGTGTCGATCTCTTGGTTCTTTGAACCCGTAGATCATCTGTGGGGGCACCAGGTGAGATGAGCACCCTGGATGTCTACATTGCTCAGTGGCTTGACTCACAGCAGCGGCACGACGAGGCCTAGTCTTGCGAACAGGTTGGCTGGGAAAATACCAAGGTGCCTACTTTGTCGACGAATTACAGGCCAGGACACCGGTGCGGCGACGGAGGGGGCGCGATCGTTGGGTGTGGGATTTGCGCCGTCTCCTGGACCGTCGCTCCACTGACCCGAGGGCAATCTGTCAGGTCGTCAGGAGTTGAGCGATTAGACATACTAATGCTCAGGCTGGACTCACTGCAGCAACAGAACACGTAGCTGGGCGGTGCCAAGGGGAAAAGGTTGGTGGATCTGCTAGTCAATCTGCCCGGTTAAGTCTGATGGACTCGTGAACCATAAGTGGGTCGGCAGTACTATGTGTTTATCTGTTAGAGCTTGCGAGCTCCGTGCTGGCCCACAACGACGCGGCAGCAGGACACGTCCCTGGGAGGTAGACCAGGGCACGGCCGGGATCAGTGCAGCACGGGAGCGACTGCGGTGACTTTCTATTCTGCCTTCGGGCTCGTTAACCAACTGTGGGGTCGCCAGGAGATGATGTACTAAAGTCTCACACTGCGGGGCATGGTGAGTCTCAGAACGGCTGCAAGATGCGTCCCTGGAGGTAGAACAGGGGGATGGTCGGTGGATCTGCTATGCTTCCAAGCAAAGGAATCCTCCCGGCTAGGCTCATGGAGGCCGTGGACCAACTGTGGGGTCGTTAGTGGTGAGCGTCCTCACGTACTACGAAGCTTAGCAATTTAATCGAAATTGTGACTCCAACACCTTCTCCCGGGGTGTAGGCTTTAAGACGAGAACTTGAACAGTGGTCGCGAAGTTAATAAGGGAGTAAAAGAAGTTGGGACCTGGTGAGTGTCGCAAGGTGGAGGTGGGTCCAACTTATTGTTGATGATTGTCGACTCAGTGTTCTGATATAAAGAATCCATGGTTTCCAGTCCCTTACTAAACAGTGATTTCATGTTTATGTGACAGGCAAACTCTCCAGGTTGTTCTGGAATATTGACTGAGTATTTCGATATAAGAAAATCATGGTCTCCACTACGCTTTTATCAGAGGAAGCATTTTAGTTCCCGAACGAACATCTGATCGGATAGTTCTTGCTAGTGTACCTCTGACGTAAGAAAGATGTACAGGTAGATAGCACTACAATATTTGTACGCGTAGTAAAATATTGGTAATTTAGTAACAGACTCGTACATACTAGTTATGTTCCATTTATTATTATTATTATTATTTTTATTATTATTACTATTATTATTATTATTATTATTATTATTATTATTATTATTATTATTATTATTATTATTATTATTATGTCATAAATAAGGAGACTAGAAACATAATGGAAGCAGAACAAAGCATAATTGAAAGAATTGAGGAGAAGGAATTAAAGTGGTTAGCACATATTTAAGACGGGAAGATGGGCGATGGCCGAAGCAACTATATTAATGGGAACCGACCAGAAAGAAGAAAAGAGGGAGACCAAAGTAAACAAGGAAGGAAAATATGAAGACAGTAATGCAAGTAAGAGGACTAAGCATTGAAGATGCACATGATCGTAGGCTTTGGAGGTTTGGCACGGGAAGACGGCAGCAGCTGTAAAAATCCGAAGATAGATTATTATTATTATTATTATTATTATCATTATTATTATCATTATCATCATTATATTATTAACTTATTATTATCAATAACTTATCATTATTATTATTATTATTATTATTATTATTATTATTATTATTATTATTATGTACCAAATTACACCTTTCATTGCTCCGCGAAGCAAGCTTCCAACGTCAGAGTCCGAAAGTTCAGCCTTCCAGGCAATCGTAACTGATAATTTTCCAAACGTGTTCGGAAATGAGAATGCTTCGTGCAGTTATTTGAAATGATGAACCAGACAAACATTCAGAGACCGTTTAGGAATGTTGGATGATTATTTTTGTATAGAGAACCCAAGATTTCTAGTACCTTATTACACAGTCATTTAATGTTGACGTGACAGACAAACGTTTGGAGCTAGTTAAGAAATGTTGAATGAGTATTTTGACATAAGGAACCAACATTTTCTAGTATCTTATTACACTGTAATTGGATGTTGATCTACCAGACAAATTTTCAGTTTTAAGGGATTATGTTTTATTTAACAACTAAAGGGAAAATATTTTGCCTGAACCAGGATTTGAACCCAAGGTAATCAGTTTTACGCGCTGACCAGTTGTCCTATCCAGCCAATCCAGTAACAAATTATGTTTTGTCTATTTGAAATCCCCGTGTACCCAATAATAGTTAATTAATATTCACAATGTAACAAGGTTGCTTCTATGAAGAAGACATTATGACGGGATTCATTTCACGCCAAATTAGTTAATTATAAAAGTAATATTGAAGTTATTGTACTCAGGTAAGCAATTCGCATGCAATAGTTAACACAACAAAAGGTACATTTTTATAGTAAGGAAACTTCTTCATAATATAGAATTAATAATTATAAGTAAATATTTATACAATTAACTGGTATTAAAATAAACCAATTTAAAATGTTTAGAGAAACCAAATAGACAGTTAGGATTGACCATGTCAATAGAATGAAGTAAGGGAGGTTCCCTAATTAGATATTAAGATGGATACCATCTCAAAGAAGATATCAAGGTTACCCGCGACACAAGTGGAGTGGCGACATTGTTGAGGCAATGGCAAGAAGCTTACATATTGAAAAATACCAGAATGAAGGGGACACAGAGACGATGACAGCTATAAGAATCGTACTAAAGAAGAAGTAATAGTAGAAGAAGAAGAGACCAGAGATATGAAAATACCCCATGGCACAACATGCCTACAAGCCCCTTGGCCTACCATCCGGCTGCTGGCCTCACATCCACATCTATTAATCTTAGAGGTATATGAAAATCCAGCCAGTATAGGGGTGACATAGGGTCAGCATTTCGAGTCCCCCATCCGATATAATTGGTTTTCTCAACCTGGAGTCGCTACTTATTGTAGCTACACAAATACCTCAAGATGGTAGATGGGCACCGGTCCCATACTGGCCGAAATTCCATGAGAAAATTTCTTCCCTATGGAAACCCGAACCAGCGCAAGTCCCGTAGCTCTGCGCCTAGGCATCTTGCCTTCACCACTCGATTACGGCGCGGGTAACCAAAGATTGAAACCTGGAATTAATATGCTGAGAGAGCAATTACAAAATAAAACTATGTTTTCCTGAGGAAAAAACATGTAAAATCTGAAAACCGAGAAACAGCAACAGCACTTTGATGTTAATTACAGATTTTGTTGACGTGACGTCATTGACCTGGTTTTGATTTAATAAAGTTCAACTAGGTTAGAAGTGTACTTGTTTTTAATTACACATACTTATTATTTAGAGAATTAGTTTTGCTTCAGAAGTTTTTACCTAAGAATAAAGAAATAATCTAGATATTTGATAAACCAGTACTTGGAATGAGCTGCAGCAGAAACCAAATAAAATAAAGTCATAAAATTGCAACGGCTTCTGAGAAAAGTCATGCAAATATAATTTTTGCGCGATAGTGCGTTTTGTCATACTTACAGCAATGGCGACCTTGATTGAAAGTTCAACTTCATACATTTCGGGGTTGCAACCTCAATAACTATACTGTAATAATACAACTATACTGTAATATTAAATATTACAAACATGCGTATAGGAAGTAAAACCAGTCCCTCTATATATACTACTTACAATGTATATACAAAAAATATCCAAAAGGTGGTGTTAATATACATTATACGAAACAATCACTGCATTTTAAATTAACTTTATTTGAAACAATATAAAACAATAAATATGTATTTACCGCCATTTTATCACTAAAGTGGTCTCAAGACCTCCAGTTGTTTCAACTAATAAACATTGCTCACACTGTTAATGTTAGTCAATTGTTTATAATGAACGCATATATTTCCAACAAAGGTGTTATTATTTTACTATTATTTATTATTTTTAAAACACTATCGCGCAAAAAAATATGTACATCGCACGTTTGTGAAGTGTTTTACAGAATCTCGGAAATTAAAAACCGAGCTAACGCTCGGTTTTTAAATATTTTTCCTCGATTCTGTAAAATCCACTTCCCAACCTCGTATGGTAAATATACTATTATATGTCAGATGCATTATTTTACATTATCATTTTCCTATCACAGAGCTAACAAAGATGTTCAGGTACTTTTACTAATTGTTTTGATATCACGAACCTATATTTCAAGAAACTTATTAAACAGCAATATGATGTTAAATTAATATTTTGCTATAAGGGACCCTTTCAATCAATCAATCAATCAGGGGTCCAACAGCCTTTGCCGCATCACGCATTTCGATCGCCATGTCTCTTTCTCATTCCATTCATCTTCTGCAGTTGCCCTGTCGAACGTAGTCATTCTAAGTTCTTCTCTCCATTGCGTTGCAGATCTTCCTCTTTTTCTCCTATTTCCTGAATTATAAATCAAAGTTATTTTTGGTCATCTCTCTTCCAACCTTTTCATATGACAAAACCATAGTAACTGTTTAGTTTCTATTCACTCAGCACTTGTAAAAAACCTTACAGTTCGTCTTCGAATTACTGCATTTGGCAAATGTTGCTCTTCTTGAGAAGATCATTTCCACTCTCTCAGTTATCCTTTTATATTTCCCCGATAGTTACCAACACTCGAGTTATAAGATAATAGTGGTTCCACCACAGCACTATATATCCTCATCTTTGTACTGATGTTCATTTTATTCCACCATAACAGCTTGTTTAAAATATAAATAAAGCTCTGTTCGTTATATAAAATAATTAATTATAAGTAAATATTTAGACAAATTACCGCAAAAATTTAATCAAATTAGCATTTATAACCAACTAATTCAATAGACTATCGAATCCTTAGTTTATGCTCGCGCGGTCATAAGCTCTCCATACATTCCTGTCCCGAGGTAATGTTTTCCAAACCATCGCCCCGTATAATTGACTTCCCTCAAATCATGTTAAATGTTGTTATTGGCCTACCTACTAGGAGCTTTCTCTCTGATTATCTTATGAAGAAGATAATGGAATTTATTGCCTTTTTTTTCAGAATAAAGAAAATACATATGCATTTACATTGCGCACGGGCCTGCCTGGCCGTACGTGCATTATTTTTCCATGAATAAAAAAAATAAAACTAATAATATAAACAAATACCTACAAATACATCTGTATAAAAAAAAAACAATAACAGGCTACATATAAGTAAAATCTATGTCTACACTAAATCACAATAATACATATCTACATTCATCCACATTCCGTACATTAATATTTTAAAAAAATGCTAGAAAACAAATTAGAAAAAAAAACACACACACCCCCACAATGTCCATGTCCTTCTTCCATTGCCCACTGATGCCACAAGTTCTGTATAATTGTAGGCTTTCACGGCCGGCGTCTTGATCCATATTTGGTTCGTCTTCCGGGCTTATAGGCCGTGGTCCGGTTGTCTTCATACTCGACGTTTTGTCTACTGCTGCGGTAGACCTCATCAGGAGATGCTGCGTGCTCTCTGTGAACTCCTCAACAGTCGGCTGTCGTCTTCTCTATTCGTCTGTCTGTTCATTTCTCTTTGGTCCAAAAGTTTTCTTACTTTTACTTTTAAGGGCCTCTCCACTTTTCAGCGGTTACCCTGTATTCCCATTCGCCATTCTTGCCGATCACGCCATTCATCCTCCTCCAGACCTCGGTCGTTCATCAATCAATGGATCTCTCCTCTCCAAGTTGTTCTTGGCCTGCCCCGTTTCTTCTACCAGAAGGTGACCATTCCAAAAGAGTTCTGGGCCACCTATCATACTCCATTCTCCTGACATGGCCATACCACTGAAGAGCTCGTCTTTCGATTCTTTCCACCACTGTCTCCTCCATATCCATCATCTGCCTCACTTCTTCATTTCTTCTTCTTTCCAACCTGGACACCCTGGCACTGCGTCTTATTCCATCCATCTCCACTGCCAAGATCTTAGTTTTTTGTCCCTCTACCAAAGTCCATCCCTCAGCACCATATGTCATTATGCTTTCCACAACAGACTTCAAAATTCTCCTCTTCGTGTGGTTTGACATGGTCCTACTCCACAGTACTCCATTCAACATTTTTATGGATCTTCGTGCTTGTACTAACCTGCTATCTACTTCAGCTTTACAGCTCCCTGATTCATCAATAAGTGATCCCAAATATTTAAATTTTTTAACAGCTCTAATAATTCCTTGGGATAGGGATATATCTCTTCCGCTTCCTCCTACTACAAGATATTCAGTTTTTTCCATATTTACTCCTAATCCTCCTATTTCAAAAGCTTTAAGAAGTTTTCTCATCATGTATTTCACATCCTCACGACTCTGAGCTATCAACACTTGATCGTCTGCAAATAATAAGGAATGTATTGTGCCACCTTGGACTGGTACTCCCATGCCTCCACAATATCGATTCCACTGCTCCAATATATGCTGGATGTATATTTTGAACAGAGTAGGGGACATACTACAGCCCTGTCGCAGGCCTTTAGTAGTTCTGAATGGAGAGGATATCATCTTACCCACTTTAACCGAAGCCTGACACTGCTGGTACAACCGTCGGACAAGTGAAATCGTTGGTAAATCGATACCAACATCAACCATTGCATCCCAAAGTTGGTTGATTGGCACTGAGTCATAGGCCTTTTCTAAATCAACAAATATCAATGAATTTCCTGGCCCTTAGTATGTGATTTTTCCGTTATCTGTCTCAGACTAAAAATGTGATCCATGCATGATTTCCCTCTGGTAAATCCTGCTTGGTCTTCCAACATTCTTCCTTCGATAGTGTGTTCAAGTCGGTTTGTGATGATACTACTAAAAATTCTACTCATGGATGACATCACACTGATTCCTCTGTAATTTCCAGGGTCTTTACGATTTCCCTTTTTATGAATAGATGTTATATATGACATACACCAATCCTTTGGTATTTCATCACCCTCCAAAATCTGATTAAACATTTTACAGATAAGTCTTTTTAATAAGGGGGGGCCATATTTCCATAATTCTGTCATTATTCCACCGGGTCCACTGGCTTTACCATTCTTTGCTTTTTTTCAGTGCCTGATTTATTTCTTCCTCTAAAATAGGTTCCATACGTGACGATATATTGTCCATATACTCCAAATTTTCACATTTTAGTCCCTTCCTTTTCTCAACAAGCAGATTTTTAAAGTGCTTCTCCCATTGTTCCATATTCACAAGATTTAAGGCTGGTGATGGATTATTAACTGCCCTCATCCTCCTTATAACTCTCCATGCCTCTGCAGATCTTCTGTATCCTAATGAATGATCGATTTCAGCACATACTTTTTCCCATGATTCTTCTTTACATTTTATTATAACCTTCTTTACCTTTCTGTTGCATTCTCTATACTTCTGTAGGTCTTCTTCACTCTTAGAGCTCAACCACTTATAGTACAATTTCTTTTTTTCATTAATAATTTCCAGTGCTTCCATAGTCATCCATTCTGTCCTTCCTCCACTTTTCCTCTCCCTTCCCAACACTTCCTCAGCTACTCCATTAACACAATGTTTTAAAAAATCATACAGGCCTTCAGCATTCAAATCCTCCTCTACTACTTTCAGTCTATTGTTCAGCCTTTCCTGATATAGGTAACGTACACTATCTTCCTGTAATAGATGCACCAAATATCTGGGGTCATCTATAATAGTCATTTCTTTATTTTTCTGAGTTTTAGTTGTTTTTAATTTAGTTTTCATTGGGAACGCAATTTTTGATACAACAATATAATGATCCGATCCACATTCTATCTTCCTCCGTACTCTAACATCTTGTACTTTAATCAATCGTTGCTGTCTTACTATTACGTAGTCTATAATATACTTCAAATTCCTGGAGTGGTTTACCCAGGTATATTTATGTATATCCTTGTGTTTAAACTTTGTATTCATGATAACACATTCCTGCTCCTTACAGAATTCAATCAACCTCCTGCCATTATCATTTTCTGTATCTTCTCCCCAGGCTCCAACAATGTTACTATTAATTTTTCTACCGACACGTCCATTAAAATCTCCCATTAGCAGGAGCTCATGTCCATTCACACAATCATCAATTACTTCTCTCACATTTTCATAAAAAACCCTTTTCTCATCAACTGAAGCATCGTTGTTGGGGGCATATACCCCTATTACATCCACAGTAGTTTCATGAATACGTATAGTTATCTTAATTATCCTGTCACTTATTTCTTTCCAATTAACTATTCCAGATTTCCATTTCTTCTTTATGAGGATAGCCACTCCTGATTTTGCTCTCTCTGAGTAAATGTTTCTCACTGTTTACTAGTTATTCGTTGCCGGATCAATTCTCAATTTCTGCCATGTGTCTGGCTTATAGCAATTTGTCATTGGCAGCCGCCAATAACTTTGTCCGACAAACTTGAGTTTTTACTTATTAATGTCGCTATTGCTTGAAGCTCTTTCCCTGCTAAATGCCGAATTATCTAGCTGGTGAGATTCTAGCAGCTTCAGGGTAGCATCAAGTCCAGTTGAGTGCGGACGTGTGTGTGCCTCCAAGCAATGAGGCTTGTAATAAAGAATATGAAGTGTTTTTTGACAAGTTTACTTGAATAGTATTTCATATGAATAAATGCGTTTCCTTTTTTATATGGCCATCATTTAATTATCCATATGTAAGGATTACTTGTTTCGTAAAGCTATCAGTTGTAAAGTACGAAGAAAATGCTACAACAAATGGAATGATCTACAAGGAAACTTCAAATAGTGAAACATATTTAAATATAGGGCTATTCTAAAAGAAGGAACTGATTTCAAACATTTCTTCCAAACTACAAAAAATAGAAACACAATCCCAACGTTCGTAAAAAAGAGAAACGTTTGAGGTTTCGATCATGGCCGCATTGCGCTGTTGCGATCATAGTCGCATTGACGCTGTTAGATTGGAAGAGGAGAAGATCAACTTCATCGCCGGTGGCCTCCCAGGTCACCAGACCTAACCCCGTGTGATTTTTATCTGTGGGGTTCGTAAAAGACCGTGTTTTTATTCCCCCTATACCCGACACTCTTGAAAATTTGCTACATCGAATTGTTGAAGCTGTGAATTCGATAACTAGAGACGAGCTGATTCGCGTGGCAAGAAATGAGCCACCGTTTTAATATTTGTCGTGTAACACATGGTGCTCATATTGAATGCATAAAATAGTGAATTTTGAACTTTTCTCTTTCCAGGAACGTTAGAATTGTGTTTATATATATATATATATTTTTTTAGTCTGTTCCTTCTTTTTGAATAGCCCTGTATAAACAGTCCTACATTAAGTCACTGGCTCTAGGCCCGTTAGAGAGTGGAACGCCTCTGACCAATCACTTGGAGAATAACAGTTTTATATATCTTCATTAACATTATTAGATAAACGAAATATCATAAAGCAGTAATTAATCTGCTGAGAGGCCAATTATAAAAAGAAATATCACCCACTCTTTATCTTTGTAGGAACTTCTACGTGCCTGACATTATCCAACATTACAGGTTGAGTCCAGTCGGGATAGGATTTTTTAAACACACACACACATACTTTTTTGACCATATAACGACATGGATGGCTTCACTTAATAGGTGATTATTTTAATATCACAACCACATCCGAGACAATACGAAAATTTAAGACATGACGAACATTTCGCTCATAAATTCGTATTAAACAATGTGAAATTTAAATGGATAATTCTACTGGCCAGATGCTGTTTGGGACTATTCTGTCCTTAAATTGAAGATGAGGGAAAAAAACCTTATCCAGGAAACTTGTCCCGATATCATATCCGGGTCTGTTACAGCCGAGAGAACGATGATACCATTAGATTACATAATTATATTTAGGCCGCACTCACTTTGCATGCGTTATCGTACAAAAATCGGTCTCGTGACCATGTACCAAAACGCACGAACGATCCCGATTCTTCTAGTACTATGGGAGCCCTCACACTAGCTGCGAATTATTCGTACGTTTATGCACGGATAGTTCCGACGTCCGAAATCAATCCCAATTTTTTGCGATATTTTATTAAGTTTTACGTTTAATATATAAAATAATGGACATCAAATATTTTATTAGTTTGGATTTTGGACACAAATATTCATAGGATCAAACTGATTGAACTTATCATTAACGTGACCATCAACGTAGGGCAATGAAAGAAATATCCGGACAATTAAAAATATAACAAACATTACATAGATCGTATTAAGTATTGTTTTTACCGTAATTTTTATTGCGGGAGAAATACATTTTGAGTGTATCCGTGATATTATGAGCATTCGTTGCGCTTCTAATCTCTCCTACGGTCACGAATCTATTTCTATTATCACGAAACAAATTATTCATTGCGTAACAAAGATATATCACAAACTCGATTGTACAGTAACGGCACAACGGGAAGAATACCTTCCTGACTGAGAAAAACGTGTGTGCACTCAATTCGCACGACCGGTATCGTACGTTAACGACAATACAGATTTGTATCTGAAGTGAGTGCGGCCTTATTCACTCAGTTCCGGGGGAAAAAATCTTAAATCCTAGAAATAGTAACAACTGACAGAATATTAACTATAGCATTTCGTTAGCGTGACGTCATTAACCTGGTTTTGATTTAATAAAGTTCAACTAGGTCACAAATGCACTTGTGTTTTAATTATATACACTTATTACTTACGGTGGAGTATTAGTTTCGCTTGAGAAGTTTTTACTTAAGAATAAACTAAGTTTCTACATATTTGATATACCAGCACTTGGAATGAACTGCAGCAGAAAACAAATAAAACACAGCCATGAAATGTGCAACGACGTTTAGGAAAAGTGATGCAAGTGAAATTTGTATATCACGTACAATTTTTAATGTTTGATGAAAATTAAGAT
The DNA here is from genome assembly GCA_030220185.1 of Diploptera punctata. NCBI lineage: Eukaryota > Metazoa > Arthropoda > Insecta > Blattodea > Blaberidae > Diploptera > Diploptera punctata. Next base: position 493,316 of record JASPKZ010010679.1, on the reverse strand, counting down.
ACAAATCTATTAAAAAGTTAACACATGTTAAGATTATTTTATGGAGTGTTTTGATGTAAGGAACCTAAGGTATTTAGCACATTATTACTGATTAATTTAATACGGATGTGTCAGACAAACTTTCAGATATTCTAGAGGGGAAATGGAATGTGTGTTTTGATTTATAGAATCCATGGTCTTTATTGCTTAATAATACAATAATTTGACGTTGGCAAACTTTCAGGGATTATTGAGAAATATTGATTGAAGGAATCCATAGTCTCCAGTACCTTACAGTAACATTGATGTGTCAGAGATACTTTCAGAGGTTATTTAGGGATGTTTCTGTGTGGTTTGATATAAGGAATCCATGGTCTCTAGTACCTTATGAGCAGTAACGTTATGTCCATGTTTCAGATGCACTTTTAGAGGTTCTTGAGGGTTGTTATTTCAGTAATTTGATATAAGGAACCCACGGGATTCAACAGTAATTTGAAGTTGATATGTCATACACACTTTCAGAGGTTCATGTTAATGTTATCTGAGTGTTTTTATAATAGGAATCCATGATACCCTGTAATTATTAACAGCAATTTAACGTTTGTCTGCCCGGAGAGCTAGTGGTTATGTTCCTTGTCTCTGGTCCACAGTGTCGCAGATTAAAATCCGACCGAGGTAGATGAATTTTTAAGATGGAAAAAATCAAGTAGCAAGTCCTCAGGGAGGGACGTTAAACTGTGAATCCCGAACCTGAACATTTTCTGGCTCGCAAAAGATTCTTACGCGGGATCTAATCAAAATATAGCGACACTATTCATCCTAATAACAAAGTAGTTGCCTACTTGATGTCTCGTTGAGACAGCATTTTTACCTGTACCATTAATGAAATCATTAGGAAATAAGCGTAACTAAATTAACTTGGTCTAGTAAATCCTAACAAAGGAGTCGCTGAGCCGAACAGTCGGTTGTTACGACGTTTTAGATGTAGGATTTAATGTTAATGTGTCAGAATTCTTTCAGAGGTTGTTGAGGGATATGCTTTGATATAAGAAACATATGGTCTTCGGTACTTAAACACAATCATTTCATGATGATGAGTCAAACTTTCAGAGACTGATGAAGGATGTTGGTTGAGTGTTTTGACATACGGAATCTATGGTTTTCTCTACCTTATTGAACAGTAATTTGATGATGGGTGTGTCAAACAAATGTTCAGAGTTTGTTGAGATTTGGTGGCCGAGCTTTTTTTATAAGAATCCTAAGATTTACTTGTACTATCGAATAGTAATGTGATGCTGATATGACAGAAAATTGGCAAAGTTTGTTTAGAGTAGTTGGTTGAGTATTTTGATATAAGGAATCCATGGTTTCCAGTATCTTACTAGACAGTAATTTGATTTTGACGTGCCGTACCTACTTTTAGTATTTTTAGGGAATTTATTCAATATTCTTATATAAGAACAAAACAATTATTCTAAACAAATATCCTCAAGAATCTCACGCATGTTTGTCTCACGCATGAACATCAAATGACTGTGCACTGGAAAGCAAAGTAAATCTAATCTATGTTAGGTATCAGTCAGTAAATTGTGCAATTAGTTACTGACGTGATCGATAGTTACAGAATACTTAGTGGATAACATTCGTGCTAACGACATGGTTGTCAATATGTTCTTTCAAGTTTCTGCTACATCCAATTGTGTATTCATGTTAGATTGGATAGATTATATTAAGTTAGCTTAAACTATGTAGATTATATTAGATTAGCTTATATAGGTTATATTTGATTAAGCTAATGCTCGGCGTGCGCTGCTACGCCTAAATAAATTAATGATAGCTAATATTCGGAGTGCACTGTTACGATAAAATATATATTTTTTGTTGAATAAGTAAAAATAAATTAATTCAATTATATGGTACACATTGCGACGAACTAAATATGACGGTTTCTAGAGTCAATTTTTAATTTTGAATTTCAGGTAAATCACCAGTTCTAATGGCCGGATGTTGCTGACTTTTGGACTGTACCTATCTCCGTATATTTTAATAACATATATTGAGTTTCGTTTTGAATCATCGAAAATTGCGGCCGCTAGACCTAGTATTAAATTTTCGTTCCAGGTAAACTTTACAGTTTTAGAGGATGACCGCGGCTAAACACTCGCTGTAACTGAAAACGTGTTTGTACAACATTTTTATGAATATCTGTTGTGCGGTTTATAATTCATAAACACACGAAGCCTGAATGTTTATACTGTATGGCTCGTAAATAGAAAATATTTGGTTATATTAGATTATGTAGTTAGATTAGATTAACGTGTTTTGCGTAAGTTAACCATTCTGTTTTAACAATAATAATTTACTCGTACATCTTCCAAAGATAATCTAGCGTATTTTGGGTTGTTTTATGTCAAATTCGCGTTAATTTTAAGGGATTTTCTGGACTTTTTTAAAAAAATACATACATATGCATTTATTCCCTAAATATAATATTCTACTATATTTAATGTTTGCGTTTTAGTGAATTCCGAAAGAATGAAGCTAACGAGGTTGATTTCATGAAAAGATGTTTCAAACGTTTTATGGATTTTCACCGATACTATTTGATAATGTATCTGTTAACGCACTAGTGACGTGATTTTCTCAGTACAGATCGGCATATAAAAGCCAATCAAAAAATAAACTAAAGTTCGTTAGCTAACAAAAACGGATTATCAAAATTAGAGTTCATCTGAAACGAAAGTTTATTTTTTTGGAACGAAACTCTGGATAAGCTATTGAAATAAATAAAGGCAGGTAACCTCGGGAATCAGCGAAATCCGACAATAATGGTTATAATTAATATTGAAATTTATTAATTAATCATCATCATCAAGTATCACGGTTTAATCCCATGTGCCTGGCTCCGGTCTCATAGATTATGATTCAAAAAGTTTAATTATTAATTAATATTGTATCTAATAGGATAATGTATTTATTAGGATACATTGCCATTTTAAAGGGTAATTCAATTGTATGGTATGCAGATACATTGGGACAAAACAAATATAGCGATTTGTAGAAAGATTATTTAAATTTCGGGTTCTAATAATTATATTATTACTAGCTAATACCCAGCGTTCGCTGCTACACCTAAATAAATGAAAATTAATGCGCTTTTATGTTTAGTTGAATAAGTAGAAGGAAAAATAATTATAAACTTATATTTTTAGATACTCCGTGCTGATTGCCCGGCGTTGCCCGGGAATCTACTTATCTCGATCTTCTTGGCATAAATGAGCTAAAAGACAAAATTCGTTATTGTGAGTTAACTGTAAAACAATACCCGCCATGTGCTGCTATGCTTGCATAGGAATCTACGTACCCGTTTCGATCTTCTTGGAAACTATGAAAGACAAAAATGGTTAATATGAGTTTTCCGTAAGAGATAAACTTAGCTGTAGCGGATATATTTGTAGAGCTTTTTCGAGATATTCAATAATGTCTACATTAATTTTATGTATTTGTTATGGTTTAGGCAGTGTAAGCCATTTAAGCGTCCAAAGAGCTACTTTTTCACGTTTTCCACTACAAAGGGCAATATTTAAGAGTGTAGGAGTTGAGTATCACAACTCTCTTATAGCCTATGTTCATACCGGGAATCTCCTGAACATTTTACAAAAAGCCCCATCACAATCGGTTGAACGGTATGGCCGCGTATAAAGTACGAACAAACAAACAAACATTCATTTTTATATATTAGATAACAATTAATAATTAATATAGAACGATTATTTAAATGTCGGGTTCTAATAATTAGTAGTAGTAGTAGGACTTTATTAGACAAAAAAGTAAGATATTTACAATATTATTTACAAATATGGGTCGCACGGGCAGTAAGCCGTACGTGCTGTTGACAGTCCGTTACAATAAAGTAATAATTGGTACTAGTGTAAAGAAAAATAAACAAAAACAGCAATGACATTAATAGCATTATACACTAAAAACATTAACATTACAATTACATAAAGAAAACACAATAATATTACAATTAAGTAATAACACAATAGCAATAACATTACAATTACATAAAGAAAAACAATAATAATATTACAATTAAATAATAACACAATAGCATTATACACTAAAAACATTAACATTACAATTACATAAAGAAAACACGATAATATTACAATTAAGTAATAACACAATAGCAATAACATTACAATTACATAAAGAAAAACAATAATAATATTACAATTAAATAATAACACAATAGCATTATACACTAAAAACATTAACATTACAATTACATAAAGAAAACACGATAATATTACAATTAAGTAATAACACAATAGCAATAACATTACAATTACATAAAGAAAACCAATAATAATATTACAATTAAATAATAACACAATAGCATTATACACTAAAAACACATTAACATTACAATTACATAAAGAAAACACAATAATAATATTACAATTAAATAATAACACAATAGCATTATACACTAAAAACATTAACATTACAATTACATAAAGAAAACACAATAATATTACAATTAGGTAATAACACAATAGCATTATACACTAAAAAAAACATTAACATTACAATTACATAAAGAAAACACATTAATATTACAATTAAATAATAACACAACAGCATTATACACTAATTAATTTATATATAATTGTTAATAATTAATGGTATTGCATTTTGATAACATATATTTATTCATGAATGAGTGTTGTCCTTATTTTTCGCGTTTTGTCCAGACATTTACCGACGTTTATCCAATTTTCTGGATTTACCAATAACTCGTAGCATGCCAATCTTTCCCGATTTGAATTTAGAAATCTTTCCGGTAATAACTGACGTCTCCAACATTCTAAATCATTACATTTTCCTAATATATGTATCTCATCTTCAAAGTTCCCGCACATTGGACATATTCGCATATCGTGATCGTCGCTAATTTTTAGAAATTTCCATGCCCCTAGCCTAAACCAAGCAAGCCCTGATCTCTCCTTAAATCCTAGGTTGAGTATATACGATTCTTTTCCCCAGACGTGTTTTAGGTCTCTTTGTAAACACAGTGAGCGTTTTCCTGTACATTCGGCGAAGGTATCTTGTTGGTTTACATCTAAGTACCTCCTCCTTATTTTTCTCCACACGTTCTTGCGATTTTCAGTCCCTTTTTCCCATATCCAGCCCATCCCAATCTTTTGGAGTTCTCTCCTAACCTCGTCTGCCCAAAATTTAACATCTATGTTTTTAATTTGGTGGTCGTAACAAATTGCTCTAAGCATTGTTTGTTCACCTTGGATTACTCGCAACCAGTATTTGAGTACACGAATTTTACAGTTAATGTCGTCCTGGAATGACCCGAATTCATATAAAATTCCACAGTTAGAAACGGCCTTACTAAGTCCTGTAATACACTTCAGAAAATGCGTATATACCTTATTTAGTATTTCCGTTCTTTGGAAACCCCAAATCTCACTACTATAGTGCATACTGGCCTGACCATCGCTCCATACATTTTTTCTAATGTGCTGACTGGAATATCAGGCACTCGACCCAGAATACCGAGTATACTGTTAAGTTGTCCCCTCCCTTTAAATAATGCTATATCAATGTGTTTTTTCCACTTTCCGTTCATTTTCAACGTCATACCAAGATATTCAAAATGTTTCACGTTTGAAGAACTTCATCTCTGTATTTCCATTCCTCTGTTCTACCATAAACCGTCCCATTTTTAAAGGTCATTGTTTTTGTCTTACTAACATTTACAGTCAATCCCCAATTCCTACAGTATATTTCCAGTAGGTCAAGACCTCTTTACAATCCCTTGATTGTCTTGGAACAGATAATTAAATCATCTGCATAAAACAGGACTGGGATTCTAACATTTCCTATCTCCGGAGCCTCAATTTCTCCTTCTAGCATTACGTCTACAATATCATCAACGAATAGATTAAATAGCATTGGTGATAAAATGCAACCTTGTCTCACTCCCCGATTGGCTTCACTGCTCTCTGTAATGTGCCCTTGGTCTACTTTTATACAAAATTTAACATATTTATAAATTGACATTATAGCATGTATCATTTTATGAGACAATCCTTTCCGATTTACTTTTTCCCAAAGTGCGCTTCGGTCCACAGTATCAAATGCCATCTCAAAATCAATGAATGCACAAAATAATTTACCCCCCTTCATTTTCAGATTGTCATCAATTAATGTTCTCAGAACAAATAGGTTGTCCACCGTGGAGTACCCTTCTCTAAAACCTGCCTGATATTTTGAGAATCCTATAGTTCTCTTTAGCCCATTGTCTGATTCGTTCGTAAAGTACTTTACAATATATTTTTCCGAACACTGACAAGAGACAAATTCCCCTATAACTTTCTGGTATCTGTGCCCCACCTTCCCCTTTGCATAGCGGTTGGATGACACCTGTCGCCCAGGCTTCCGGATAATCTCCTCCATTAAAAAATTTGTTGAACGCAGTTTTCAAAACGTCTAATAATTTATTGGATGATATCATATTTTTCAAGAATTCCCCTGGTATTCCATCAATTCCAGGTGTTTTACCATTGTTTAAACATTTAATGGAAGAAACCACTTCATTTTTCGAAATATCCTGATCCAGTAATTGAATATGTATTGGGTCAGGGATCTCAACTATATTTTCCTTGATTATATCTTAACCTCTCATTTCCCGGCACCCTATCAAAGTAACTTCTCCATTCCCTGGGCGTTATTCTTGTCCGATTTATGGACTTTACTTTGAGTTCCCTTAACGCTTTCCATATGTCCGCAATGTTCCCACTTTCAGTCTCGACTCTCATTTCTTCGGATTTCTTATTTTGCCATGCTAGTTTTGTTTCTGCCAATAATTCTTTATATTCCCTTCTCTCTTGCGCATAATTTTTTCTGCTTTCATCTGTGCTTTCTTTTCTAACTTTAAAAGACTACTTTCGACAAATTTCTTCTTCTTTCTACATGCATTATTGTACCACCCTTTGTCCTTCTGGTTCATTGCGTATTTAACCTTGAATTTTTTCCCCTGCTTTTTGAAAACATTCTGTCAAAGTTTTAATAATTTCCTCCCCGCTAAGATCATTTAATTGTAGATCCTGTATTAGCGTTTCCAAACTCCTGATAAATTCTTCTCTCAGATCCTCGATCCACCTGAAACGTGTAATTGGCCGCAATATTGTTGCCACCTCATCATTAACTGTCTCACTAATACCTTTCATATTTAAAATAAGTTTGTTTGGGAAGTGGTGTGATTCGATTCTGGAAACTATACGGAAATTACTTAGGACTGGAATCATGTCTTGTATGCATATTAAATAATCGATTACGCTACTTCCATTTTTATTAATAAATGTCAGTTCTCCATTTTTATCTTCCCCATATTTCCCATTCAGAATTTCAAGTTCAAATGCATCGCAAAAAGCTAACAATTGGTTTCCTTCTGAATTTAAAATCTTATCTTTGCTTGTCCTACCCTCACCTCGTGTTTCATTATCATCCGATTTTATAGTGATATTTTCCTCCCCAATCCTACAGTTAAAGTCCCCTAAAATTATTATTCCCGCTTCCGGAAACCTATCTTTTATTTCTGCCAACGAGTCAGACAATTCAACGAAAAAATTTGGATTGGCATAACTGGAATTTAGTGGTTGGCGGTAAATAGACAACAGACACATTTCTGCTCTTTCTTTATGGTAATATATACAAATTGCCTCTTTTAAAGTAATATTTACCTTTTTAATATATGGGTCTAAGTTAGCTTTATATAAAATGGCAAACCCGCCTGGATATCTACCTCTCTTTTCCTCTATTTTGATTACCCTTAAAATAACCTTTCATATTACATAGATTTACGCATTCATTAGCTTTTAACCATGTTTCTCCTAGAGCTAATATATCAAAAGTCTCAATAAACTCTACACATCTGTCCATTGAAAGTTTTGTTTTAACCCTTCGATATTCCATGAACCGACTGTCAACAAACCCTATTGTGTTCCCTTGTCATTAGTCTTACCTGTATTTTTCGAACATCCCCCTCTCTATAGTTCCTTTTCTGAGGGTAAATTCAGAAGTCTTAGTGATTTTCTTGTTGGAGTTCTTGTGTCCGCCGGTAGTTTCTCCTCTTAGAGGTGGGGTATGCTATTTTGCGTTCGGCCGTTTTTTGCTGTATGTTTATTGGATTCCTGGGAGTTAGTATCGTAGTGCTCCCTCTCTCTTTCTCTCGTGTAGAATTTTCTCCCTCCTCTGCTGTAAGGAGACCACCTGCTGTTGAAGCGTCCCCTGTAGGTTTTGGCGACTCGCTGTCAATGACCTCTTCAAATTCATTTTCAGAGTTGTCCATATTTTGTAGTTTTTCCCTGCTCCAGATTCGTCCATTTATAATCAATTTATTAAATTGCATGATTGCATGGCAGCCCTGCCTCCTCGCCTCGAGCGTGTGTCGCTTAAGAAAGTCCCTTTCGCGGCGCACCTTCTCACTAAAGTCTTCGGCAATATTGATACCAGTCCCTTTAAGATATTTACTGTCTCTAAGGATCCAACTTTTTATTTTGTAGTGTGATAATTTGCATACAATCGGTCTCTTTCCACTATTCCAACGACCTACTCTGTGCGCTCTTTCAATGTCACTGTCCACCAAATCAATCCCGATTTGCGCCACTACTCTTTTAATTATATGTTCAGTTTCCTCCCAGCTCCCCCTGTCTTCTTCATGCACTCCATATATCGCAATATTATTACGGCGACTCTGGTTTTCGAGATAGTCTAATTTAGATTCCAGCCATTTCAATCTGTCCTCCATCCGATGCATGTTCGTCTCAATATCACGAATTTTTTCACCCACGTTGCACTTTTCAAACCCCTCTTTCACTTCAGTTGACAATGTTTCAATCAGCTTTCTAACTTCTTCCATAATGCTTTGTCCCCTGCACACTTCAATTATATTATAACACTAACACTGGTCAACATGATTTTTGTCTCATGAGTACCAATAGTTGTAATTAATGCTGTTTTTTAATCCTGTTCCAAATATGTATTCGGAATTTCTCCATCGCCCAGAGATTTTATATTTCAATTTCATTTAATGGATTTAAATAATTATTTCTTTTAATAAACCTAGATTTCTTCCCGGAAAATCTTGGCGCAGTGAGCGATGAGCACGGGGAACACTTTCATCAGGAGATTTCAGCAATGGAAAATATATATCAAGGCAAATGGAATCCTAATATGCTGGCCGATTATTGTTGGACCATAAAGAGGGATGCTCCACAGGCGAAATATAGCAGAAAATCGTCATCTCTTACTTTGTAGGTGAGTCCGAATGTTCGAATATTGTGTAGTTACGAATGCAGATAATATTAAAGTGTTTGAAATTATAAATGCCTGTCTCTCGGAAACCTTGGGTGACGGAGAAAAACCGATATCATATTTGAATTCAGGAGAAAACCTACTATCACAATGACATACATTTCTTTCTGAGACTAAACAAGTTTCGTGTTTTGTTGCTCGGTGTTATTTATTAATAGTTAATTAATTAACGAATATTTAAATTTCGGGTTCTAATAATTATATTATTATAACAATTGTTAATTAATTAATAATTTTCATAAGATAATTATTAGAACCCGAAATATAAATAATCGTTCTACAAACCGCAGTTTAATTATCCCTTAAAATGGCAATGTATCATATTAGATATTTTGGTTTAATTTATTAATAGTTTTATTAAAGGAATGAACAAATTAATCAATAGAAATTATTTCAATGTGTATCAAATTATACAATATGCAGTATGTACTGTAATAACTTGGGCTATGGTTATGCATGATTTGTTTTCACTGCAGTCTTTCATGTCAATAATTTGGCATAAGGAATGTTTCCAATTCATTGGTTAACAAAAGAAAGATGTATCTCGTTAACGAAAAAAATCTGATCATAAATTTGACTAGCTGAGGAATTCGCTTATTTTACGCAGTTCCTGTGTGACAGCCTTCATTTTTTTCTTTCCCAATATACCTATTTAATGTTTATTTTATTTAATTACACTTTTCTTGAGACAAAAAATGTTGACGACTATTTCTTTCACAAGGGAAAGTTTAAGTGGCTGTTCCTGAAAACATTTAATTAAGCCAAGACTTGGTGAGCTGTCAAGAAAATAACTTGGAAGCTCAATGCTTCATTAGGAATTATTTTACAAGTAGACAACATTGTTTTCTGTTGAATAAGAATAGAACAATGGCAGATGTACTTACAAACTCACTGTTTAGATTGGTTTACTCCACCCACCCATCTACTGTCAGTTTCTATTATGAATTGATCAATTTTATTCCTTGCAAGCAGAATATATTAATAAATACCCACTTCATAATATACTATGAATTGTATAGAATTCATTTTCAATTTACTACGCAGCAGTAAACAGTTAGGCCTATTGTAAGATACGGGAGTATTTGTAGATGAGGTATTAATAGCATTATTATTGTTTATTTGGAATATTATTAAGCCATTCGTCTCAGAAGACGAGTTCTATATAACGTCCATAATTCGGAATATCAACAAAGCTTGATAAATGTAAATATTTATTATTATTATTATTATTATTATTATTATTATTATTATTATTATTATTATTATTATTATTATTAATCTTCTTATCTATCTCAGTTTAATCTCTCATCTTAAAGGCACCTTTTACATGCCAAACGCAATCCGGGCTTTACCGTGGCACGACATAATACAGGATGCGACATAAGTCAATTAACCATTGCACAAAATTAAAATAAGTAACTATAAGTTGTTTATAGACATCGTACTGGACAACATGAGAACAAATCACCATTATATATGTTCCTCATGTAGTTAATTACATACTTTTATAATTATTTGTGCGTCTTTTTCTTACTTTTTTATTTCCACTTATGTGTATTATCGCCTCACTATGATGCTTAACAAGCGCCTCGCTTTGTTTCCCCGCAACTGTTATATGTTATTAGAATACAAAGATCCTGAGTACCGCGAGTACCACGTTGCTGCCACATTGCTGTTCTTCCCTCAGCTTCAATTAAAACTCGGAACGTGGAACAGTCGATCCAGTTATAAAAATGTATACCGTAATTAATTGTTATAATTATCAGTGATTTATTGTGATATGTAGCTTGAATAATAATACAATATCTACAAATTATATTTGTTTAATATATAAGTGATTCCAACATGTAGCGGCCATGGGAAAATGTTTCAGACCCGAACGATTAATAATAATAAATAATAATAATAATAATAATAATAATAATAATATTAATGATAATGATGATAATGATGATAATAAAAATAATAATAATAATATGTAAATTTGAGCATAATGTTGTATGAATATTAAATTTATGTAGACCTACGAGCTATATAATGTTGGAATTAAATTATTTAATAAATGAGTACATATATAATTTTAATTGTAAAAGTTAAACAATACCAAATAATAACATAAAAATTAAATAATAACTTAAATAATAATGTCTTCTGTCATTGTGTAATAAACGCCCATAGCGCTATGAGAAACGTGACAACATCGCATGTCAAGCACTGGCTCTCGGCACCCGCTTTTATATAAACTGTTAATCACCACAGTGAGGCGATAATACATACTCATGAATGACATACAATTCCCTAGGAACAAGTAAACCTATTTAATTCATTACTTTTATTCATTGCTTCACTGGGTTGAATCCTCAATTAATATTTTTTCTGTGTATCCCTTCCTGCTCATATCACATGTAATACGATGAGTCCCAACAAAATAATCAAAATTGTACCGTTATATTTACTAAGTTAGAAAATACGAGCTGTTTTATCGACATTTTATCAATCAATCGTTTGTTCTTAGCAATTCCCCTAATAAGTACGGAGACCAGTTTGTCTATTCTTTGGAAGTGACGACGATGTGTGTCCGCAATTTAAGAAGTTCAAATATAGAACCAAGATCTTCAGCGATCAACGTTGATGAGAAATCACATATATTAAAAAATAATGTGAGCAAATACAACGATGAACGCTGACGATTGGACTAATTGCAGAGCCTTGTGGTGCTCCGGCATTCATTTTAAATTCAGTAGAAAGATGGTCATTAATTTTAACTTTAGCTTTTCTATTGTTTAGGAAATTAGAAAACCATCTTATGAGGCTAATTGGAAAATTTAGACGTGTAAGTTTGGTTCTTAATCCATCATGCCACATGGAGTCAAAAGCTTTTTGAACGTCCATAAACCTTTAATGTTAAATCTTTATTAAAGTTTGCATTTTCTATAGGTGTAAATACTCTTAGAAGTTGATCAGTGATTTCTATTCCAGGTCTAAATCCAGCTTGACTATCCGGTAACGAGTTTATGATTACATTTTGCTACAATTATTCTTTCTAGTAATTTTGAGATGGTATTAGTTAAGCTAATAGGTCTGTACGATAGTACATTACTGGGATCTTTATTAGGTTTAGGGAACATTAAGATATGTGCTTCTTTCCATATTTGAGAAAGATGTCCTATTGTGAAGCTAGCTGAGAATAATTTAGTGATATATGGTAATGCCTTTTCTGATAAATTTTTCCAGATGACATTAGAGATGCCATCTGGACCTGGGACTTTTAATTTTTTAGGGCTGATTTAGTATCTTCAATTGTGGAAAAATCAAAGTTTTGTGGAAGAATTTGTAAGGATTTAAATAAGAAAGCGTGATCCGCTACGAAATTTTCAGCTTCTAAGAGTAAGTTGTTGCACAAATTTGTTTTGTTACTTATTTGAATGTGGCGGACCGCAGTGAAAACGGATTCTTGTATAATTGTTATTATTAAGTAAATTGTATAATTAGACACACATTTAAGTGGTATCTTTTTGTTCTTTTTCTCTTGATTTATTGAAAATACTAAATTAACTGAACCAACTGATGTAACCAAAAGAATACATTTACGAATTTAAAGGTGAATGTGTTTTGTGTGCCTTGCAGTTGTAGGAGTGGTACTCATGCAGCTGATAATTCTTTACCGAAGTTGGTGAAGTAATGTCCTATGGTGCAAGAGATGAAGAATAGTGTGTGGTATTCACCTACTACAACATTACCTCTAACCTCTAACCTCTAACTGGGAGCTATCAGTGTGTGTGTATGCTGATGATCTCAATTTACCTACATTCACCTCCTCATTCTCTCTATAACAGCTTGATGAAAATGAATGACGATCTCATATCCATCTTTAACTGGTCTTCAAGTATCGGTCTAAATCTAAATCCTAACAAGACACAAGTAATTCTAATGGGACAACAAAGACTGCTTACAACCTTTGACATATCTACACTTCCAAACATTACTATAAATAATATAATTATCCCTTATTCTTCTTCAGTAATAGATCTCGGACTACATCTAGACGCAAATTTAACCTGACAAACACAAGTGAAACACATATGTAAAAAGACTTTCTCCATCTTACATTATCTTAGACGTTTAAAGAATTTTCTCCCAGTTTCGTTTAAAACAAATCCTAGTGCAGAATCTTGTGTTACCACACTTCGATTATTGTGACATTATATATAATGATCTAAACTATGCCTTGTCGCAGAGACTGCAGCGTGTTCATAATGCTTGCATTCGATTCATTTTCAATATCCGCCGTTATGACCATATTTCCGAACACTTTAATAACCTCTCTTGGCTCCGTCTTACTGACAGACGTAAATTGCACTCTCTTTCGCTACTTTTCAAGCTTCTGAATTCCTACATTCCTACTTACCTGGCGTCCAGATTTGAGAAGTTATCCTCCTACCACAATATTGACACTAGGTCACAAGATAGCAGTCTGCTAACAATTCCTCTTCTAGCACTTCCTCCTATTCTACTTCCTTCACAGTAGCCTCCGCCCGCTCCTGGAATCTCCTTCCTCAAGATATCAGGGGTTGCCGCACACTTGGCACCTTTAAGTCACGCTTATACAGTTACCTGTTGTCTAATAATTAATTTTTCTCTATTTATTTAATTTTATACTATGTCATTAATCTTTTCCTCGTTTTTTTATATATTTTGTACATATTATATATTTAATTCGTTAAATTTAGAGTAAATCAAAATATATTATAAATATTAATTGTATTGTATTCATAACTTGTAATCGTTTATATATACATATTGTAATTTAGATTTAAGACTTTTCTTTTGTATTTTTTTTTAAACCTGGTTGAGTGGTAGACAAGGCCTTAAGGCCTTAACTCTGCCAGGTAAAATAAAGCTATATTATTATTATTATTATATACATATGTTTTTTTTCTTTTGCTTAATGCCACCAGGTTGTCTTTTATGACATTTCTGGCATTCTCCTCTGGCATTGGCGGAATTGTAATCCATTTCTTAGGTTGGGGCACCTGGAAGGTGGAGTTACGTTACCCCGATGATATGATGGGTGATAAATAATAATGAAGCGCCAGGAGAGTTCTTAACCTAAATTCCAGACCATGAGCAACCATAGGAATAATTCCCTTTAAGAAAAAAATCCTAGGGTCTGACCGGGAATCAAACCCGGGACCTCACAGACCCGGATCATTAACGCTGACCACTAACCAATATATATCGATATTATAATTACAGTGCTACCAGAGGGCAGTTTCTTGGATAGCGTAAACTGGCATCGAACTCAAGTATAAATTCAGACGTCCGGGTTCAAATCCCCGTCCAAGCATCTATTTTTCTTTTCATGTCATACACATATAGAGCCATACAAAGTATATATTAGAATTCCAAAATCAAAATTAAATTACCAGATGGAGATATAACAGAACATTTAAACGCAAGCAAAGATATTTAACAAGGATATGGACTTCCTCCACTCGTATTCTATATGTATGTATGTATGTATGTATGTATGTATGTATGTATGTATATATATATATAATATATATATATATATAAATATCTGTGGTCTCAAGGTAGCGTGCTGCTATGTCACGCAGCGGGCCCGGGTCCGATCGCCGGTCGGGGCAGTTTTTCTGGGTTAGGTTTTTATCGGGGTTTTTCCTCACCTGTAAGACAAATGTCAGGAAAACGTTAAGGCCCAAACGGTCCCGGAAATCATATGGCCATCTTCATCATCATCGTCATCCTTATTATCATCATCATCACCATCATCCTTCACCGGTGTGGAAAGCAACGGGAAGCTACCACACCTAGACAATTACCTAGTAAAGCTGCAAGCAAGCATGAAAATGCTATGATTGTAGTGAAGGACCTACCTTCAGGCAGAATTACTATGGATGGATGTGTGTGTGTGTATATATATATATTTGTGTGTGTGTGTTATAAATAAATTTTTGACATTGAGGAATGCAGGCTTAATATATATATATATATATATATATATATATATATATAGCCTTAGATATCGAGGATAATAGTTTCTAGGCCACTTCCGAGACAGCACGAGCATGTAATACAAGACACTCATTCATCACTAAATAAGGCGAATATGATAGCGTTCCGTAGTTTATTATGGCCAAGTATATTTATCGTGGTCTTATATGACCTCTAGCTAACAAATCTGTGCAACGCAATTGTTTTATGCGAGAAAAAGGCTGTGTAAACTTCATGCAATACTCAAGTTTGACATGCTTAATTTAATAATGAACTCTGAAGGAATGAAGCTATTTATGTTTGTCTTATAAAAAAGTTCTTTCCCATGCGGGTATTAGAGCGCTCCCTAATGGGAGTGTTAAAGCAAGCTAATTTAGTTAACCGTTTTTACCTATAGATGCCAGCGACTGATATGGTGTCAGTCAGACACCTGTTGGGAAACCAGGTGCCTCTTTATTCAAGCTTGTGGTTCATTTTACGAACCATAAAATCTTCAGAACCGGAAAAAATAACCCTTTGATTTTTAAACCTAAAAATCCATCGACCTCTGCCATGCTATGCTTGCAGCTTTACTAGGGAATTGTAGGTGTGGTAGCTTCCCGTTGCTTTCCACACCAGTGAAGGATGATGATTATGATAGGGATATGATTTCGGGGACCGTTTGGGTCTTAAAGTTTTCCTGACATTTGTCTTACAGGTGAGGAAAAACCTTGATAAAAACCTAACCCAGAAAAACTGCCCCGACCGGCGATCGAACCCGGGCCCGCTGCGTGACAAGGCAGCACGCTACCTATATATGTGTGTGTGTGTGTGTCAGCAATTTTTGTTTTATCAGAACTAAACTTGACATCAAGCAACTAATTTAAAAAAGTAAGGTCGAGTTCGTTAACCAGCAAAGTCGCGGATCATTAAGTGTAGAAAATAACCTGAAACGAAAATAAAAATAATTCTAACGGTCGCAATTTTCGATGTTTCACAACAAAAATCAATCTATGCTATTAAAATGAAGAGAGGAAGCTTTTCGCTAAAAAAAAAGAAAAATAAGCGAAATCCTACCATTAGAAGTGAGGTTTACTCGAAATCCGAAATATAAAATCACTCCATCTGTTCACTGCTCTCCCTCCAACTCTTTAAAAAAACTGACATCAGAAAGGGAGTGTCATCAATTTAACAAAAAAACGGTATGTTCCCTAAACCAGTAATATTGAACGGTGAGATCAACTTGCTGGAAAGTTTTAAATATAAAAATTGAATAAAAATGTAGTTTTTTTTTCACTGATATAAGCAATAAAGCAAACTCGATAAACGGTATATGAGTTTGACTTCGATTCAGTATATATTCAGTATATGTATATCTTTATTGTGAGGCTCGCACGGATCTTCAAGTGCAGATTAAGGTGTTAATATTGGATGTGCATTCTAGGTTTAAGTAAAGTAAAGCAATCTCACTACAGGCCATAGAAGAATTTTGGGGTAGTAAGCAGATTAAGTCTCTCACTTTTTCTACGCAATCGGTACTTAATGTCAGCCGGGTTATCAGCCCTGCGTCATGGCCGCGTTTACCCCCAGAACAAGCGTCTGATACTCACTTCAGTTAGAGGCTGAGTTGATCCGTTTGGCCATGGGACTCGAAACCTTAACGTTTCGGTTTGTGTAGCGCACTGCGTTAACCACTACGCTACGGTGTGTCCTCCTAGGTTTACGTAGAGCCTAATTATTCTGCGCTTACCCTTTTAAAAGTCGCCAAAATTGTCTTCTTGTTATATGATGAGAGGTGCAAAGATGCTGGGCTATTCATAATGATCATGATTGCAAAGAAAAACTGCCTCTATGAGGTGGTAGGAGGTTAAGGCTCCCACGTTCCTACACAACCAAACCGGAGCGTCAGCCCGTGACGGCCACATTTACCTCTACAACAAACATCTGGTAATCATATCCTTTAGAGGCTGAGTCTACCCCTGGGAAATAGTATCGTCAGAAGGTTAATGCCAGTTTAAAAATCCTGATTACAACGGAAATCAACCCCCAACCTTCCGACTTTTCGCTTATTGCCTTAACAAATAAGCGCTGCGTCATTCTGGCGTAAACGTAATGTATATTTTCAACTAGCGCAAAACGAGACATTTTGATCTATTTTTTAAACACCCTATATAGGATAGAGAACTTGAAGAAATTGTTTTTAAGTTTTTTGTTTGAAAGAGCATCAAGACAGATTTCTGTGACAGTCTGTATCTTGACAATGGAATTGAATGTACGTGCTACCTTCTGCAGGTGTTACCATCACGAAAATTAAACTTTTTTTTAAAAAAACACGTGCAATCCTTTCAAATTTCCCTGATGTCACTATCTCATATCCATTATTTATATACACTTTCTTATTTCCTAATTGATTCAATCCATTTCATTTGAAATCTGACCTAAATAACATGTTTTATGCATTTTTTGGGAATTGTGTTTTTATGCATAGGCCCTATCAGTATGTATAGACATACTTTTATTTACATTGAGAGAGCAAATTGCTCTAGCCCCGCGACCTGGAAGATCTCTTGCGCTTCCCAACATTATGGAATCAAAGCCTAATCTATGGTGGTATATACTCGTAGTTTAATACGGGTCTTCCTTCTATCAAATACTGCCTCATGAACCATGTGTTTATGTACTACTCCACTAAGTAATCTGTGCAGGCGGAAAAATATGTTAACTATATGCCGTCTCTCTCTTTCTCTTTTATGGGTGTTAACATCTAGAGGATTAAGACTCTTGATAGAAACCAATGGCAAGATATTTTTAATCAGGCTAAGATTCGACTAAATTGTAGTAATGGAGATTATGATGACTATTTAAACTCGTGCCCCAAATGGGAGTCAATGACAAATCAAATTTCAATGAATTTTGATTTACAACCAATCACAGTCTTTTTCACCTAGATTTTATAACTTTCATTTTATCTCATTCATCTAACAAGTGGCTCCCAGATTGTACATATAGTGCACGAATGTAACCAGAATCTGCTTGCGAGATATAATACTCGTAGAAAACATTCGTAACAGTTGATTATATCACAAGAAAAAATCCACTGATTGCACTCTCTTAAATGTATTATTTTCCAGCTTTAATGTTCCAGAAAAATATAATTGACATATTTACATTATAGGGCATCGGAAATTAATTAATAACCTTTATTGATATGTTTAATTTTTTCTCCACTAGAGTGCATTCTTACAATATTCCAAATATTCCATTTGGCAATAAATATGATCTGGTTGCACTGATGAACAAATCAAACATAACGTTTCTCATTTGTTTTCAAACATCGCCGTTTACATTAAAGATATAAATATTTTAAAATAACTATATTTAAATAGTCCAACGCTGTGGTCTCGATGTAGCGTGCTGCCTTTTCACGCAGCAGGCCCGGGTTCGATTCCCGGTCGGGACAGGCTCCTCGGTGAGGTTTGTTTTTCGGGTTTTTTCCTCATTTGTAATACAAATGTCAGGAAGCTTAGGGCCAACAGTCCCTGAAAACATCCGGCCATCATAATCATCCTTCACCGGCGAGGAAAGCAACGGGAAAGCTACCACACCTATACTTCCCTAGTAAAGCTGCAAATAATAGCATGAAAATGCTATGATTGCAGTGAAAGACCTGTCCTTGGGCAGAATTACTATGGATACATGGATATTTAAATAATGATTTGTGAGTAAACAGCTTAATTGTATTCGTTAAATAGTCCTAACAAATGCCACTCTTGATTTCCAAATTATCTAGATAAATTTGGTAATCACTCGTGGCATTATTTAAGATTATTTGAGGGACGTAAATTATACAGGAAATGATTGAAAAAAATTAGCTCAGGATAAGGATGTATGGGAAGCTTAAGTCCATTCAACCATGAACCTCTGATTTTAATTGTGCCAGTGTGTGTTAGAATTAATGCGTTCACACATTTCCAGAGAGTGTAAACAGAACATTAAACTCGGAGAAACTGCAGAATCGGGACTTTTTTTACGATATTTTCCTTTCTATAAATCTCATATTTTAATCTCACGTAAACAATAGACGTACGAGTTGCATCATAAAAACATCTTCATGAATAAAAAAATCACTGCTACTATGATACATAGCTTGCGTCATAAATTTCACCGTCCATCCCAATTATTTTCAGCTCAGTCTATATAAAATTCATGTCGTTCTTTTTTTAGTAACATATCAGGAAGGCAGTAAGCAGGAATAGAAATTTGATAACGAAAATACTGTCAGTTTTAATATTCACATTAGCGGAACTACGTTTAAAAATAACGATATTATGTTCAACGAATATACGCTTTTATCGATTTCGCTATAAATGAAAGGACCTTTTATTAAAGCGGCCGTGCCTCGTGTACAGCAACATTCAAGAGTTTGGCATTCATCATATGGATTAACATAACATAAAATATAATGTAGCTGAAATCATATACTTGTGAACAATAATTACGAACAAGAATGAGGTGCCCAAAAGAATTAAACATTGGCTCAATGCCATTATGCATTACAAGGCTTTTGTCGTCACAATTTCCCTAAAAAATAAATTCGAGAATATAGGGTTATTCAAAAAAAGAAGGAACAGTCTTGAAACATGTATTTCTTCCAAACTACAAAAAATTGAAACACAATTCCAACGTTCCTAGAAAGAGAAAAGTCTGGAGTTCCGATCATGGCCGCATTGGTGCTGTTGCTTGAAGTTGCGATCATAGTTGCATTGGCGCTGTTAGATTGAAAGAGGAGGAGCAGAAATCAACTTCATCGCCGGTGGCCTCTCAGCTCACCAGACCTAACCCCGTGTGATTGTTTTCTGTGACGTTACGTAAAATAGCGTATTTTTATCCCCCATATGCCTGACACTCTTGAAAATCTGCGACATCGAATTCTTGAAGCTGTGAATTCGATAACTAGAGTTCAGCTGATTCGTGTGTGGCAAGAAATGAGCCACCATTTTGGTATTTGTCGTGTAACACATGGTGCTCATATTGAATGCATAAAATAGTGAAATTTGAACTTTTCTCTTTCCAGGAACGTTAGAATTCTGTTTATATATATATATATATATATATATATTTAGTTTGGAAAAAAATAAATGTATGAAGTCTGTTCCTTCTTTTTCAATAGCCCTGTATGTAAAACTATTATATTCTTACTTATATTATATGGATGTGAAACATGGACACTTTAAGGGAGAAAACATATTACGAGTATCTGAGAATAAAGTTCTTAGGAAAGTTTTTGGACCAAAGAGATATGAACAGACAGGTGAATGGAGAACACTTAACTACAGTGAACTACTATACCTTTCTGGGAAATCAGATATAATAACAATTAAATGCGATGAGCGGGACATGTGGTACGAATGGGGAATGAAAGAGGGGCATGGAAACTCCTTGTTGGAAAACCAGAGGGAAAGGGCCAAGTAGGTAGGCCGAGAATGAGTTAGGAGAATAAAATTAATCGTGGTTTGAGGAAAGTGAATTATACAGAAGATGATATGAAAACATTAGCTTGGGATAGTAATATATGAAGAGCTTATGTCCGCACGGTCATGAACTTATGGGTCCGGTAGTGCTAGCGAGTTAGTGTGTACGTGCGTGTGTGTGTCAGCATAGCTCTTTGACGTCTGTAACACTAAATTGGTACACATATAACCAGCAATCTGGAAATGTACTGTGGAGTTAAAACGCCTTTAGCACCAATATATGGAAGAGTTAGAGCGGGTTACATAAAAATAATAGTATTGGACTGCTATTAGAGTTGAATGCACGATTTTTAATTTCGCTATTCTGATCGGTAGTTGTCCCGATTAGATTTAAGACAACATTTAATCACTAGAATCACCGATAGGTGTAATGGGGGTACGAAGGACTGAAAAACAAGATGTCAAAAGTAACGGTAATCAGTACTGAATCCATACTTTTAGGAGTCACTGAAGCTCAAATTTGATCCGCAGCCCCCGCAGCAGGTGGTGAGGGATAGAGACGGGGTGAAAAATATATATTAGTGCCAGATCATTCGTTTTTAGGGTCACTGAGTTAAAATGATTGGTGAAAGTTCTGATGACATTTAAACCGGAGTTTGGCCTTAGAATAAGAGGCGGAGTGATGTGTAAAACTAAGAACTAGAGATGGCGAGAGTAAGGAATGCGTGACGTAATACTTGAGTCATAATATTTCTATCGCATGCATCTTAGTAATGTGTGTCCTGAAAATATTAGTCCCGTTTCTGCACGAATAAAACACAATTTTTATAAACACTGTAATGAAAATGTTACAATATATAGTAACTGCAATGCGTAGAACTGTGTGCATCGGGATTCACAGCGATAACACCTCCCCTCTCTTCACGCCAAGCTCGCATTCTCTGAGCTCCTAGCTGTAAATATGATAAAAGAAAGCTTATTTTAGTATAGAATCCATAGTTTTTGAGGTTGCTGAATGAAATGAGACGTAGTGATACCGTTTTTAAGTCCAATCAAACTCTGCCTACATTGGCTCCAGGTGTTACAAAATGTCCAAAATTATCCAGATCAGAAACGAAACCATAGTTTAGGAGTCACTAAGCTGATTGCTGACGGGGAAATAGGGATAATAAATACTCACACAACGCCGGGTAATCAGTTAGTTTCATAGATGAAGAATTGTGAAAAATACACATATTTCGGGGTAAAAAAACTAAGAATGGAAATCTTGAAGATGACATCAGTTCAAGAATTAAAAAAAGGTAGGACTGAAAAATACGTTTAGGATAAGACAGAGTTTAGAAAATATACTGGAATATAACGGCACTGTACATCTACTATTTATAGACGTCAAAAAGACATACAGATCAATTAAAGGGGAGAAGTTATATAGTATTCTGCTGGAATTCGGAATTCCTAAAATGTTCAATAAAGAACTCCTAGAAAATAAACAAAAAACCTGGACTTTTGGGGGCATAATAAGACTAAAACAGTCAGGAAGGGACAGACTCCGGGTCCGGCCCCTTCTGAGCTCAGTTAGGCAATAGCCTGACTGGGACCCATCTGGGCTCAAGCTCGGTTGTGGAGTGGGAAGAAATATCGACGTAGATCTGAGTCTATCCACGGCCCTGGGTTCGGGTGAGGAAGGCGGTTGGGATACATAAAAGGGAGACTCTGCCCTTACAATTCTAAACCTAGTCGGCGCCGTGGAGTTATTCGAATGCATCTGAATGACATAAATATTAGGGTCGTGTAGACAAACAGTTTTCAGGTACTTTTGAAATCCACAGTGGGTTAAAGCAAGGAGGTGCACTATCTCCTCTACTATTCTATTTTTTATTAGAGCACCCCATCAAATCTTAAGATGATGAAGAAGGCCTACAACTCAATGGTAGTATTGAGCTGTTAATTAAAACGCTGATGAGGTATTATTAGGCGTGTAGCGTGGAGATCAAGGGAGGGGGGCGCCACACGGATAATCTATGTGAGTAACAATAAGAACTTGGGACTAGAAGTAAACATCAGTACACCTAAATATATGGTCACATACATAGAAGTACAGACCTTTGAAATAAGAGCTATCGCACAGATAATTTTCAAGTCCCCAGAACGAAACCACTAGCGCATGAAATCAGAGGTCAGCCTATTTGGGTTCACAAGAGTGAACACAACTATTTTGAGAAACTAAAATCCGTTCTATTTCGTTTGTGTGTCGTTGCAATGGAAAATGATTTCCGCTAAATAAATAAAAACAACTTTGTGCGGTAAATGCTATACATAAAACAAAGGACAACAAATACAACAAATCAAAAAATAATTGAAATAAATGACAGTAAAGGGACAAAATAAGCATGGCAGTGGGATTGAATACGCGACCTCATTTATGGGAAATAAAAGCTCCCTCCACTAGACCACAACCACTCCTTTATAAACTCTCTGTATGAAGCGATGCAATACTCCAGGTCTTACTTGTAGGCCTATATTGAAATTATATATTAACTTGACTTAACTTAAATTAATCACAGGCGTTTTACATTAGTAATGGAAATAATCAATCTTGTTATGCCTTGTGGTTTGTAAAGAATGTAATGGGACGTTAGAATTGTTATTCATTTGTTATACATATGAGCTGTTTCCTTTAATTTATTTCCCAATACATACAAAATTATTTATATAACGAAAGCTTGGCAAAGTGTAGGCATTATGAAAATAAACGACGTTATAAAAATATGCTGACCATGATCGAACCTGAGCCTGCAATGTCCAAAGTAGATATTGTGATGATCATAGCATCTATTTTCTTTTATTTGTGGCTAAAGCCTAACTCGAGAGGCCCTTTGAAGATGTTAATAATTTTAGAATCCATTAAATGAATTTATGATTGAAGATCAATGTTTTTACAATTAAGAGCATCTTACCGACTGCTCCACTGGAGCGAACGATACGAATACTGCATGAAGAAAGACTTACGCCGGTGGATTTGACCACAAAGGAGACAGTACACGTAATAACTTGCTAGTGTGAATCGCTCTTCAAAACTTGAACTTTCCACCATCAAGAGTTGTGCCATCATTTTTTTTTCAAAGGCTACATATTATGCAATGCAAATGGGCAGTGGCAAATGAGGGAAATTATGAATACGTGACTGAATTAAAATACCAAGGAACAATAATTTCAAATAGGAATCAGATCCACAAAGAAATTAAACATAGGCTAAATTCCGTAAATGCATGTTTTATGCATTACATGGACTCTTGTCCCAACTTCTCTAAAAAAAAAAGTTCATCTAAAAATGTATAAAACTGTTAACCCCCTAGTTATATGGATACGAAGCATGGGCCCTTATATTAAGGGGGGAGAAACGATTACGTGTATTTGAGAAATTTCCTTACATACATTTCTGGACCAAAGAGAGAAGCACAGAGAGGTGAATGGTGAAGGACACGTAACATGGTGCTGCATGATCTTTATGGAAAACCAGACATACCTATTAAGAATAATTAAGTCTCGTTGAGTGGGATGGGGAGGACACTTGGTACGAATGCAGAATGAAATAAGGGTATGTAAACTCCATGTGAGAAAACCAGAGGGAAAGAGCCCAGTAGGTAGACCTATAATGAGGTGAGAGTATAACATTAACCACGATTTGAGGGCGGTAAATAATACAGGGGATGAATGGAAAACATTAGATCAGGATAAGGATGTGTAGAGAGCATATGACGTGAACCTACGGTTCCATAGTGCTGATGATTCAGTTAATTAGCTAAAACTGCAATATCACGATTAAAATTAGAAATAATGTTAAATACGAAAAGATGAAAATGCCATGGATCCCAGTTAAGAGTTTGGACATATTAAATGAGTGATAGAAGACAGATTACCGAAAACAATTAATGGGATCCAACAGAAAGAAGGAACCTAACAAGAAGTAGTCAGAACAATGTAAGAAAGAGGCTTAGAGAAGAGGCACGAACAAATGAAGAGGAATGGAGAATGGCTATAGAATCTTGAAATAGGTACGATAGAAGATGTCAAAAACTTTAGAATGATAATAATTTAAAAGATAAAACAGACAAAGAGAATTAAATTCATAAGTCCCGGTCAGCCTTAGAGTGTCTATGGTTAGTGCTTCTGACTACAGCTCATAAGGTCCCGGGTTCAATAACCAATCAGGCAATAGATTTAATTTAAATGGAATTATTCCTGTGGTCGCCATGGTCAGGAATTTAGGTCAAGTATTGGTATTGGTTTAAGTATTATCTGATTTTTGCTATCATTTATCACACAATATATCACATAGCTCTGCCTTCTAGTCGCCCGAGCCTCAGAAATGGATTTAAATTAAGGCCAGAAATATGAAAAGAAATCCTCGTGGCATTGGGAAAAAAAGTTTTTCAATTAATATTATATCCTTGATATCTTAACAGTCTTAGGTCCTACACTAAATTGTAATGTGGAATAATAACAATAGAAATCAAATTACAAAAGAATGGAATTGAGAAACTAGCACACCAATATTATTATAAACAGGAATGAGGGGCAGAAAGAAATAAAAAATTGGCTCATCTATGTACACACAAGCTATTAACATTAGGTTCTCTTGACATTGCAACTTCTCTCAAAAAAGTTAAATTTTAATATATATATAAACTATTATTATTCCTGACTGTTTAACTCATGCCCCAAATGGGAGTCAATGACCAATCACGTTTCAATAAATTTTGTTTTACAACCAATCACAGTCGTGTTTCACCCGATATTTATCACTTAAGTTTATCAAATTAAAGAAAACGTTTCCTTTTTTAATTTTCTGAACAGGTTGTATCATTCCTTTGCAGTTACTGACACTTTAAGAAATGAGTTGAATATAGCAATTTATATATTATGGTTTAAGAATCCTAGAACGCACGTGCTCCCAGATTGTACATAGTGTACACGAATGAAACCAGATACTGCTTGCGAGATGTAATAGAAAAAAAATGTAGCAATTGATTATACCACAATAAAAAGAAACCACTGTTTGTACTGCTTTAAACGTATTATTTCCCAGGTTTATAAGTTCCAGAAAAATATAATTGATACATTTACATCATAGGACATCAGAAATTAATTAATAGTCCATAATGTTGGTTATAAACAGCTTGATATATTTAATTTTTTCTCCACTAGGGTGCATTCTTACAATATTGCGATTCTATTTGGCAATAAATAATATGATCTGGTTGCAATGATGAACAAATTAAACATAATAACAAATATTTCTTATTTGTTTTCAAACATCGCCGTTTACATTAAATATATAAATGTTTTAAAATAACTATATTTAAATAATGATTTGTAAGTAAACAGCTTAATTTTATTTGATAAATAGTCCTAACAAATGCCACTCTTGATTTCCAAATTGTCTAGATAAATTGGAGATCATTCGTGGCATTACTTAAGATATATTATATGATTGCGAAACATAGACACATACTTTTAAGCGAGAAGAAAATATTACGAGTATCTGATAATAAAGTTCTTGGGAAAATATTTGAACTAAAGAGAGATGAATATACAGGCGAATTGTAAAGACCAGTGTTATATGCTGAGCTGAACAGTGCGTTGTATGGGAGGGAACAGATCAGATGGGACAGTTAGTACAACTGCAAATCTATACACTAATTCAGAAATGTTGACATTCTAACTGACTTCCAGTCTTACTGCTTTGAATAACAAATAGAATGTTATGAAAATATATAGTATTTCTGTCTGAAAACACCCACACCCCCTACTGCAACAATATTACTCATATAGGGGTTGATCAGATCAGCAATACATAACACTATTTGTACCACAGTGAGTTATATTATCTTTATGGGAAACCGGTTTTAATAGTTATGCCTCACATACCCCGATGGGCAGGACATGTCACACGAATAGGGAATGAAATAGGGCCATAGAAATTTCTTTAGGAAAACCAGATGTAAAGCGCCGAGTAGACAGGCCAAGAATGAGGTGTAAAGCGGCCCTACACGATCAATATTCTTCTTCTTCGGTTTTTCCCCACTTAAAGGTTTGCCGTCTTCAGTTTCCATTTATCTCTATCATTCCAATCTCCCTCTTCCAAATTCCTATCATCCATTATGGTTCTGATCCATTATGGTTCTGATCCATTATGGTTTTCCATTTCCATTTTGATCTGCAACGTTTATTTCTTCTAGGGGGTGACCACTGGTATATATTTTTTGGCCATCTTTCATTTTCCATTCTTTGTACATGGCCATACCATTTAAGCGTTTGATTTACAATCGTCTTAACAACAGATGTGGTGACATTCATTTCTTTCCAAAGTAATTCATTTCTTATTTTATCCTGTCTTGTTTTTTGGAGGCTTCTTCTAAAATAATCAAATTCAACTGTTCTAATTTTATTATTTTGTAATTCCGTCAAAGACCAAGTCTCACTTCTATATGACAAAATATTCTGTATTATGCTCTTATAAATTTTCATTTTAGTTTACTTTGTAATATTTTTTTTCCAAAATATTCCATGCAATGTCTTAATTGCATTTTTTGCTATTACAATTTTAGTTTGTACATATCTTTCACATGTACATAAACATGTAATTATTGACCCAAGATATTTAACAATTTCACATTTTTTTATTTTCCCTGTTTCGAGTATGAGGTCATCCACATCCTTTCCCAAACACATATGTTCTGTTTTCTGCAAATTTATATTCAGTCCCTATTTTTTATATTCTTCCATTAGTTTATTTATCATATATTTCACATCATCTTCATCCCCTACAAAAAATATTTGATCATCTGCAAACAACAATGAATGCAGTACATTTTCTCCTATAGGAATACCCATTTCAGAACATTTTTATACAAGTTAAGAGCCTGGTCTAAATAAATGTTAAAAAGAATTGGTGACAAACTTCATCCCTGCTTGAGGCCTGTGAATTATTCTGTATTTTAGATCAATATTGACGTCAATGTATTCCATAATATTTTGTCCAATAGTATTACTTGGCCAACCCACGCGGTGCAATATTATTGCTCAATAAATTAGTTCGCGGGTGATACTTTTGCACTCAACATGTTTATTCCAATACTGTTCGCACAGAACTGAACTAGTATTGCGCAATATTGCCAACAGACGACACAATATTTACTAGATTGCACAATAAAAATCAAACTGTTTTTGATTGAGTAAATATATTGCGCAATCTTTCAATGTGATCTACAGACGCTCAATATTATTGTACGATGTAAATTATTGTGCAATATATTGACGTAAATAAGATCGTGTAGAGGTCGGTTAAGAATAACAAATGTGATTTGAGGGAGCTACATTATCCAGGGGATGACTGGAAAACATTAGATAGGATAATGGATGTATATATTATATACGTATGACCGCTCAGCCACGAACCATGAAAATTACACTGAGTTAGTTGGTTGGTTCGTTAGTTGGTTGGTTCGTTACACATATATGTTCTAGTAATCATATTTTTTCGGAATCAAAACTCACCATCAACTTAAAAAAAATAATATTGAGTTCGTTAAACAACAGAACCGCGACCATTGGGGGTGAAAAAATATCGAATCGCTCTAGTGCACAATTTTCGATTTAATATAAATAAATTAGCAATATGTTATAGAAATAAGACGAGAAATATATTATCTAAAAATCTACTAATTCCGACCATTTTAAATGGGGCTTCCCTTGAAGACAGAAATGTATACTTCGATCTGGCAGCCGTCATGTCTGTTTTCTCCGAACGAAGCTGAACACACAGAATCATTCCTCCGGTTACGGATGGGCAATGGTGGTTGGCCACACCCGAAATGTTCGTGTTTTTCTCAGACTTCTCCGGTTCCCCGAATTGAATCCCTCCATCACTCTTCTCTTCCCTCTCCTATTATCGATTTTCAACTTTATTTAGTCTCTCATTTATTTCATATCACCCTTCATCCCATCTCATTCACGAAAAAATAGTTTGGTATGGCGAACTCTAGGTATTTAAAATGTCTGTCTGTGGTGATTCAGGGAGGGCACATTCCAGTACTTCCTTACGACTCTGAATCTATGTAACAATTTAGACCAGAATAGGGCAAAAAATAGAACGTCCTGGGCCCTGCCAGAAAATGGCGATATGAATCGCGTGTCAACCAGCAACACAATAACAAGCTACAGTAGCGGAGATTTTTAACTTTCATTCATTCGTAACAAACAACGATTAGTTGAGTTATTGCCAAATAATTTATCCATGATATGCATGAATGGGTGCGGTAAGCTCATCTGACAGGTAGGAAAAAGTGACTAGAGAACTGAGCAAGTGCAACTCTAGATGTGACAGAGTACCGGGTGGTCGTGCTAGAGAACTGAGCAAGTGCAACTCTAGATGTGACAGAGTACCGGGTGGTCGTGCTAGAGAACTGAGCAAGTGCAACTCTAGATGTGACAGAGTACCGGGTGGTCGTGCTAGAGAACTGAGCAAGTGCAACTCTAGATGTGACAGAGTACCGGGTGGTCGTGCTAGAGAACTGATCAAGTGCAACTCTAGATGTGACAGAGTACCGGGTGGTCGTTTTAATTGTTTCCTGGTAATCGAACAACACAGTCACGTGACTTTATTTCAATCTATAAGCTTCCAAGACATTTCACTCACAAATTAATGTTACTACAAAGTTTATACTTCACAAAATCATTTTCAGTCTCTAAAAAGTCCACTTGCTACAGTTTCTTCTTCTTCACAGCTCACTGGATCCCTGTCACAACACAACTAACTCACTTCCTACCCTGTAAATAATTTATATAGGCCGGGGAGGATATTAGTCGGTCGCGGTGGACTAGTGGTTATGTTCTTTGCCTCTGGTACCGAGGGTGGCGAGTTCAAACCCGGCTGGGATCGCGAGTTCAAACCCGGCTGGGGTCGATGAATTTTTAGGATGGAAAAACTGAAGGACCAGGTCCTCCAGGAAGGTCTTTAACCCGTGGGTCCCGAGTCTGAAGATTTTCAGGCTCGTAAAATATCCCTAATCCTGAATAAAAAGTCCTCCAAGCAAAATTTACCGAATTTTCACATTCTAGTACTACGCTAGCTTCCTAGATATTACTATGAGGCGATACGCTTACCATGGACCACTCAATGACATCTATCCGAAAACAAGTGTATTTAAATTAGTGTGGTTAAATTTCTCCCCTGTAGGGGAAAATCGCCTAGTAGAGAAACAAGGGCTTATAAGAATAAGAAATATATTACTCCAGACCCTTCCAGTATGGAAGTTTCCAGCATCGAATCTTCCCGACAGGTGAAGTAAACAAAACCTCCGAACGGAATTCCAATCGCAACGATCGCTCTGCGAGAGTCTTTCGACTAGCGAGTCAGCGATCTATCCCCACCAATCCGGGACCACTATTCTCGCCATTACCTGCGAAATTCAAATGCTGTTAATATGATGTGTTATAATATGATTGATGCTGTCGGAATAAAGAGAGAGCAGATATGTCTGGACATTTCTGCGTTGCTGACAAATTGTTCGGCTTTGCCTCTACAATATTACAATGAACCTACACGAAAGTTGCGTGATACGCGAATAATAATCCGAGCCTTAAAGTTGTTGTAATCTATTATACAATCGTGAAAATAAAAACAATCGTTAAACTAGGAAAGCCGGATCATAAATTCGACTAGCTGAGAATTCGCTTAGTTTACGTACTTTTTTACGTAAAAGTTTCTATGTTTTGGAGAAGTAAAAAAAATTGCGCTAAAACTGGCACTTCCAACTGGTCAATTGGTATTATTACGTAACGTTTGTTGTAAAACATACATTTATCAGTCAATTAAAGATTCACAATTCAAACAATAATACAGAAGCTGTGTATGGGAGGTTTTGAAATTTAATCACACATAAATTATCTAATATGTTGCAACATTTGATAGCTACTGGTGCGATGGATGCTTTACACAGATCCATCTAGTGATACATTTATCAACTAATAACAATTCTAACGCTTACATGAACTTCATGGTCAACTGAGCTCCATTTCCGCCAGGACCTCGTTTTTCATTTCTACAATATAAACACTTCATACTATAGTGCCGCGCTCAGATAAAGCTAATTAACTATGTTTTTTTATTTGAACAACAATCTTAACACCAAGCGGGAGACACGAGTGATAGCGTTTAGCACACATATGCGGGTTTATATCCCTCTACCGTCCAACTTATGGTTTTTTTTTCCTGCTTTTACTCGGGGTAGACAGCACATTCACGTGACTGTTTAACTCTTGCTCCAAAAGGGACTCAATAACCAATCACGTTTCAATGAATTTTATTTTACAACCAATGACAGCATTGTTTCATCTCGCTCTTTATCAAATTCTCTTTGCCAGCTCCTGCTTTTGTGATAAAGAAAGCTCCTCCTTTTAATATTCTGAACAGTTCAGAGCATTATTTTGCAGAGACTGACTCTCCAACAAATATATTGAATGTAGCAAATAATGAACAGATTCCTTCGAAAAACACATTTGATAACTGTGTGTTCAATAATCGTGTTTTTAAATAATGATTTTACTTAGTTGTTTGCTTTAAAAAATAATTTAATAACCTATAATATTGGTGATCTCCTCTACTATTTAATTTTGTACTAGAGCATGCCATTAACTCTTTAGAGAATGAGGAAGGCTTACAACTCAATGGTATTAATAAGCTGTTAGTTTATGCTGATGATGTAGTACTACTGGCCGATAGCGAGTAGATACTAAAGGCCAACACACATACACTATTGAGTAACACTAAGAATGAATGAGTGTGATAATGAATGAGTGTGAGAATGAATTAGTGTGAGAATGTGTGTGTGAGAATAAGTGAATGTGAGAATGAATGAGTGTGAGAATGAATGAGTGTGAGAATGAATGAGTGTGAGAATGAGTGAGTGTGAGAATGAGTGAGTGTGAGAATGAATGAGTGTGAGAAAGAATGAGCGAGAGAATGAATGAGTATGAGAAAGAGTATATGTGAGAATGAATGTGTGTAGGAATAAGTGAGTGTGAGAATGAATGTGGGTGAGAATGAAGGAGTGTGAGAATGCATGAGTGCGAGAATGAATCAGCGCGAGAACGAGTGAGTGTGAGAATTAATGAGCGTGAGAACGAGTGAGCGTGAGAATGAATGAGCGTGAGAATGAGTGAGTGTGAGAATGTGTGTGTGAGAATAAGTGAATGTAAAAATGAAAGAGTGTGAGAATGAATGAGTGTGAGAATGAATGAGTGCGAGAATGATTGAGTGTGAGAAAGAGTGTATGTGAGAATGAATGTGTGTAGGAATAAGTGAGTGTGAGAATGAATGTGTGTGAGAATGAATGAGTGTGAGAATGAATGATTGTGAGAATGAATGAGTGTGAGAATGAATGAGTGTGAGAATGAATGAGTGTGAGAATGAATGAGTGTGAGAATGAATGAGTGCGAGAATGAATCAGCGTGAGAACGAGTGAGTGTGAGAATTAATGAGCGTGAGAACGAGTGAGCGTGAGAATGAATGAGCGTGAGAATGAGTGAGTGTGAGAATATGTGTGTGAGAATAAGTGAACCTGAAAACGAATGAGTGTGTGAATGAATGAGTGTGAGAATGAATGAGTGCGAGAATGAGTGAGTGTGAGAATGAATGAGTGTGAGAAAGAATGAGCGAAAGAATGAATGAGTGTGGGAAAGAGTATGTGAGAATGAATGTGTATAGGAATAAGTGAGTGTGAGAATGAATGTGTGTGAGAATGAATGAGTGTGAAAATGAATGAGTGTGAGAATGAATGAGTGTGAGAATGAATGTGTGTGAGAATTAGTGAGTGTGAGAATGAATGAGTGCGAAAATGAATCAGGGTGAGAACGAGTGTGTGTGAGAATTAATGAGCGTGGGAACGAGTGAGCGTGAGAATGAATGAGCGTGAGAATGAGTGAGTGTGAGAATGTGTGTGTGAAAATGAATGAGTGTGAAAATAAATGAGTGTGAGAATGAATGAGTGTGAGAATGAATGAGTGCGAGAATGAATCAGCGTGAGAACGAGTGAGTGTGAGAATTAATGAGCGTGAGAACGAGTGAGCCCCTCCATGGTATCTTTACCTTGTCGTGGTGGAGTGGCTTGTGTGCTTAAATGATCCTGAGAGCTATGCCGGCGGTAGCATTGCTGCCGATAGGGTTACCCATGCCGGACTGGTCGAAGGAGATAAGCCAGACGAAATAAGTACCTTGGTCGAAAGAGTGACGATCTTTCACCGTAAAAATACAACCGTCAAGAAATGCGGACATGGGTTCTACTGGGGTAAAATTTTCCGGAGGTCAAATAGTCCCCCATTCGGTTCTCCGGGCTGGGACTACTTCAGGGAACCCATGCCAAAGGCTCAAACACAGGGACATGTTATTAGGAACATGGAATGTTAGTACTTTATACAATAGCGGGGCACTAGAGATATTAACGCGGGAATTGGATAAATCGCCCTTGGATATAGTCGCTTTACAGGAAGTTAGGTGGCCAGGAGAAGGTAGTCAGGAATCAGGAAGCTTTGCATTATACTATGGGGGTGCAGAAAGACCTGCATTTGGAACAGGTTTTTTAGTCAGAAGGAGGATCCTATCCGCTATATTAAGTTTGTTAGTGATAGGATATCATACATAATTCTAAAGGGTAAACGACATGATTTTATAATTGTAAATGTACATGCCCCCACAGAAGATAAAGATGACAAGATCAAGGATGAGTTCTATGAAGAATTAGAATGCTTATTTGATAGCCTTTCACGATATCATATGAAAATTGTCTTAGGAGATTTAAATGCAAAAAGTGGGGCGGGAAGATATATTCAAACCAACAATAGGCAAATTCAGTCTTCATGAAGATAGTAACGACAACGGGGTTAGATTAGTCACATTTGCCACATCAAAGAATCTCATTGTTAAGAGCACAACATTTCAGCATAAGGATATTCATAAATACTCCTGGACGTCCCCAGATGGAGAAACTCGGAACCAGATAGATCATGTATTAGTGGATAAACGCTGGCACAGTAGCATCATTGATATTAGATCAGTTAGAGGGACAGACTGCAATTCAGATCATCATCTGGTCAAGGTGAAAATCAGACAACGGCTATCGCTTATGAGAGGAACAAACTCTAAAGATGATTCTGTAAAATATGAATTAAAAAACTTGAAAAATGATGAAATGCGGCAAGTATACCAAATCAAAATTGCTAATAGATTTGAAGTACTGGAATCTTCAGATGACAATGTGGCAAACGAAGAAGAAACTGATATAAATAAAGAATGGGAGGCTATAAGAGATACTATTAAATTGTCAGCATCAGAAAGCATTGGTTGTTTAAAAAAGAGGCAAAACAAGAAATGGTTTGATGAGGAATGTGCCGACATTGTAAAGAAGAGAAAGCTAGCAAAATTGAAATGGTTACACGAGCCAAATGAGGTAAATTTAGAGCAATTGGGTAGTGTTAGACGGGAAACCACCAAGTTACTAAAGAGTAAAAAGAGGGAATATTTGAGAGAGAAGATTAATGATCTTGAAATGAATGCAAAAAATAGGAACATTAGAGAATTATATCAGGGAATTAGTATAGAGAAGAAAGGGTTTCAGGCTAGAACAAACATAATTCGGAATGAAAATGGGGATATGATTGCAGATTCCAAGAGTATATTAAATAGATGGAAAAGTTATTTTAATCAGCTATTAAATGTACATACAGAACAGGACATTCAGGAGGATAAGTTACAGACAGCAGAAATGCTAGTCGCAGAGCCAAGTGCATTAGAGGTTGAAATGGCAATTGAAAAATTGAAGATGTATAAAGCATCAGGTTCAGATGAGATCCCAGCAGAACTGATAAAATCAGGGGGAGAAAAATTGATGGACAAGATACGCTGGTTGCTTAGTATGATTTGGGAAAAAGAAGCTCTTCCAGATGAATGGAAGGAATCAATTATCGTACCAATTTATAAGAAAGGAGATAAAACTGATTGCAACAACTATAGGGGCATCTCATTACTTTCAACTTCGTACAAAATTCTAACAAATATATTAGTAAGCAGACTTACTCTCTATATTGATGACATTCTAGGAGATCATCAATGCCATTTAGAAGAAACAGGTCTACAACAGATCAGATTTTTAGTATAAGACAGATTTTAGAAAAGAAATGGGAATATAATGGTACTGTACATCAACTATATGTAGACTTCAAAAAAGCATATGATTCAATTAAGAGGGAGAAGTTATATAGTATCCTGCTGGAGTTCGGAATTCCTAAAAAGTTAGTTAGACTTATACGAATGTGTCTAAATGGCTCAACGAGTAGGGTGCGTGTAGGCAAACAGTTTTCAGACACTTTTGAAATCCAGAATGGGTTGAAGCAAGGAGATGCACTATCTCCTCTACTATTTAATTTTGTACTAGAGCATGCCATTAAATCTTTAGAGAATGAGGAAGGCTTACAACTCAATGGTATTAATAAGCTGTTAGTTTATGCTGATGATGTAGTACTACTGGCTGATAGCGAGGAGATACTAAAGGCCAACACGCACACACTATTGAGTAACACTAAGAAATTAGGACTGGAAGTAAATATCAGTAAAACTAAATATATGGTCACACGTAGAAATACATTATATAATGGAAATGGACAGCTAATGACAAATGAGGGAAATTTTGAGGAATTGGCTGAATTCAAATACCTAGGAACAATAATCACAAATAGGAATGAGATGCACAAAGAAATTAAACATAGGCTCAATTCTGGAAATGCATGCTATTATGCATTGCAGAGACTTTTGATGTCCCAACTCCTTTCAAAAAACGTTAAGCTGAAAATATATAAAACTATTATTCTACCAGTTATATTATATGGGTGCGAAACATGGACTCTTACTTTAAGGGAGGAAAGGAGATTACGAGTATTTGAGAATAAAGTTCTTAGGAAAATTTTTGGACCAAAGAGAGATGAACAGACAGGTGAATGGAGAAGACTACATAACAATGAACTACATGGTCTTTATAGGAAGCCAGATATAATAAGAACAGTTAAGTCCCGTAGACTGCGATGGGCAGGACATGTTGCGCGTATGGGGAATGAAAGACGTGCATGGAAACTTCTTGTAGGAAAGCCAGAAGGAAAACGCCCAGTTGGTAGACCAAGAATGAGGTGGGAGAACAACATTAACTATGATTTGAGGGAAGTAGATTATACAGGGAATGATTGGAAAGCATTAGCTCAGGATAGGGATGTATGGAGAGCTTATGTCCGTGCGGCCATGAACCTACGGGTTCGATAGTGTCAGTGAGTAAGTAAGTAAGTAAGTAAGAGAACGAGTAAGCGTGAGAATGAATGAGCGTGAGAATGAGTGAGCGTGAGAATGAGTGAGCGTGAGAATGAGTGAGTGTGAGAATGTGTGTGTGAGAATAAGTGAATGTGAAAATGAATGAGTGTGAGAATGAATGAGTGTGAGAATGAATGAGTGTGAGAATGAATGAGTGTGAGAATGAATGAGTGTGAGAATGAATGAGTGTGAGAATGAATGAGTGCGAGAATGAATGAGTGCGAGAATGAATGAGTGCGAGAATGAATGAGTGCGAGAATGAATGAGTGCGAGAATGAATGAGTGCGAGAATGAATGAGTGCGAGAATGAATGAGTGCGAGAATGAATGAGTTTGAGAATAAATGAGTTTGAGAATGAATGAGTGTGAGAATGAATGAGTGTGAGAATTAATGAGCGTGAGAACGAGTGAGCGTGAGAATGTGTGTGTGAGAATAAGTGATTGTGAAAATGAATGTGAAAAATGGAAGAGTTGAGAATGAATGAGTTGTGAGCATGTGTGAGAATGAATGAGATGCGAGGGATGAATGGCTGTGTGAGAATGAATGAGTGCGAGAATAAATGATTGCGAGAATAAATGAGTGCGAGAATGAGTGAGTGTGAGAATGTGTGTGTGAGAAAGAATGAGTGTGAGAATGAATGAGTGTGAGAATGAATGAGTGCGAGTATGACTGACTGTGAGAATGAATGAGTGTGAGAAAGAATGAGCGAGAGAATGAAAGAGTGTATGTGAAAATGAGTGTGTGTAGGAATAAGTGAGTGTGAGAATTAAAGGGTGTGAGAATGAATGAGTGTGAAAATGAATGAGTGTGAGAATGAATGAGTGTGAGAATGAATGAGTATGAGAATGAGAGATTGTTAGAATGAATGAGCGTGAGAATGAGTGAGTGTGAGAATAAGTGAGTGTGAGAATGAGTGAGTTTGAGAATGAGAGAATGTGAGAATGAATGGGTGTGAGTATCAATGACGTAAGAATGAGTGAGAGTGAGAATGAGTGATTGTGAGAATGAGTTAATATGAGAATGAGGTAGTGTGAGAATGAATGAGCATGAGCATAAGTGAGTGTGAGAATCAGTGTGTGTGAGAGTAAGTGAGTGTGGAAATGAATGAGTGTGAGAATGAATGAGTGTGAGAATGAATGAGCGTGAGAATCAATGAACGTGAGAATGAGTCAGAGTGAGAATGAGTAAGAGTGAGAATGAATGAGCGTGAGCATAAGTGAGTGTGAGAATGAGTGAGTGTGAGAATGAATGAGTGTGAGAGTATGTGAGTGTGATAATGAGTATGATGGTGAAAATGAATGTGATAATATGTGAGTGGGAGAGTGAAATGAGTGAGTTCGATAGTGATAATTTTGTTTTGATAGTGACTGAGTAAGGGTGAGAATGCGATAGTGAGTGAGTAAATGTGAGAGTGAGTGAGCATGATAGTACAATTGAATGTGATAGTGAATGTGAGAGAGTGATATTGAGTGAGTGTGAAGTGAGAGTGTGATAGTGTGTGAGTGTGAGAATTAGCGGGTGTGATAGTGTGTGAGGATGAGTGAGTGTGAGAATGACAGTGTGAGAGTGAGTGAGTGATTGGCATTGAGTATGTTAGTTGTGAAAACTAGTACGTGTGATAATGAGTGTTAGAGAGTGTGATAGTGAGTGTGTGCGAGAGCGCTCTTGTGATAGTGAGTGAGTGTGATAAAGAGTGAGTGTAATAATGAGTGAGTGTGAGAATGTGAGTGTGATAGGGAGTGAGTGAGTGTGGGCGGGTGAGTGAGTGAGTGACTGTGAGCCAGTGAGTAAATGAGTGTAAGTGCAAGCGTTGTGAGCGAGCGTACGTGCGAACGTTTGAGCTACCAGCGAACCTCCGAACGAGTGTGGTTGCGTCAGAACATGTGTGCGATATATATGCAAAATGGTATGGCTATGTCATTAGAATGTGAGAAGACAGGATCCCAAGAAGAATAGTAGAATGGGTCCCGCTTAGTAGAAGAAGAAGCGGGCGGCTGAAAATAAATGTTTTGATCAGTATGAGAGAAAATATTGGACGTCGGAGATGTTACTGACAGAAAGATGTTAAGGGAAGTGAGAATAGATTAATTGGGTGCAGGAAGATGTTATGAAACCTGCCAAATAAATGTATGTGTGTGCGTGTGGGTGTGTTTATTGCACATTCTTTTAGGTCCCGGCTTCCGGAAGCATATAACAGCACACCACATATATAAGATTTTTATTAATTGTTTCCTCTTTCCTATATTGAAGCTTTTTTTCAACGCTACCAGGTTGTTTTAGGAATATCTTGTATTCTCTACTGGCATTTGCGGAATTGTAACTCACTTATAAAATTGGAGCACCTGGAAGGCTTACTTATTTTACTCATATTAACTATGAGATTGCAATTTATTATGGTGCACACCTTTACTGGGTAAATACCACTGTTCTCCCACGGAAGTAAAACCCTTTATGATAGAGAAGCCTGTACAAATAATTATCCGTTAGGTGGTAATACCGAAATTTAGTATTTTACGTTGGGGGGCACGCCGTAGCGTAGTGGTTAAGGCACTGAGCTACAAGCCCGGAGGGTCGAGGGTTCAAGTCCCGTTGGGGTCAGGATTTTTAAACTGACCCAAACCCTCTGGCGGCACTATGGCCCTGGGGTCGACTCAGCCTCTAACGGAAATGAGTACCAGACGCTTGTTCTGGGGGTAAAGGCGGCCGTCACGCAGGGCTCACAACCCCGGCTGACATAAAGTGCCGATAGTCTAGAAAAAGTGGGAGCCTTAACCTCCTACTACCCTACGGGCCTCCGGGTCTGTTGTGGGATCACTTTACTTACTTTACTTTACTTTACTAGTATTTTACGTTGTGTGTATGAAATGTCAAAGGTGTAAAGTGGCAATTTTATAAAATATAGGCTTCTAAATGGTACAAAGAGTTGGTTGCGGATAGGCAAACAGTTTTTACATACTTTGGAAGTTCACACTAAGCTAAAACAAGGGGATGCACTATCTCCTTTACAATTCAGTTCTGTATTAGAGCTTTCCATCAAATTTTTAGTTAATAAACAAGGCCTACAACTCAATAGTATTAACAAGCAGTTGCATGTGCTGATTATGTAGTAATATTAGGCGATAGCAAGGGCATACTAAGGGCCAACACGCACACTCTATTGAGTAACACTAAGGAATTGGGGCTGGAAGTAAACATCAATAAAACTAAATATATGGGAACACATAGAAATGCATTGTTTATAAGGAATGGGCAGTTAATAACAAAGAAAGAAAATATTGTAAGTCGCTTAATTCAAGTACCTAACTAACTAAATAAGTAACTGGCAGTATCGAACCCGTAGATTCATCGCCGCGCGGACATAACCTCTCCATGTGTCTCTATCCTGAGCTAATGTTTTCCAATTATCTCCTGTATAATAAATTTCCATCAAATCATGGTTAACGTTATTCTCCCGTTTCATTTTTGACCCACCGACTGGGCGCTTTCCCTCTGATTTTGTCTACAAGGAGTTTCCATGCTTCTCTTCCATTCCCTCTTCGTACCACGTGTACTGACAACCGCAGCCTACGAGTCTTAACTGCTCTTATTATATCTGATTTATGCACAATAATTACCATCAGGACTGAGATGCGGTCAGAAATTAAACATAGGGCTGAATTTTTTAAGCGCATTCAATTATGGATTAGGCCTACGGGGATTCACGTCATTCCAACTTTTCTCAATAAACGTTAAATCACAAATACACAAAACGGTTACATTTCTAGTCATACTACATAGGTGCTAATTATGAAACATGGTCACTTACTTTGAGAGAGGAAAAAATATACATTAGACCTTCTTAAAAATGAAGTAGCCTACTTAAAAAAACTTTTTTGCATCAAAAGAGAGGACGTGTGACACGAATAGAGAAATTAATGAAAAGATTGGAAAATTATATCGGAAAACCCTGAAGGAAAGCGCTCAGTGGGAAGACCAAGAATGAAGGTGAGAGCATGTGAACGAAGCTTCTTGTAGTAAAATCTGTAGGAAAGTTCCAAGCACGTAGACCAAGAATGAGATGGGAAAATAACATTAATAATGATATGTAGCATGTTAATTATAGAGGGGTTGATTGAAAAAAAATTATCTCAGGATATTGATGTAGACCTATGGAGAGCTCATGTTCGCGGGCATAAATCTCATGGTACAATGGTGTCAGTTATTTATAGATACATATAAATAGCATGTCGTGGCAAAAGTGATAATCTGGCTCAACAAACAACGCGAAAATTGCTTTAGTGTTAATTCCAACGTCTGTTGACAAGTGTGTCATATGCAGTTACAGCTGTCACCTGTTTCCAATACTGGTATATTAGGTGAACTGCTATGTGATTTATACTGCAATTGAAAAAATAATAATTTTGTTAATAGTATTGTTAAGAAAATATGCCCCTCAGCATCTCAGCTATGTTATGTTTTTTGCAAAGAAAAAAGAGTAAATTTGTTATTAATTTTTCCAAGACTGTTTAACTCATATCCAAATGCGAGTCAATAATCAATCATGTTTCAATGAATTTTGTTTTACAACCAATGACAGTCGTGTTTTACCTCGCTGTTTATCGAATTATCTTCATCAAAATAAATATTCTGAATAGGTCAGAGCATTATTTAGCAGTGATTGACTCTACAACAAATACATTGAATATAGCAAATAATGAACAGATTCCTTCAAACTACATATTTAATAATTGTGTCTTCAATAATTGTGTTTTTAATTAATGATTTTACTGAGTTGTTTCTCAAAATAATTAATTAATAACCTATAATGTTGGTTATAATATACAGATTGATGTGTTTCATTTTTTTTCGCTAGGGTTCATTCTTATAATATTGCGATCCTATTTCAAGTTTACCACGCCAGATGGCAATAAATAATATTATATGATCAAGTTGCACTGGATGAACAAATAAACGTAACGACACAATTCTGATTTGTTTTCAAACATCGCCGTTTACATTAAATGTATAAGTATTTTAAAATATCAGTAACTATACTTAAATAATGATTTTTGAGCAAACAGCTTAATTTTATTCGTTAAATAGAACTAACAAATGTCACTCTTGATTTCCAAATCATCGATAAATTCATGATATCACTAAGTGACGAGTGACGAAATGACTTCGTGAATTACTTATGATAATAAGGCACGTAGTGCCTCAGTTATTTTTGTGATTTTTTTGGAAAATAAAGAGAATTTTTGTTAAAATAACGATCTAAGTATGTGATGAGATTTATAATTCGCGGTAATTCAGAATATAATCTAATATTTAAATCGTAAGTCAACTCTATAAATGGTTTTCATCCAGTAACACCCTTTCTTATCACTGTTATCCCGTACACAGTATTATCACCACCTCCCTCATCACTTAATGAACATATGTTCCCCATTCTTTTCACAGGATCAGCTCATAGTACTTTCTCAAATGTTAACAGGTGTATTTGATATAAAGTCGTCTCTTACCTGCAAACAATAGATAAATTAAATTTAATTTTTGAAAATTGGTGAGGAAAGGGGTACCTCAAGGCGGCGTCCTCGCTCCTCTTCTCTTCTCAATTTATATTAATGACGTGACCAAGAAACTACAAAACTGCAAGCATCATCTTTACGCCGACGACCTACAGATTTACACACACTTTAGGCCTGACGAAATTAATGAATATATTGACAAAGTAAACACTGACCTCAGGCACATATCTATATGGTCCAGACAATATGGGCTAAAACTAAATGTAAACAAAACGCAAGCAATAATTATTGGACATCCAAGATTATTACACCTCATAAACAATGACAATATGCCGGCTGTCATATTAGATAATGAACAAATTCCTTATACCGACATCGTTAAAAACTTGGGACTTTACTTAGATTCTAATTTAAATTGGCATGTGCAAGTAAAACAAACATCTAAAATGATCTTCTCCATAATGCATTCCCTAAAGCGCCTTAAACATTTTCTTCCTACAACTCTTAAAAGAATTTTTAATCCAAACCTTAGACATGACTATTGTGACGTTCTACTAACTGACGTAAGTGACGGATTGTCGGACAAACTGCAGCGTGTCCATAATATGTGTATCAGATTCATATTTAATGTTCGAAAATACGATCACATCTCTCCATTATTCCACGAATTGTCATGGCTACACCTAAAAGAGAGAAGAAAATCGCACTGTCTAATTCTCTTATTTAGGGTCCTACATACCTCGATTCCCAATTCTTTATCATCTCGTTTCCAGTATCTATACTCAAACCATAACCTAAACACAAGATCACAACATAGTCTCTTACTTAATATACCGCAACATAGGACATCACATCACTCCATGTCATATACCATCTCCACTTCTCGCAACTGGAATTCCCTACCACAAGAAATAAGGGGCTGCCGGACATTGGCATCTTTTAAAAGAAATCTAAATTTATATTTGCTCTAAACTCGACTTCCTTATTGCCCTGCGTAAGGTATATATATATTAATTGGCGTTTCTCGTATAATTAATCATCTTTATATTATTATATAATTATTAGTATCATTATTATTATTATTATTATTATTTTATCGTAAGTATTATTATTGTTATTATCGTACAAAATGTTGTTTGTACATGACATTTACATTGCTACATTTATTGTATATTTAACTGTTTATAATTAGTATAGTGTATATCTATATTTGTCAAATATTTATTTGTATTTGTGCTGGTTGAGTGGAAGAGAAGGCTTTATGGCCTTAACTCTGCCAGAATAAATAAAACATTATTATTATTATTATTATTATTATATTATTATTATTATTATTATTATTATTAAAGATATATTTTGATGAATCTACAAACCGATACTTCTCTCTCCCTCTTTATTTTACGTTAACATCTTCTTTTTAGGTACCTTTACGTACGTCACGCCATACGGGCCTTATAAGGGGCACGACCTGTCGGGAGAGGATTTCCAACTCTGGATTACAAACAAACTCTTTTGTCCATGGAAGACCTATCGGAATGAGTGATCAATTCTATGTGAAAGCTTCCTCCGATACATCACAACATGAAGTCCAAACACATATCAAACAGGGCGAATATGATAATGATTATTATAGCCTGGTTATGATGGCCACAACTTATTCGGGAACTGTTTGGATCTTAAATGTGCCTCACGATTATTATCTTATAGATATGGAAAACAAACACAAAAAAAAACATCATCCGGGAAACTTATCCCGAATGGGGATCGAACCCGGACCCGCTATGTACGAGGCAGTGATGCTGCCTCAAGACCATAGCGGGGGACATTAATAATAATAGTATTAATAAGAATAGTAATAATAGCAATAATAATAATAATAATAATAAACATGCGTAATGTTTCATATATTGAACATCTATATAATTACAAAATAGAACGTTTGTTTCTATTCATAGACATAATGGGTTAGAGATAGAGAGATTACTGCTGGTAAAACAAAGTTATTAATGCCATTTCAAAACTACATTTTATACAACCTAAATAACAAATGAGAAGCTTATTTTCTTGTCAATTATCATAAATTTGTAGCAAGTAATCTAACAAAGGAACTATCAACTATTGCATGCCGAATCCTAACTTTAAATATCTCCCAGAAAAGCGTTGCAATGTACCAAGTCCGCGTCCAA
Source organism: Diploptera punctata (assembly GCA_030220185.1). Classification (NCBI taxonomy): domain Eukaryota; kingdom Metazoa; phylum Arthropoda; class Insecta; order Blattodea; family Blaberidae; genus Diploptera; species Diploptera punctata. Next base: position 449,371 of record JASPKZ010010679.1, on the reverse strand, counting down.
AAAAAACTGCCGCTTTTAACTGCAAGGCACTAAAATCCAGGGCCAAATCTTTCATTTAAACTGCAATAAAAGTAATACAACTCCTGCATTGGTAGGATGGATAATCCTCACAACGTATCGTCCGCGCAGCTCCCTGCACTTCACTCCGCTCTAATCAAGCAGTGGGTTGCCATTGCTGGATTCGGTGCCTTGCAATTAAAAGCGACAGATAATATATCTGACAGGACATTGGTGCACCGCGACTCTTCTCCAGAAGAAAAGTCAAGGAGGTCTCCAAGTGTAATGTTTAAAAGTTCCCATGTGAGTTCTTTATTTTTCTGTAAACACGCCATGGCCACATGACACGGAATACCTTGCTAGCCTGCATTCAACTAGTAATGGTTTGTATTATTTGTTTACTACTACATTTTATTTAATACTAGCTAATACTCGGCGTGCTCTGCTACACCTAAATAAATGATAATGTGTTTTTACGTTTAGTTGAATAAGTAAAAGAAAAAATTATTATAAATGTATATAGTTGTTATTTTTAGATACCCCGTGCACATTACCCGGCATTGCCCAGGAATCTACGTATCTCGGTTTATTTGGCATAAAAAAGCTGAAAGTTAAAATTGATTATTTCGAGTTATCCGTGCTGTTGCTCTGCTTGCCCGGGAATCAACTTATCCCGATCTTCTTAGCATCAATGAAAGACAAAAGTGGTTATTGTAAGTTATCCATAAAAGATAAACATATGTTGTAGTGGGCTTGTTTGTAGATTTGTTTGAGATATTCAATTCTGTGTACATTAATTTGGTGTATTTCTTATGGTTTAGGCAACGTAAATCCATTTAAGCATATAAAAAGCTACTTTTATTTTCCTTTTCACTACAAATGGTGATTTTTAAGGGTGAAGGGCTTGACCATTAAAACTCTCTTATAGCCTATAACCTTCCCGGGAAAATCCTGAACATTTTGCAAATAGCCCCATCACAATCGGATGAAGGGTGCACTCTTGTCCGGGAATCTATTTATCCCGATCTTCATCAATAAAAGACAAAAATGGTTATTGTGAGTTTTATCAGTAAAAGATAAACATATGCTGTCGCGGACTTTTTTGTAGAGTTTTCTGAGATATTCAATAAATTAATTTTGTGTATTCGTTATGCTATAGGCATCGTAAGCCATTTAAGCGTCAAAAAATATTTTCACGTTTTTCATTACAAAGGGTGATTTCTAAGGGTGTAGGAGTTGAGTATCACAACTCTCTTATAGCCTATGTTCATCACGGAATGTCCTGAACATTTTTTAAAAACCCCATCACAATCGGATGTACGGTATGGCAGCGCATAAAATACAAACAAACATTCATTTTTGTATATTAGACTAGCTAACACCGGGCGTGCGCTGCTACACCTAAATAAATTATAATGCGTTTTCTGCATTTAGTTGAATAAGTAAAAGGAAAAATATATATAAATTTAGGCGTATGTCATTATTTTTAGACACTCCGTGCTCATTACCCGGCGTTGCGCGGGAATTTACGCATCCCGATGTACTTCACATAAATGAGCTGAAAGACAAATTTCTTTATTTTGAGTTGTCCATAAAAGAATACCTGCCGTGCTCTGCTATGCTTGACCCGGGAATCTACTTATCCCGATGTTCTTGGCATCAATGAAAGACAAAAATAACACTGGCCAACAAAATTTGAACTTTTTTATGTTACAAGAGAGAAAATGTGTGTTTCTAACTTACTTTTTTGTGCTGATTTCAAATCTTTTTACGGAACTTTTCCATCACCCAGGGTTTTCGAGTAATCACACGAAAAACATTTTTCGTGTCTATACATTACAAATTTATTATATCTTAGCTGAAATTATATTTGCTCACCCAAAATGTATGTGAATTGGATTTTCGGCTGTACTTCGCTTTAGGAATATCCCTCTTCAGTGTCCAGCAGTAGTCTGCTAACATATTTGGACACCATTTACCCTCATAGCGCCTTTCCATTTCCGCGATGTCCTGGTGGAAGCGCTCCCCGTGTTCGTCGCTCACAGCCCCCTAGATTTTCAGGGAAGAAATCAAGTTGGGAGTGCAGATGAATTTTCAAAGACATATTACATCCCATTGTCTTGTAGTTCTCAATCATCTCATTAACAAGTTCTCTGTAGTTATCAGACCTGAAGTTCCCCAGAAAATTTGAGACAACATTTTTGAAAGATTGTCATGCAGCTGCTTTTGCACATTTAACTTGTTCTGAAACTGCGTATCTTTAATCAGTTCCTTTATTTGAGGGCCAACAAATATCCCTTCTTTCAATTTAGCTTCACTGATCCTTGGAAATTTATTTTTGAGGAAGAGAAATGCACTGTCATCACGATCCATTGCTTTCACAAAATTTTTAATCAAGCCTAGTTTAATATGTAGTGGAGGCAATAAGATTTTTTTCAGACCTTACAAGTGGTTGGCAAAGAACATTTTCTTGTCCTGGATTAAGTGACTCTCTCTTTGGCCAGTTCTTTTTAATATAACGATTACTTCTATCTCTGCTATTCCACTTGCACAAGAAGCAGCAAAATTTAGTATAGCCAAGCTGTAACCCAAGTAAGATGGCTATAACTTTCAAATCCCCACATATCTGCCAAGAAAAATGGTTATACTTTATAGCGGATAGTAAGAGCTTCATATTCTCGTAATTTTCCTTCATACCAACTGCATGGGCTAAAGGAATAGATGGATATATGTTTCCATTATGTAGTAACACTCCTTTCAAACTTGTTTTCGAGGAGTCTATCAATAAACACCAATCCTCAGATTTATGCTCAACACCCAGGACTGGAACAAATTCTCAACATCATTGCAGAAAACTAGGTCCTTCTCTTTAGAAAAGAAATCCTCAAATTCCTTTTGGCGATTGCGGAAAAAAGTTACTTTGGTGTCATCCTGCAGTAGCTTCCATCCTTTCAATCTTGAAGCAAGTAATTCTGCCTTGCTTTTACTTAAACCAAGATCCCGAACCAAATCATTTAAATCCTCCTGTGTTAGAAAGTGAGTTTCATTTATAGCATCATCTTCCGCAAAAATCTGAATCTTTCTGTAAATCCTGAACATCAGAAAGTTCTTCAATCATTGTTATGTGATCTGGTGGAATTGGTATGGGCAAACCTGGCCGAATTGCTGAATCTAACATTGGATATTTAACGGTGTGTCTTGACTTGTAAGTTATTCCAGATATATTTGTCAAGCAGAAGTAGCAGTCTGTCAAATGATCCTTAGGTTCGCGCCATATCATTGGGACTGCAAAAGGCATACGACGAGATCCTTTCAACCAGCCAGTTAGTAGTGTTACACATTTGGTACAACAGATTTCCGGGGCCCATATCTTGTTCTGGTCTATTTTGTTGTTAAATAACAGTGATAAGCTCTTCTTATTAGAGGAGTAAACTTTCGCTTCTGCGCTTTGAAAGTGAGCTCACCACACACGAAACAGAAGTTGTTTCTATCGTTAACACACTTTCGAGACATATTTCTTATACAAATACAATTTTACTCTTTCTCTTTACAATACACTACAATACAATACACTACTTAGTCTTTACAATACACTTCTGTCACAATTCACTTGACTACGGAAGTGATCACAGAATTAGCTTCTTTCTTTTAAGAAAGGTTCTATTCAACTGCGAACTTAAAACATACAATTACAGTTTTGTAGGAGAATGTCATTGTTGTAAGTTACGAATTCAAGGCAACAATCGCAAGTCCATTGTTGGCACAATGAAATTAAATATAAATGTAAAATAATCCTTCTAATCATCATGTTATATAGCAAAAATGCTAATAAATAGGAAGATAATTATTTTCAAAATTAGAAAAAAAATGGTGGGTGATGGAAAATTTCTGACTTCATTTTTGGAATCAGCAGATGAAAATACATAAGAATCACCCAAAATCTTTTATGTAACAAAATCACTGTTGACCATTGTAATTATTGAGAGTTATCCTTAAAAGATAAACATAAGCTGTCGCGTATTTTTGTGTAGTTTTTTTAGATATTTAATTCTCTGTACAATATGTTTTTGTATTTGTTATAGTTTAGGCAGCGTAAGCCATTTAAGCTTACAAAAAACGACATTTTTTCACGTTTTTTCATTACAGAGGGTGATTTTTAAGGATGAAGGGCTTGAGGATTACAACTTTCTTATAACCTATAACCTTCCCGGGAAAATCCTGAAAATTTTGCAAAAAAGCCCCATGACAATCGGATGAATGGTATGGCAGCACATGCTCGCCCAGGAATCTACTTATTCCGATCTCCTTGGCATCAGTCAAAGACAAAAATGTCTATTCTGTGTTATCTGTAAAAGATAAACAAAGACCTATACTGTCGCGGACTTTTTAGTAGAGGTTTTTGAGATATTCAGTTCTGTGTACATTAATTTTGTGTGTTTGTTATGATTTAGACAGGGTAAGCCATTTAAGGGTAAAAAAGGGACTTTTTCACGTTTTTCACTATAAAGGGTGTTTCTAAGGGTGTAGAAGTTGAGTATCGTGTGAGGGCGGGGTTTGGGAGATAACCCAAACCACGCTCTGCTACATTTGTGCGGGCGTGGTGAGGGAGAATAGTTTAACCTCTCTAATAAGCCACGGTTACTGCTATCATTTATGCGGGTTAGGAACCACGCTTCTACTACCATTTGTGGCGTTTATAACCACGCTACTGCTACCATAAATCCTGGATCGGGTTTTGTTACTGCTGTCTCTATTAACGTGGATCTGCTTTCCTACAAGGTTATCAATCACGAAGTTGCTTGCCTTGGGCCCATAGAAGGCAACAATCGATTCATCTTTCTCTCTCAGATATATTGACATAAATAAATAATGATTCTCAAATACATAGAGTGAGTGAAAATGATAATAATTGTCATTCAAGAAGGCTAAACAGCATAATAGCAAGGGAGCTGGAAATAATTTCCTGCGTGAGTGAATTTCCATATAGGATTGAGAACAATTACGTGCACATCAATGAAGCAGATAAATAGTATAAAAGATGACTTTTAATAGAAACAAGTTGTCTGAATTAGAAACAAATTAACAAAGACATTTGGATCATTCAATTTAAACAAAAATATAAACAAATAAATAACAATATTCTTACAATAGAAATAACCACACCATACCTCACGCCACACTCATGCTAACGTCCGAACCAGGAGCCACTTCTTCCCTGGTCTGCCGGACCAACTAAACCACGCCGCTTCTCGGCTTCAGACCAGCTTGTCCGTTAGAGCTTCAATCGCATCGCGAACTGGATGCTGATTCAAATTTTGAATCTGCTCAAAGAACTAAACGATGAACGCTTAAATGATTGAATGATAACGTTCTGCTAGTGCACCACGTATATGAAGGTTCTGAGGTAGAGGGGAGATGCGCCGTAGACATTGCGCAGCGGGAAGGGTAAAGAGTAGAGAGAGGGGGTAAATACAAGGAGAAAGGGATATTGGCATAGTTCATAAATATTCTAGTCTAGGGAGGAGAACGACGTTACATTAATGAGCCGAAAACACACACTTTCGGTTCAATCGCATCTCTCTTACAGCTTATGTTCATTCCGGGAATCTCCTGAACATTTTGCAAAAAGCCCCATCACAATCGGATCAACGGTATGGCCGCGCATAAAGTACGAACAAACAAATAAACATTCATTTTTTCTATATTAGATTAACACCCATCGTCCAATGAAATAGTATACAATACGTTATTGTGTGAAACGCATCTTAACAGGATTTCTAAAAATTAAAAATTAAAAAGTCGACTATTTTTTACCTCTCCCTTATTCTCTTAAGACACTTCTTATACTCGCAGTATACTTCTTTCCAGGAGTCGAAACATTTATTCACATAACAAAAATGTAAGTTTAGCTTTTAAATAGAAACTTGTGTTTATTAAGTGGAAAAATAACCGTAAAGAAAAATTTTACTTTAAAAAATGTTTCAATAACAAGTTTTATTTTTAGGTTTTTTATAATAATATTTTGTGTAATAGTCAATGTTATTAGATGTAAAAACAAGTTTTCAATGACTTTTTAAACTATTTATAAATTTAAAAAATATTAAAATAGAAAATAACTGCAGAGACATAAATGGTTTTCAAGAAATAATGTGTATAATTAAAATTGCTTTGTATTGTTTAAATATTTGTAACATAGTGCATTACGTACGGTACTTCATAACGATGGCAAAATAATGATCTGAGTTTCATACAGTACAATAACAAACATGAAGTGGAACAACTTTTTCCTTTGATATTTATTCATCCTATGTTTTTTTTAGCACAAAATAAATTAAAAGAAAATAAATGAAATACTCCTTTTTCTTGATATTGCACAAGGGGAAATTAGCAACACTTCAAGTGCACATTATATATTTTATTAGAAAATACAGAAGGGAACGTTATTTTTATTTTTTTATTTCACTTTCTACGTAGGTCTAATGTGTGAAATTAAAGAAAAAAATACTCATCATTATAAAAGAACGCACCAGTAAATGTTTGTACGAAAATATATTTTTATGAGTAAACTGTACGTTTCCAGTCCGAAATGTATAAGATATTTTGATTATATTATCACAAGGAATTCATACATAAAATATGTGCACTTATATTACTTCCGTATATAGACGGATGGTCGAATGTACAAGCAGAGAGAAAGTCAGACACACATGTAGATATATCTACATAGATAGGATCAAGTATATACGGAGAGACAGAGAAAGGGAACTATAGCAAATAATACCCGGATGAATGGACGGACGGACGGATAGATGTGAAGATAGGTAGAACGGATACACAGCAAGATAAATAGACGGATTTCTGTATAGATAGATAGATAGATAGATAGACAGGCAGACATCAGACAGATGAACGGACAGAATGGACAAACGGTTGGATGTATTAGTAGATGGGAAGAAAAACACATATAGATATATAAAAAACGCATACGACGAATAGAAACATAGAGTGAAACACAGGGTGTTCGAAATTTCTTATTACAAACTTCTAGAGCTGGAAGAGGGAACTGTGTAGACAATATTTTGAATATGAACCTATGTCCGGAATCGTACCGTTTCCGTGCTACAGCCATTCCAATGTGTCAGATTTGATAGTGTTATTTAGCAACCGGATATGCAGTACATGACGTCACGAGTTATGGTGGCTGCACAAGACGGGACACCAAGTGCGATGGGACGAGTGTACAGAAACATGATTCGTCGGTACAATCTGTGTAACGACATTGATGGTCCTCACATCGAGCCTCTGAGCAGTTTTGTAGTAGTAGTAGTAGTAGTAGTAGTAGTAGTAGTAGTAGTAGTAGTAGTAGTAGTAGTAGTAGGACTTTATTAGACAAAAAGTAAGATATTTACAATATTATTTACAAATATGGGTCGCACGGGCAGTAAGCCGTACGTGCTGTTGAGAGTCCGTTACAATAAAGTAATAATTGCTACTAGTGTAAAGAAAAATAAACAACAAAAACAGCAATAACATTACAATTACATAAATAAAACACAATAATAATATTACAATTAAATAATAACACAATAGCATTATACACTAAAAAACATTAACATTACAATTACATAAAGAAAACACAATAATATTACAATTAAATAATAACACAATAGCATTATACACTAAAAAAACATTAACATTACAATTACATAAAGAAAACACATTAATATTACAATTAAATAATAACACAATAGCATTATACACTAATTAATTTATATATAATTGTTAATAATTAATGGTATTGCATTTTGATAACATATATTTATTCATGAATGAGTGTTGTCCTTATTTTTCGCGTTTTGTCCAGAAATTTACCGAAGTTTATCCAATTTTCTGGATTTACCAATAACTCGTAGCATGCCAATCTTTCCCGATTTGAATTTAGAAATCTTTCCGGTAATAACTGACGTCTCCAATATTCTAAATCATTACATTTTCCTAATATATGTATCTCATCTTCAAAGTTCCCGCACATTGGACATATTCGCATATCGTGATCGTCGCTAATTTTTAGAAATTTCCATGCCCCTAGCCTAAACCAAGCAAGCCCTGATCTCTCCTTAAATCCTAGGTTGAGTATATACGATTCTTTTCCCCAGACGTGTTTTAGGTCTCTTTGTAAACACAGTGAGCGTTTTCCTGTACATTCGGCGAAAGTATCTTGTTGGTTTATATCTAAGTACCTCCTCCTTATTTTTCTCCACACGTTCTTGCGATTTTCAGTCCCTTTTTCCCATATCCAGCCCATCCCAATCTTTTGGAGTTCTCTCCTAACCTCGTCTGCCCAAAATTTAACATCTATGTTTTTAATTTGGTGGTCGTAACAAATTGCTCTAAGCATTGTTTGTTCACCTTGGATTACTCGCAACCAGTATTTGAGTACACGAATTTTACAGTTAATGTCGTCCTGGAATGACCCGAATTCATATAAAATTCCACAGTTAGAAACGGCCTTACTAAGTCCTGTAATATACTTTAGAAAATGCGTATATACCTTATTTAGTATTTCCGTTCTTTGGAAACCCCAAATCTCACTACCATAGTGCATTACTGGCCTGACCATCGCTCCATACATTTTTTCTAATGTGCTGACTGGAATATCAGGCACTCGACCCAGAATACCGAGTACACTGTTAAGTTGTCCCCTCCCTTTAAATAATGCTATATCAATATGTTTTTTCCACTTTCCGTTCATTTTCAACGTCGTACCAAGATATTCAAAATGTTTCACGTTTTGAAGTACTTGATCTCTGTATTTCCATTCCTCTGCTCTACCATAAACCGTCCCATTTTTAAAGGTCATTGTTTTTGTCTTACTAACATTTACAGTCAATCCCCAATTCCTACAGTATATTTCCAGTAGGTCAAGACCTCTTTGCAATCCCTTGATTGTCTTGGAACAGATAATTAAATCATCTGCATACAACAGGACTGGGATTCTAACATTTCCTATCTCCGGAGCCTCAATTTCTCCTTCTAGCATTACGTCTACAATATCATCAACGAATAGATTAAATAGCATTGGTGATAAAATGCAACCTTGTCTCACTCCCCGATTGGCTTCACTGCTCTCTGTAATGTGCCCTTGGTCTACTTTTATACAAAATTTAACATATTTATAAATTGACATTAAAGCATGTATCATTTTATGAGACAATCCTTTCCGATTTAATTTTTCCCAAAGTGCGCTTCGGTCCACAGTATCAAATGCCATCTTAAAATCAATGAATGCACAAAATAATTTACCCCCCTTCATTTTCAGATTGTCATCAATTAATGTTCTCAGAACAAATACGTTGTCCACCGTGGAGTACCCTTCTCTAAAACCTGCCTGATATTTTGAGAGCCTATTGTTCTCTTTAGCCCATTGTCTTATTCGTTCGTAAAGTACTTTACAATATATTTTTCCGAACACTGACAAGAGACAAATTCCCCTGTAACTTTCTGGTATCTGTGCCCCACCTTTCCCTTTGTATAGCGGTTGGATGACACCTGTCGCCCAGGCTTCCGGATAATCTCCTCCATTAAAAAGTTTGTTGAACGCAGTTTTCAAAACGTCTAATAATTTATTGGATGATATCATATTTTTCAAGAATTCCCCTGGTATTCCATCAATTCCAGGTGCTTTACCATTCTTTAAACATTTAATGGAAGAAACCACTTCATTTTTCGAAATATCCTGATCCAGTAATTGAATATGAATTGGGTCAGGGATCTCAACTATATTTCCTTGATTATATCTTAACCTCTCATTTCCCAGCACCCTATCAAAGTAACTTCTCCATTCCCCGGGCGTTATTCTTGTCCGATTTATGGACTTTACTTTGAGTTCCCTTAACGCTTTCCATATGTCCGCAATGTTCCCACTTTCAGTCGCGACTCTCATTTCTTCGGATTTCTTATTTTGCCATGCTAGTTTTGTTTCTGCCAATAATTCTTTATATTCCTTTCTCTCTTGCGCATAATTTTTTCTGCTTTCATCTGTGCTTTCTTTTCTAAACTTTAAAAGACTACTTTCGACAAATTTCTTCTTCTTTCTACATGCATTATTGTACCACCCTTTGTCCTTCTGGTTCATTGCGTATTTAACCTTGAATTTTTCCCCTGCTTTTTGAAAACATTCTGTCAAAGTTTTAATAATTTCCTCCCCGCTAAGATCATTTAATTGCAGATCCTGTATTAGCGTTTCCAAACTCCTGATAAATTCTTCTCTCAGATCCTCGATCCACCTGAAACGTGTAATTGGCCGCAATATTGTTGCCACCTCATCATTAACTGTCTCACTAATACCTTTCATATTTAAAATAAGTTTGTTTGGGAAGTGGTGTGATTCGATTCTGGAAACTATACAGAAATTACTTAGGACTGGAATCATGTCTTGTGTGCATATTGAATAATCGATTACGCTACTTCCATTTTTATTAATAAATGTCAGTTCTCCATTTTTATCTTCCCCATATTTCCCATTCAGAATTTCAAGTTCAAATGCATCGCAAAAAGCTAACAATTGGTTTCCTTCTGAATTTAAAATCTTATCTTTGCTTCTCCTACCCTCACCTCGTGTTTCATTATCATCCGATTTTATAGTGATATTTTCCTCCCCAATCCTACAGTTAAAGTCCCCTAAAATTATTATTCCCGCTTCCGGAAACCTATCTTTTATTTCTGCCAACGAGTCAGACAATTCAACGAAAAAATTTGGATTGGCATACCTGGAATTTAGTGGTTGGCGGTAAATAGACAACAGACACATTTCTGCTCTTTCTGTATGGTAATATATACAAATTGCCTCTTTTAAAGTAATATTTACCTTTTTAATATATGGGTCTAAGTTAGCTTTATATAAAATGGCAACACCGCCTGGATATCTACCTCTCTTTCCTCTATTTTGATTACCCTTAAAATAACCTTTCATATTACATAGATTTACGCATTCATTAGCTTTTAACCATGTTTCTCCTAGAGCTAATATATCAAAAGTCTCAATAAACTCTACACATCTGTCCATTGAAAGTTTTTGTTTTAACCCTTCGATATTCCATGAACCGACTGTCAACAAACCCTATTGTGTTCCCTTGTCATTAGTCTTACCTGTATTTTTCGAACTTCCCCCTCTCAATAGTTCCTTTTCTGCGGGTAAATTCAGAAGTCTTAGTGATTTTCTTGTTGGAGTTCTTGTGTCCGCCGGTCGTTCACCTCTTAGAGGTGGGGTATGCTTTTTGCGTTCGGCCGTTTTTTTGCTGTATGTTTATTGGATTCCTGGGAGTTAGTATCGTAGTGCTCCCCTCTCTCTTTCTCTCGTGTAGAATTTTCTCCCTCCTCTGCTGTAAGGAGACCACCTGCTGTTGAAGCGTCCCCTGTAGGTTTTGGGGACTCGCTGTCAATGACCTCTTCAAATTCATTTTCAGAGTTGTCCATATTTTGTAGTTGTTCCCTGCTCCAGATTCGTCCATTTATAATCAATTTATTAAATTGCATGATTGCATGGCAGCCCTGCCTCCTCGCCTCGAGCATGTGTCGCTTAAGAAAGTCCCTTTCGCGGCGCACCTTCTCACTAAAGTCTTCGGCAATATTGATACCGGTCCCTTTAAGATATTTACTGTCTCTAAGGATCCAACATTTTATTTTGTAGTGTGATAATTTGCATACAATCGGTCTCTTTCCACTATTCCAACGACCTACTCTGTGCGCTCTTTCAATATCACTGTCCACCAAATCAATCCCGATTTGCGCCACTACTCTTTTAACTATATGTTCAGTTTCCTCCCAGCTCTCTCTGTCTTCTTCATGCACACCATATATCACAATATTATTACGGCGACTCTGGTTTTCGAGATAGTCTAATTTAGATTCCAGCCATTTCAATCTGTCCTCCATCCGATGCATGTTCGTCTCAATATCACGAATTTTTCACCCACGTTGCACTTTTCAAACCCCTCTTTCACTTCAGTTGACAATGTTTCAATCAGCTTTCTAACTTCTTCCATAATGCTTTGTCCCCTGCACACTTCAACCACTCTAACAAAAACACGTCCGCTCTTCTCGACGGCTAGCACAAAGGTCCGAGCAGTTTTGTATGGGATACATCCAGTGCAGAGGACAAAAACATTTTTTTACACTGTTTACACAAGTGTTATTGTGATCAATGTGTTACTGTGGTAATGTTACCAAATAAATTTGACTTTCTTCTGAAATGATCAATTAATTCTGTATTCACGTCACACCTCATTTGACATAGTGCTTTTCTGACGTCATGTACTGCCTCTCCGATATGAAAACAGTAACAGCAAATCCGACACACTGTAATGGATGTAGCACGGAAACGATTCGTTTCCGGGCATGGATTCCTATTTAAAATATTGTCTACTCAGTCCCCTCTACTAGCCCTAGAAGTTTGTAATATGAATTTCCGAACACCCTGTATAGCCAACAGACAGATAGACGAACGGACTGAATAGGTACATAGGAAAACATACAGATAAATGGACGGAATGACATATGGATGGCTGTATCAACACGTAAACACAGAAGATAGATTATACAGAAAGACGTATGCAGATAAATGTATTGTCTCTGTGTGTTCTCAATTATTTTGAGAATGTTGAATGCAGGCTTTCACGGCCGGTAATCATAATGTTGAGTGATTCCGGGTTCTGTGGCCGTGGTCCATAGTTGGTGTTGATACCAGAACGTTTCGCCCTCAACTGCGGAGGGCATCTTCAGTGGCGAGTGCTTCTAGGCGTGTTTCCTGGTTGGAAGCTCTACTTAGAGTGAAACGCTGCGGGTGTTTATTGATACTAGTGGTGGGAGCAGGGTGAGCGGGCGTGGCTCTTGCTGATTGGCTAATGGTCGTCTCCTTGTGTGTCCCTAGTGTTGATGCATTTATTTCTAGTGTACGGTATCCAGGCCTTAGGACAGTTTAATACTTCCTCTTTTCTGTTAATATTTTCCTTATGCTTGTGTATTTCTATAGCCTCTCGATATAATCTAGGGAAATAATAGGAAGTTGTGGCTAAAACTTGTGTATCATCGATTGAATCTGGTGTCCATTCATAATGGCAATGTCTGCTACAGCCGATTTATCCATTCACCTTGTCTGCAGTTTTTTGTGTTCTGATAAACGGGTGGCTATACTTCTTTTTGTGGTCCTATGTATGGTTTACCACACGAACAGGAAGTCGATATACGCCGCAAGTGGAGAGAGGTGGCCGAGGATCCTTAGCTGAGCGAAGGCAGTCTTCTATTTTCTTGTAGGTCTGTAAACTGTTTTTATGTTGTATTTTCGTAGGAGTTTTCCGATACGATCTGTGACTCTTTGTACATATGGTAAGTAGGCTATGCTGGTGGGGGTGTGTTATCCATTCTGACGTGCTGTCTTCGTGGATGTATGGTTTGTCTTATTTCTTGGATGTGTAGCCATTTTTTTGGAAACAATTGAACAGATGGTGTTGTTCTTGTTTAAGGTGTTGTGGTTGGCATAACTTAGTCGCTCTGTCGAACGTGGTCTTAATGACACCTCGCTTTTGTCTTGGATAAGACACTGTTCGACAGAAGCGACTAAGTTATGCCAACCACAACACCTTAAACAAGAACAACACCTCTGTTCAATTGTTTCCAGAAAAATGGCTACACATCCAAGGAAATAAGACAAACCCATACATCCACGAAGACAGCACGTCAGAATGGATAACACACCCTCAACCAGCATAGCCTACTTACCATATGTACAAAGAGTCACAGATCGTATCGGAAAACTCCTACGAAAATACAACATAAAAACAGTTTACAGACCTACAAGGAAAAATAGAAGACTGCCTTCGCTCAGTAAGGATCCTCGGCCACCTCTCTCCACTTGCGGCGTATATCGACTTCCTTGTTCGTGTGGTAAACCTACATAGGGACCACAAAAAGAAGTATAGCCACCCGTTTATCAGAACACAAAAGAAACTGCAGACAAGGTGAAATGGATAAAATCGGCTGTAGCAGAACATGCCATTATGAATGGACACCAGATTCTATTCGATGATACACAAGTTTTAGCCACAACTTCCTATTATTTCCCTAGATTATATCGAGAGGCTATAGAATACACAAGCATAAGGAAAATATTAACAGAAAAGAGGAAGGTATTAAACTGTCTAAGGCCTGGTACCGTACACTAGAAAATAAATGCATCAACACTAGGGACAACAAGGAGGACGACCATTAGCCAATCAGCAAGAGCCACGCCCGCTCACCTGCTCCCACCACTAGTATCAATACAACACCCGCAGCGTTCACTCTAAGTAGAGCTTCCAACCAGGAAACACGCCTAGAAGCACTCGCCACTGAAGATTGCCCTCCGCAGTTGAGGGCGAACGTCTGGTATCAACACCAACTATGGACCACGGCCACAGAACCCGGAATCACTCAACATTATTGAGAAGTATTCAGATGAAACAATTGTAATTTTTTTGCACTACGGAAGTGCAACAATCTGATGGAATTTGTAGGTTTACTTTGAACGTGCGGTGGGACGCTTCAACAACAAAATATAAGGCATTTACAGAGGAAACAAAAGAAGTTAATTTAGTTGGATATTAATGATGTAATTCAGGGAGTTGATTGACTTTTACACACAAAGCTGTTGACGCAAATTTGGTGAAAGTAAATTGTATCCCTTTCACCTATTCAAGTGCGTTTATACTCTGTGAATTATGCAAACGTTTTATTGGATATTAAATTAATTAATTTCACTCTAAAGCAGGATTAACCGCTCATTTAAAGCTCACTAATATCACACCAATACATGACCAATAGTAATACCTTGTAAATCAAATACAGAGTGAATATAAAATACGTGAACAAACTTCAGAGGGTGATTTCTCACATGAAAATTCAGGTCACGTAGTCCTACGAAAGTCCACTTTATGACCCCATTTTGCTGGTTTACATAATATATATTTATTTGGTTAAATTGGAGAAACTTAATTTCGATGCCAGTATATTTAAAAATGTCGGAATGCAGGGCGAACAAATCACGCATTACCTTAAATTATCATATATTTGCATATTGATGTATAATTCGATACAAATCTAAATCTAATATATAATAAATAATAGTTTAAAAAACTAAAACAACACGATTTATTAGAAAACCGAACTTAAAAAATGAAAAATAATTTTAATTTCCAATACGCTTGGGATAAAATTAAAGTGTTCGACAAAAAAATCATCTCCAACACATCTAGGATAATACTAGAGTTATCCACAAAAAACATTACCATCAAAAGCGTGGTGTGCCCTATATCAGTTAATACATTTGATAATAAGTAGATATTGGTAAAAGTAAAGTATCTAAGAACAAAACGTAAAAACCATAAAAAGCACCCCACTTTAATTTTATCCCAAGCGTGTTGGAAATTAAAATTATTTTTCATTTTTTTTAGTTCGGTTTTCTAATAAAGCGTGTTGTTTTAGTTTTTTAAACTATTATTTATTTTTTTATTTTTAGTTTGGTTTTCTAATAAAGCGTGTTGTTTTAGCTTTTACAACTATTTTTTTTATTTTTGGTTTAATTGATTGTCATAAACCGGAATTCCATGAAAATGTAATTGCTCACGATATTTTTAGTTTATATAATTATATTTTTTTAAAATTATTATCTAACATTTTATAATATTTTTGAATATTTTAATTTAGATTAATAGTTACAGTTAATCGTACCCTTCTCATATTATTTTGGATAAATTACAATGTGGTAAGTTTACAAAATTATCATTAGTATTTTACAGAATAAGATAAAAAATGTAAATATTTAAATTCGATACTATTGTAGCATGAGCTCTTCTAAAAAAAAATACCTCCGGGCCGGATTTGAACGAGCGACCTATGGATTATTGAAAACCAATACAGTCCAACGCTCTAACAACTGAGCTATCAGAGGATATAATATTAATGTCTTACAACGATGGACTAAAAAGTCGATAGTCCGCAACCTATTATACCGGTCTTTATTTTATTGATGTCCTGATGGTCTTGGCCAGGATCGTAGAACAAATTATGAAATTATTGTGTTGTCGTTGATCCTTTGCAAGTATACAAAGTTTCAAGTCGATCCAATGTTCTTAAGTGGGCGAAAATCGTGTTGAAAGATTCCGTTATACAGATAAACAGATACAGGTCAAGCTAACATAAAGCGTGTAAAAATGAATGTTTGTTTGTTTGTTCGTACTTTATGCGTGGCCATACCGTTCATCCGATTGTGATCGGGCTTTTTGTAAAATGTTCACGAGATTCCCGGGATAAACATAGTCTATAAGGGGGTTGTGATACTCTACTCCTACACCCTTAAAATGTTCCTTTATAGTGGAAAACGTGAAAAAAAGTAGCTCTTTGGACGCTTAAATGGCCTTACGCTGCCGAACCCATCACAAATGCACAAGCTTAATGTACACAAAGACTGGAATATGTCAAAATACTCTCTACAAAATAGTCCGCGACAGCATATGTTTATCTCTTACGGATAACTCACAATAACCATTTTTGTCTTTCATTGATACCAAGAAGATCGAGACAAGTACGTAGATTCCTATGCAAGCATATTAGCACATGGTGAGCATTCTTTTACGTATAACTCACAATAACGAATTTTGTCTTTTAGCTCATTTATGCCAAGAAGATCGAGATAAGTAGATTCTCGGGCAACACCGGGTAATCAGCAATGGGAACCTTAAAATAATTACGATATACATTTATAATTATTTTTCATTTTACTTATTCAATTAATCATAAGTAGTACATTTTTATTTTGTCTTTCAGCTCATTTATGCCAAGAAGATCGGGTTGAGTAAATTCCCGGACAACAGGGTGTCTAAAAATAATTACGATATAAATATTTCCTTGAACTTATTTAGCTAAACATAAAACACATTAAATTTCGTATTTCAGCTCATTTATGTCAAGGAGATCGGGATAAGTAGATTTCCGGTCAACGCCGGGTAATCAGCACGGGGTATCTAAAAATTTAAAAATTTAAATTATTTTTCCCTGTAATTATTCAACTAAACATAAAAGCACATAATTTTCATTTACGCCGGGTATTAGCTAGTACATCTATAAATTCAATTTTCCATTACTTTTTTAAAAAAATATTAAATTAAACTAATGTATCTTATAGATCAGATTGGCAGTTTAATGATTAATTTAATTGTATGGTATACATTGGTACGAACCAAACATGGCGATTGCTAGAGTCAATTTTAAAATGTGCATTTCAGATCATCCCCACATCCAATGGTCGGATTTCGTTTTGGTTTGAAAACATACCTTTCTCGGTTTATTTTAATAGCATATTCCGAGTTTCGTAGTGAAAAATAAAAAATTGCAACCTGTACAGTGATTTTTAAATTTTCGTTCAGGTGAACTCCGAAGCACAATGGATCGATTTCACTGGTTAATAAACTTGACCTTACTTTTCAATTAACTGCTATATGGCAAGTTAGATTTCGATGAATCGATAATTGCCGCCGCATTAGCGCTACCGAACATTCTGTAGCCTACATACACACGCACTCAAATGTTGATCATTGTCATTTTTGGTTGAATACTAGGTACGATCTGTGAAGATCTGTAACATATTTTTAAAAAATCTTTCCATGGGAACAACCTCCTCCTTCTTCTTCGTCACGGTTTAGGCTTATTAGTAGCCTGTTCCGGATCCAAATTCCTGTTGTTTCTATCTTCATGATAATGGCAGACACAACGAAAATGGCGGAAGTGGCAACCCAATCTCTGGGGACGAAATAAGAGACCCGGCTCCGGGAAACAAGAGTGAAGTCCTCAACGGCGGAAGGAGCAAGAGGCAACCCTCCTTGTGGCGATAAAACACAAGGAAGCAAGTCCAAAGGCTTTAAGGAGGCAGCCCCTCACAGGACTAACCTTGCAGAACGTTAGTACCATACTTAAGGTACATTTAAAAATACTTGTAAGCTCCAAAGAGAACAACCTCAAAAGTGTTACTCCTTCAGTACTCGTTAAAAGGAATAAACAAGTTCATATCAACGTATTCCCGGAAATTAATGGGATTCTGTAAGAATGCAATTACATTATGTAATACATTGGACATTCGTTGTGGCCTTCATACAATTTTATACTCGTAAAAGGATTCACATGTCGCACTGTAGTTTTCTCACTCTTTCTAATATTCCAGACTGTCGTCCAATATCCTCATAGGATGCAAGGACACGCTATTTTACTAACTGTTCAGCATACACAATACTTTTCAGGTGCTCCCAAAAACAAATCAAAAGGTTTTAGCCCCGGTGACCGAGTTGGCCAGGCACAAGGTAATCCTCGTCCTATCGTCTTCCGGGGAAGATATTTTGGTACACGCTGGCATTCATGTTGAAGTGAACTGGTATTCCATTACCCATCAGGTATATTCCCTGTCGTATTACATGAGGCATATCCTCTAGCTAGAGGTGCAGTGTTCTGTAGATGAGGCATATCCTCTAGCTAGAGGTGCAGTGTTCTGTATATGAGGCATATCCTCTAGCTAGAGGTGCAGTGTTCTGTAGATGAGGCATATCCTCTAGCTAGAGGTGCAGTGTTCTGTAGATGAGGCATATCCTCTAGCTAGAGGTGCAGTGTTCTGTAGATGAGGCATATCCTCTAGCTAGAGGTGCAGTGTTCTGTAGATGAGGCATATCCTCTAGCTAGAGGTGCAGTGTTCTGTAGATGAGGCATATCCTCTAGCTAGAGGTGCAGTGTTCTGTAGATGAGGCATATCCTCTAGCTAGAGGTGCAGTGTTCTGTAGATGAGGCATATCCTCTAGCTAGAGGTGCAGTGTTCTGTAGATGAGGCATATTCTCTAGCTAGAGGTGCAGTGTTCTGTAGATGAGGCATATCCTCTAGCTAGAGGTGCAGTGTTCTGTAGATGAGGCATATCCTCTAGCTAGAGGTGCAGTGTTCTGTAGATGAGGCATATCCTCTAGCTAGAGGTGCAGTGTTCTGTAGTAATTTCAGATATGCCTGATCACTAAGGTGTTTGGCAAAGCAAATGGTCTTAATAGGTAGTCGCCAATAATCCCTGCCCATACATTGATGCTGAACCGTTGCTGATGTGATGATCAAACTATTTCCTGTAGCCAACAGTATGACGATTGTAAAGGGTTATTATGCCATCCCTATCACAAGTCACGTTTTCAATATAGAGAATTGCCAACAGAAATCATCTGTGCCTTCTACATATAAAAATGTCTATTTCTGGACATACTTTGATATGAAAATGTAGTTCCTTTTCATGTCAAGGATTACTTCCTCAATTTTTCCCCTTATTTTTATTCATCCTGTTTATACCTTCCAACCAAAGAATCCACTGAGATTGTTTTCATGAAATATATTTGAAAAACATATTACATATTTCATCGTTCTTATCTGGTAGACACGAAATAACCATATTATATATATATATATATTATATATATGGTTTCGGTGGTCCACTGCTGTGGTCTCGAGGTAGCGTGCAGCCTTGGCACGCAGCGAGCCCAGGTTCAATTCCCGGCCAGGACAGGCTCCTGAGTAAGGTTTTTTCTGTATTTTTCCTCACCTGTAAGACAAATGTCAGGAAGCTTAGGTCCCCGAAAAGCATCCGGCCATCACCATCCTTCACCGGAGTGGAAAACAACGGGAAGCTACCACACCTATAATTACCTAGTAAAGCTGCAAAGCATAGCATGAAAATGCTATGATTGCACTGAAAGGCCTGCCCTCAGGCAGAATTACTATGGATGGATGTTTATCCGGGATGGGAGTAAACATAAATAAACTATAAGCTTATATATGACCATACATAAAAATTCATAATATAATAGAAATTAAAGTTAATGACAAATATGGGAAATTTTGAAGAAGTGGCACCATTATAATACACAGGAACAGTAATCACATGAACAGGAATGAGGTGTAAAAAGAAACTAAACTTAAGTTAAATTATGGAAACGCATTGTACATTACAGTGACTCTTGTCGTCCCAATTTCTCTCTCTCTCTCTCTTAAAAAAAATTTAATTTAATAACATAAAAAATTGCTATTCTCCCAGTTATATTATATGGATGCAAAACATGAATTCTTATTTTACGGATGGAGAAAATATGAGTATTTGAGAAAAAAGTTCTTAGAATTTTTTTATTTTTTTTAAACAAAGACAGATGAACAGACAGGCGAATAGAGGAAGAGGTACATGATCGTTATGGGAAGTATATACAATAAGAACAGTTAAGTGTCGTAGACTACAATGGCAGGGCATGTGGTATGAATGTGGAATGAAAGAGTTCAATGGAAACTCCTTGTAAGAAAACCAGAGAGGAAACGCCCAGTAGGTAGGCAAAGAAATAGGTGGGAGAATAACTAATCATGATTTTAAGGGAATAAGATTATACAGGAGAAAATTGGAAAACATGGGGTAGGGATGTATGGAGAGCTTATTTCCGCGCTGCCTTGAACCTACGGGTTTGATAGTGTCATTGAGTTATTTAGTTAGTCATTTGTATGTGTGTGTGTGTTTATATGTGTGTGTGTGTGTGCATTAATGTTCTAGCGGCAGCAATTTTGCTTTTACGAAACAAAACTGGGCATATAGGAAACAAAAAGGAGTAAGCAAAATCAGTGAGGATTAACCTGAAGCGAAAATTAAAAAATCGACCAAACGGCCATAGTTTTTTTTGTATTTTTCACAGCGAAACGCAATAAATGTTATTAAGGTAAATTCTCAAAAAAATCATCAAAATGCGAAAGTTATAAGCTAATTTTTAACTGAAACATAAAATGTTGAAATATCCCTTCCAGCTGCCATATATATTTTCCCTCAATACATATGATGTAACATAAAGAATAAATATATATTCAGCAAACAAGCAAAATCGAGCTATTAATTCAACTGCTGAGAATTTCCTTAGTTTAAGAGTAAATTCATAACGGGTTTTTTAATAATATTGAATGTAGAAGAATAAAATACACCACGTCAGTTTTCTATATAGACTCTGGACGTTCCTACACGTTTCCCCATCAAACTGGCAAGTAAGCTAGCTCTCAGAGGTATACTTAAGGAGCTCAATGGAAGAGCCCCAGCATCTCAAGTCAAAGATATGGGTTCAGATGCTGGGATACACTTAAATTTGTCTCGCTAATTATGTTAACCGTTGCTTGTAGACGGCTTGTCTAGATAAATTAGCATATATTTTCTTAAAGGTGCTATATACAGGGTGTAAATGAATTATACCGCACAAATTTAACTACATATGGAGGGGTATTATATAAGCATTTTGAGATAAAGAAATAATGGTCTACAAATAAAAATGTCCAAGTTATGATTCAATTTGTAAAATGGTTGGCAGGCCACTGATTATTTCAAATTACAATGGATATAATATGTTGTAGATACTGTAACTTGCAACAAGTATGCGCCTTTAGCTCATTGGTTATAGCAATCTTACTACCGACGCAAATGTAAGATTGATACATCACGTTCGAAACTACCTACAGTATGTTAAAACTTGTTTTCCTTTCTTCTTTATTAGGTATATACTGTAAATTAGTTACGTACGTAGATTTACTTCGGGTTTAATTGTTTATTCATTATTTTGCAGAATACGGTATTGTAATGTACAGAGTTACAAAACTATCTACGTATGTATTGTACAGACAATTGTTTCAAATGTTGTAATTATAATACACATATTGAAAAGTGCAATAGGTTTCGCAAATAAAATGTGTAATTGTACTGTACAGCACTTATGTACTTAGATAGTGACAGTGCACAAGAGTAATAACATGAAGAGATACAATGTATGTACACATGGCATACATAATGTTATTGGGAAATAAAAAGAAATACATTCGAGTAAACCAGAAAGAAAATAAAACACCTGCAGCCTCATTAAAACAAATTGTTCAAATTGGCCACCTCCATTCTCACGACACAAACGACATCGGCGACTAAAGAATTCTCGTACCCCGTTCAAGATACTAGGTGTCTCGCGGATTACATCACATGCTGCGATTATGCGTGCAACTAACAGTTAATCTGTATCAACAGGGGTCGCATACACCAGGTGTCCCCACAAAAATAATCAAGTGGACAGAGATCTGGAGAGCGAGGTAGTCACACTATAGATGAACTACATCCAACGGCCAGGATACACTTCATCCAAATGATTTCACACATTCTGGCAGAAATGGGGAGCAGCCTGATATGAAGAGGAAATTCTTCTAGCAATTTAGGTAGGATGTGCTCTAAAAATGTATTATAAATGACACAATTTAATATCTGGGGAAGAAGGTAGGGGTCAGTGATGTGGTCAGAAATTCACCGAAAATCTCTGCTGGTGACGCCTCTCGAAGTTGGCATGAGGATTTTCATAATCCCACGCATGACTGTTCTTTCAGTTCAGAACCAGCCCCATCCGTATTAAATATTGCTTCATCAATGGATAACACCGAGGAAAATAAGTGCGGTGGCTGAAACAAAGTCTAATTACAAAATTGTACCAGTTGAGCGAAGTCCACAGGCTGTAAGGCTTGTACGTTTTGCAGATGAAAGGGATAGAGCTAGTCTTCGTGCAGGACTTCTCATACACTTTGATGGTTCGTGCCCATTACACATGGTACAGCACGAGTACTATTAGAAGAATCATCTTCCGCCCTATGAAGAATATTTTCTTCGAACTCTGCAGTGCGGCGCGTAATTCTTTCACCGGTTTACCTTCTATTCGGATACCGCAGTATACATGGCAGCACCATTACCTTATGCTGCACCATGAATCAGATGCATTTCGACAAGTTCAGCATAAGATATTAAATATAAAATTGGTACCTGGTAGGTAGTAGTCCTCAATTAAATTATTAAACTTCATTAAGTAGTTCCAATATGTAGGCCTTTCAAAAACAATGTTTTATCTTCTGCATTTTAACTGGTTGAGGACGACTGACCTACCAGATATCAATTGTATATTTAGTATCTTATTACGTAACCTCAACGGTAATTTAATACGAATTTTAAAAGTGTTAAAAGTTCAGCATGACTGTAAAGATGTTCCATAATGCTTTCACGTAATTCGACTGACACTGAAGTAACTTCTAACCAATATGGGAATAGGAATTTTGCGCATGCTTATACTGAACAAATTTCAGTATCAATGTATCATAGTACACACGCATGGAAAGAAAAAGAAAGAAGAGAGAAAGGAAAAAAGTAGTCTGCCGTGATTTGAACCATCAGTGTTCGAACTCAAATCCATTAAGCCACACGTTAACTACACAGATTCTGTGTGTTTCTCTCTGAGCTAAGGCTATCATTGTACCGATGCTACTTTAACCAGTGCAGTGGTGTGCATTTGTAGCAGAATACTAATAAATACCTACTACACATACAGGTAATCGTTCACTGAGCTTTATTTCTAACCTGTAAATAGCGATAAAGTTCTTCTCTCTGGAAAGTGGACTGTATTTTAGGAAATGCTGTGACACAAATAATTACACATATGAAGATAAGACTATATTTAAACAAGTAATAATACATTAAGGTTGCACGTGCTCAAGTCTTGTTCAGTAAGTTTACCACGTGCTCTCGTCGCTTTCAGTTCTCTCACAAAGTACTTACACAGAGCGTCACTCTTCTAATTCACTTAATAATGCTTATAATGTGTGGCTATTGATTTCAGCCTTAATTTATCACTCACAGTTATTTATGTGCTCGAGTAGATGCTTAAACACTATGTGCAGAGGCGCACCACTAAACACGTCCGACATCTACGAGACACACACACACACGACCGCTCGCTAGGAGCTCCACAAGCACAAGGAAGAGTGCGTACGCCACGCGGTTCCAAACACGAGAGGACTCAGGTTGGCCAACATTGACAACTCCCGCCAACCACTCAAGGCAGCCAACCTGAGGCGTCAACATGCTCCCCCCTTTGAGAGATCTCACGATTTAACACATCGGTGAATCTCTCAACACAACTGGGTAAGGGAACAAGTTTCACAATTGCTCGTCGAAATAATCCAGTTTTAGTCTTAAGGGTGACCACTCGCACCACACCATCGATCCCAGGGTGAAGCTGTTGGATCACACCAGTCTTCCATACCAGAGGTGGTAAGTTGTCGTCCCGAAGGATCACAAGATCACCGACAGCTGGGCACCATCTTCCGGCAGACAGCCATTTCCTCCTTTGCTGAAGCGACTGCAGGTATTGTCTGGACCACTGTTGCCAGAAAGACCTGTAGAGAGCCTGAACTACCTTCCACCTTGTATCGTAGGAAAGGGGACAGTTGGCTATATCGGGAGGGATAGTGCTAGTTAATAGTCTACCGACTAGGAAGTGACTGGGAGTTAGGTACATTTCTTCATGGGATTCACTGGGCGTGCAGATAGGTCTAGAATTCAGTACAGACTCGATCTGACACAACAAAGTACACAATTCTTCAAACCTAAGAATAGTTTTGCCTATAGTCCTTTTCATAAGGGATTTAACCGATTTTATTCCTGCCTCCCAAAGTCCACCAAAATGGGGACTAGAAGGAGGAATAAATCTCCATTCAATGTTCATATTTGCTATGTTCTCGGTAATAGCATTCGCATGATTCTTGACAAAATTCAATAACTCGTTATTGGCACCCACAAAATTTGAACCATTATCACTCAATATGAGACAAGGGCGTCCTCTGCGGGCAACAAATCTATAGAGGGCAGCAATAAAGTCCTTAGTAGTAAGGCTCCTGACAACTTCTAAATGGATAGCCTTAGTTACTAAACATACAAAAAGTGCTATGTAAGCCTTGAATTTCACCTTAGATCTTGGGTTGTCTCCCTTTATTACAATTGGACCCCCGTAGTCCAAACCTACCTTAACAAAGAGACGAGTTTGCTCTACTCTATACTCAGGAAGTTTTAAAGACTCAATGACCTTGGACATCAAATTAGCAAGTAACAACGCGGCGCAGAGTTCCAAACGAGCAATAGTCTGTTGCTTCAATGGTGCAACTCTGGACTTAGAACACAACAAATGCACTGATACTTGATTGTTTTGCGATACATTACGAATATAAATACAGGCGCCGTATGCAGATTCTGAAGCATCACAGAAGCCATGTATTTCCACACATTTTGCATTAACATAGGGCATTACATTTCTAGGAACACGAATATTATTTAACACACACAACTCATTACAGATTTCCAACCAACGTTGCACTATAGAAGAAGATTGTTCCAATAGCTCATCCCATTCTACCTTTAACTGCCAAAGAGCTTGGATGATGAGTTTACACTTCACTACCACACACCCTAAGAGACCAAGAGGATCAAATATTGAAGCTACAGTGGAAAGAATGTTTCTCTTGGTGATCCTTCCTTGATCTGGATTGATCTTGATCTGAATTTGGAACTCATCAGAAGAGGGATGCCAAATGATACCTAAAGTTTTGACTGCTTCCTCCTTAGTAAGATTACAAGGGTTAGAGTTTCTCTGTCTTCTTCTGGAACATTAACAAGAGCGTCTGGACATTTGACTTCCATTTTCTTAAATGAAATTGGGCACTATCTAGCACAGAAGACACTTTACCTTGTAATTCTTGTGCACTTTCCACGGTATCCGAACCACAAATGAATCGTCCATATAAAAACAAGACTGTATGGCATCAGAAGCGATAGGATGTGATTCCTTACATTGCTTAGATAATTCAAGCAAACATCTTGTTGCTAGAAACGACGCTGGAGCAGTGCCATAGGTCACGGTAGTAAGACGATACTCCCTTAAAGCCTCATCAGGTGACTCACGCCAGACGATGCGTTGCAAGTCCCTGTCGTCGGGTGCACCAATATGCAACGATACATTTTAGCTATGTCGGCAGATAGCGCAACCTGATAAGTACGAAACCTCATGACAGTAGACAATAGTTCTGGTTGTATAGACGGTCCAACCATGAGCGTAGCATTCAAGGAAACTCCATTAGAAGATTCGCAACTTCCATCGAAAACAACTCGTAATTTGGTCGTTGTACTAGACTCTTTAATTACGCAATGATGCGGTAAGTAGAACGTACTCTTGTTTCCTTCTACGGGAGGTGCAAGCTCCATGTGTCCCAGATCGCTGTATTCTCTCATAAATCCGACATAGTGTTCCTTTAATTGAGAATGTTTATCAAGCTTACTCTCAATGTGCTTAAATCTCTTAATAGCAGTGTGCTTAGATTCAGCGACCGAAGGAACATCAAGACGTATAGGTAACTTCACAATAAAACGACCAGATTCATCTCCTTGGATGTTTTCAACGAAATGTTGTTCACACGCTTTCTCTTCTGGACTAAGAACAGGGTTTTGAAGTTCGTCTAGCTGCCAGAACCTTTCCAGTTTTTTATCCAGAGAATCAAGTTTCACAAAATTTACCGAACGATGATCTACTCTTTTCTTAATACAAAGTTCAGGAAAGGCACCTGAAAATATGTAACCAAACTCTGTTTTGATCAACGTGGGGTATCCCTTCCTTCTCAAAGTCTCAGAACAAACAATATCATGGTACACGTCTGCGCCGAGAAGAAGTTCAATCGTAGCAGGTTTATTAAAGTTTGGATCACTCAACACAATGTTAGATGGAATATTCCAGTTTGAATGATCAATCTCGGTGGCAGACATTGAGATGTGATATTCTCTACGACAGCACAATTCAAGTTCAACCTATAGTTAGACACTCTGGACAACAATTGTACCTTACAAGTAAGACTGACTGGAGAGACATCTGAGTCTCCAATACCTACAATAGGAAGTTTGCACGATTGGGTTGCAAGACCTAACTTGCTCAACAGATTTGTAGTCATAAAAGATAACTGGCTGGCAGAGTCCAGTAACGCTCTAACCTTAACTAACCGCCCTACTTTATCCTTCACATTAACACAGGCAGTGCTAAGAAGTACGTTTGAGCCTAGCCCGGAGGTTATCTTCATAGCAGTGGGAGACACAATAGCTGGATGCTCAACATTAGGCTTTCTTTCAAAATGTATTAAAATATTGTGTTTGCGTTGACATTTGGAACAAGGTTTCTCTTTACAAAATCTCGCTATATGCCCCTTTGAAAAGCAATTATAACATAATCTAATCTGACCAACTAAATGTACTCTATCATCTACAGTTAATTGGTTGAATTCCTCACAATCTGTTAAATTATGTTTATTTGATTTGCAATTATGGCAATATCTCGATTTGCTGTAATTAGCAATATGGAAAGATTTGACTTTAGGCTTTACATCTAGTTTCTCTTTCACTACAATGTTTTTACATTCACTGAGCTCCAAAGTTTGAGCCTTTCTCTCCAAAAATTCCATAAACTCGACTAAGCTAGGGATATCCGTAGCACCGTGTTTAGCTTCCCACTCTGACCTATGAATACCTTTCATTTTACTCGATATAATTCCTGCAACATTAGATCTGATAACAGAACATCACTCCGAAGATTCTCTATGGCATTAATATTGCCTTTTACTTGGTTAAGTACTTTCCTATACTCTGCAGCAGTACCTGTACTACAAGAAGGTAAGCTGAGTAAGCACTTAACATGCTGAGACAATATCATGCGTCTGTTGTCGTACCTTTGCTGAATTAACTTCCAGGCGGTACCAAAAATTGCCTTCAGTTATCGCTAAATTACTGAGTAATTGCCTAGGTTCGCCTTCAAGTGACGATAATAAATAATGAAGCCTTTGAACATTATCTAAGTTGGTATTGTTAATCACCAGGGACTCAAAGGTATTCTTAAATGAGAGGTATTCAGTCAATTCTCCTTGGAAATGGGGAATCTGAATAGCCGGTAACTTAAAACTACAACTCGATCTACTAGATGCACGTGACTCATCAAAACCATGACTATCTGTAGGTTTTTGAAGACTTTCTATTAAATCCTGCACCTTGCCACACAACTCATAATATTCATTTTCAAAACCCTCATGATCCCTTGCATGTTCCTGACCTGGCTTTGAATCTACTTCAAGCTCTAAGAAATTCCTAACTGCCTCAAACTGTTCCCAAATATCTCCTAGCTTACTTTGTCTAGCTACTAGGGTGTTTAGGAATGGTTTCACTATTGATATAATTTTCCAAATTAGTAAGGCTTCTTTTAAGAATGCCTCGCTTTTGGATAGCCTTTGCCTCACTTCAAATGACATTTTGATAAATAACAAATACCGAACACTATAACACAAAATATTTTATAAAATAATTAAAATATATATATAAATCACACAAATAATATGGAAATTTGAAATATCATGTCAGCTCGACTCAATACTGAATGAGGTAGGATATCAGCTCTAAGATAGGAGATACAAGCATGCAGTAGTACTTATCTTTAGGTCTCTACTAGGATTTCCAATAGACCAGACATCTGTGGTACTCTAGAATGGGACACCACGCTGCTAGAAGGTCACAGCACCGTTGATATCAAAGGATAGCTCACTCGAAGATCTGCGAGGGGGTCGCGGTCCACTAGTTGAGAACCGAAACACCACGTGGTAACGCTTTCACTGTTTCTTTGTTTAATATATTTCTTCACGTAAGTAATACTTTTTGTGTCACAATATCACGATTTTTCACAAGGCGACTGTTATGTCCGGCCCGGAGGACCAAAAATATGTAGCAGAATACTAATAAATACCTACTACACATACAGGTAATCGTTCACTGAGCTTTATTTCTAACCTGTAAATAGCGATAAAGTTCTTCTCTCTGGAAAGTGGACTGTATTTTAGGAAATGCTGTGACACAAATAATTACACATATGAAGATAAGACTATATTTAAACAAGTAATAATACATTAAGGTTGCACGTGCTCAAGTCTTGTTCAGTAAGTTTACCACGTGCTCTCGTCGCTTTCAGTTCTCTCACAAAGTTATTACACAGAGCGTCACTCTTCTAATTCACTTAATAATGCTTATAATGTGTGGCTATTGATTTCAACCTTAATTTATCACTCACAGTTATTTATGTGCTCGAGTAGATGCTTAAACACTATGTGCAGAGGCGCACCACTAAACACGTCCGACATCTACGAGACACACACACACACGACCGCTCGCTAGGAGCTCCACAAGCACAAGGAAGAGTGCGTACGCCACGCGGTTCCAAACACGAGAGGACTCAGGTTGGCCAACATTGACAACTCCCGCCAACCACTCAAGGCAGCCAACCTGAGGCGTCAACAGCATTTACACCCTATATATATATATATATATATATATATATATAGTCGCAAACATCCGGATGTATTTTCGATTCCATGTTCAGCTTTTGAACAAATTATGGGTATTCTAAGAGTGTCGAGCAGCTATGAATCTTGCAACCGACCACTAGTTACAAACTAAATCGATAGTTATAAAAGTTCTAAAAATAATGGTTCATGCTTCAGCTACAGCCAATTGCTAACACGTTTATTCAGGTTACGTTATGAAAATTATATTAGACAGATTACATTTGATTAGATTAGATAGGTTAGATTTGTAGATAGGTTACATTTCATTAGATCCTTACCTAGGTAAAGTTTTCCAATGATCCTCTGTATAATTTACATCTCTAAAATCATGATTAATGTCATTATCTCGCCTCATTTTTGGCCTACTACCATGCACTTTCGCACTGGTTTTCCTACAGAGTTTCCATATCCTTCTCTCATTCCCCATTACTTTCACATGCACTGTCATCGCACACTAAGAGACTTAATTGTTCTTATTACATAAAGGTCATGTATGTCACTGTTATGTTTACTTCTCCATTCATCTGTCTGTTCATCTTTCTTTGATCCAAAAAAAAATGTATAAGAAGTTTATTCTAAAATATTCGCTTTTTTTTTCCTCTCTTAAAATAAGAGTCCATTTCTCGAACCATATAATATAACTGCAAGAATAACATTTATATACTTTCAGTTTAACATTTTTTAAGAGAAGTTGGCATGATAAGAAAGAGTCCAAAAAAGGCAAATCAGGCATTTCCAGAAATTACCCCTCATTTAATTTATTTCTGCACCTCATTCTTCTTTGTAATTATTGTTCCTAGGCATTTCAATTCAGCCACTTGTTTAAATTTCCCTCATTTGTCATTAACTTCTATTTGCATTACACAGGTCAACATGATTTTTGTCTCACGAGTATCAATAATTGTACTTAATGCAGTTTGTATCGTGTTTTCAAATATGTATTCGGAATTTCTCCATCGCCCATAGTTTTTTTTTATTTCAATTTCAATTAATGTGGATTTAAATAATTATTTCTTAAATTAACTTTTTTCGTCCATTTTTCCGTTGTGAAATAAGACCAAATAAGCTAACTCAAATGGTTTCAGCTATGGAAAAGAGATATCAAGGCAAATGGAATCCTAATATGCTGGCCGATTATTGTTGGAACATCAAGAGGGATGCTCCACAGGCGAAATATAGCAGAAAATCGTCTTCTCTTACTTTGTAGGTGAGTCCGAATGTTCAAATATTGTGTAGTTACGAATGTAGAAAAATTAAAGTGTTTGAAATTATAAATTCCTGTCTCTCGTAAACCTTGCGTGATGGAGAAAAATCGATATCATATTTAAATTCAGAAGACAAAATACTACCAGAATCACATATTTTTCTTTTTGAGAAAAAAAGGTTATTTTTTATTGCTCAGTGTTATTAACATATTTATATGTGTGACAATATAGTTAGACTTGTTGATATTTACTTACAGCCCCAATTTCTCAGTGTTAAACTCAATAGATCCTGCGTGTTGACCGTGAGCGTCTCCTCTCTATATCCCCAATAATAATATATCATCAGCACATACCCCATTGTATAATATATATATATATATATATATATATATATATATATATATATATATGTTTACTTAATTTCTTTCTTTTAATTTAATTTGTGCTAAGATTTACCATGAGATCAAAAAATATAAGAGAAAAATATTATTAAAAAATGTGTATTTTTAAGTCGTCGATGTACTGTGTGAAATTCAGGTCAATACTCATTTTAAAGTGATGCATCAGTTTGTCCGTACATTCTTTCTAATAAAATATAGGAATTAATTCTTATAATCTGCAAATTTATACCGTATTACTTTTATTGTGTTGATTGAATTATTCAGTACGTGATAGTTTGCTAAAATGATTCACTTTTATTTTATTGCAACCCAGTGATTCTGTTCGCGGATACGAATGAACCGAGTTTTAAGACATGGAAATTCATCTACTTAAAATTAAGTGGAAATATGAGCTCTCAATTTATCAATTCAATTTTCTCATTTCTTTCAATTCAGAGAGAATAATCAAATTATTCAAGATATTATGGGGATCCTTTCATCTATTTGACAATTCTTTGAATTAATATTTCATTAAAAAGACCTGCGTCTTTTCACTGCATTAAAGAGAGTGGATTCAAGTACACTTCCGTAAAATTATAGACAGAGAAGAAGAAACTGAAAGTATAACTTTATGAATCTGTTACAGAATCTTGTATCACATAGGCATTTTATAATCTGATCATAAGTAATGTCACGAGTGATTTGCAAATCATCGATAAATTCACGAGTCATGAAGTGAGGAGTGAATTTATGTAGACTATTTAACTCATGCCCCAAATGGGACTCAATGGCCAATCACGTTTCAATGATTTCTGTTTTACAACCAATCAGAGTCGTGTTTCACGAAATATTTATCAGTGTTATAATTACCATATTAAAGAAAGCTCCTCCTTTTTATATTGCGTTCCTTTAGCAATAAATAGTATGATCTGGTTGCAGTGATAAACATAAGAAGCAGATGAAGCGTACCAATCGTTTGTGATTTGTTTTGAAACATCGCCGTTTACATTAAATATATAAATATTTTAAAATAACTATGGTTAAATAATGATTTGTGAGTAAACAACTTAATTTTATTCGTTAAATAGTCCTAACAAATGCCACTCTTGATTTCCATATTCTCTAGATAAATTCACTCCTCACTTCGTGAGTCGTGAATTTATCGATAATTTGGAAATCACTCGTGGCATTACTTATGATAATTTGTAAATGAAGAATGGCATTTGTTAGGACTATTTAACGAATAAAATTAAGCTGTTTACTCAAAAATCATTACATAAATATAGTTACCGGTATTTTATAATATTTATGTATGTAATGTAAACGGCGATGTTTGAAAACAAATCAGAAATGTGAGATTATGCAGATTCGCTACAACTTTATCATATTATTAATTGTCAAATAGGATGGCAATATTGTAAGAGTGCACTCTAGTGGAGAAATAACAAAACACATCAAATTGTATTTTATAATCAACATTATACTTTATGCATTTATTTTTTTTAGTAAACAAGTCAGTAAAATCACAAAATCCCCTCTACAAGCCTTCGAAGTTCGTAATTCGAATTGTTCCACTTCCTGTTTTTTCATAACCTTAATTAAATTCATGGGAGATATTACGGACAGTCATTGCATACATTGTGTATATACTACGGTATAAATTATTATATTTCACATTATTATTATCGATAAAACACACACACACACACACACACACACACACACACATATATATATATATATATATATATATATATATATATACATCCATAGTAATTCTGCCGGAAGGCAGGTCCTTCACTGCAATCATAGCATTTTCATGCTATGCTTGCAGCTTTACTAGGGAATTGTGTAGGTGTGGTAGCTTCCCGTTACTTTCCACACCGGTGAAGGATGATGATGATAATGATAAGGATGATGATGATAAAGATGATGGCCATATGATTTCGAGGACCGTTTGGGCCTTAAAGTTTTCCTGACATTTGTCTTACAGGTGAGGAAAAACCCCGATAAAAACCTCACCCAGAAAAACTGCCCCGACCGGGGATCGAACCCGGGCCCGCTGCGTGACAAGGCAGCACGCTACCTCGAGACCACAGCGGTGGAATATATATATATATATTACATGCTAACTGACGTAACAATTTCAACAAAATAAAACAAAATTGTCATCTATTCTTACCTTCAAATGGTGGTACACTACTTTTCTTCTTCAAAACATTTATACATAGAATTCAATCTCCTTACAAAAAATCTGGAGTTTCTATCTTCATTAAATAAATGTACTATAAATACACGCTTTTACATCGGCAACTGACGTAACTATAGAATGGCGTCATGTTTTACACAGCCAGAGCAAAATATTAATATCTGTGAAGTTTTCAATGTTATTTAACAAGTAATTTTGAATATAGCACGTATTAGAGAACAGAAGGAAAATCAACTTATGCTAAACATATTATTCAGGCAGAACATCGCACGTCCTAACAATACTGCACAAGGAGAGTAACCCTATAAAAACAAACATGTTGAAACAGATTGAAATTTTAATAGAAACCAACAACAACCTGTTTTAAAATGAGACCCCAACCAATAATTTCAATCCTCTGTACCATATCATTAACAGTGTACCAGTATTGCATTCAGAGTCAGTACAGTCCTGCTACTTCTGCTGATGATGGGACTAGTACCGAAATGCCTACAAAGAATTCATATATGCAGCTGAGAATAAGCCAGACAAAAAAAAAAAGTACATTCGTCGAAAGAGTGAGGATCTTTCACCGTAAAAATACAACCGTCAAAAAATGCGGACATGGGTTTTACTCGGGTAAAATTTTCCGGAGGTCAAATAGTATCCCATTCGGTTCTCTGGCGGGGACTACTTCAGGGAACCCACGCCAAAGGCTCAAACACAGGGACATGTTCCTAGGAATGTGGAATGTTAGGACTTATAAAAAAACATTAAACTGAAAATGAATGTATAACTATTATTCTACCAGTTATAGCCTATTATGTGGATGCAAAACATGGACTCTTACTTTAAGGGAGAAAAGGAGATTACGAGTATTCATAGGAAAAATTTTGGACAAAGAGAGATGAATAGACAGGTGAATGGAGAAGACTGCATAACAGTGAACTACATGGTCTTTAGGTATAGGAAGCCAGATATATTAAGAACAGTTAAGTCTCGTAGACTGCGTTGGTCAGGGAATGTGGCACCAATTGGGAATGAAATACGTGCGTGGAAGCTTGTTGTAGGAAAACCAGATGGAAAACGCCCACTTGGTAGACCAAGAATGAGATGGGAGAATAAAATTAACTGTGCTTTGAGGGAAGTAGATAATATACGGAATGATTGCAAAACATTAGCTCAGGATGTAAGGAGAGCTTATGTCCGCGCAGCCATGAATGTACGGGTTCAATAGTGCCAGTGAGATAGTTAGTTGATTAGTTGAGAAGACGGAAGTATTAGGTAACAATTTTATAATTTTATATTAATATTTTAAATGAGTAACTAACACCTCAATGGAATGTTATGGATATTGAATAATGGTTATAATCATCATGGTTTGTACTTGCAGGTCTGTTCCGCTCACTCACAACTTATAATGTCTCGGCATCGACATCTCTCGTTCCGGTGGCTGGAAAATCACTGATTGTCGGTGACTTTTTTTTTTTAGTCACGATCCTCGAAATTTCACTAACTCTTTCCAGTTATTGATAATAAAGATCCGCATCTACTGTGTGCTGGATTTAGAGAAACTTCCAGTGAATCAAACCTTCACAATTCCACCACACACACAACATTACATTAAATAAATAATAGTATAAAAAAACTAAAACAACAGACTTTATTAGAAAACCGAACTAAAAAATAAAAAATAAATAATAGTTTAAAAAACTAAAACAACACGCTTTATTAGAAAACCGAACTAAAAAATAAAAAATAAATAATAGTTTAAAAAACTAAAACAACACGCTTTATTAGAAAACCGAACTAAAAAATGAAAAATAATTTTAATTTCCAACACGCTTGGGATAAAATTAAAG
Source organism: Diploptera punctata (assembly GCA_030220185.1). Lineage (NCBI taxonomy): Eukaryota > Metazoa > Arthropoda > Insecta > Blattodea > Blaberidae > Diploptera > Diploptera punctata. The sequence continues at coordinate 414,404 of JASPKZ010010679.1, read as the reverse complement.
TGGTCAAATAAAATCATCTCCAATACATCTAGAATACAACTAGAGTTATCTACAAAAAAAAGTAATTTTACCATCGAAAGCGTGGGGTGCTCTATATCAATATAGTTGATAATAAACAGATATTGGTAAAAGTAAAGTCTCTAAAAAGAAAACGTAAAAACCATAAAAAGCACGTCACGCTTTTGATGGTAAATTATTTTTTTTTGTAAATAACTCTAGTTTTATTCAAGATGTGTTGGAGATAATTTTTTTGTTGACCACTTCACTTTTACCCCACGTGTATTGGAAATTAAAATTATTTTTCATTTTTTAGTTCGGTTTTCTAATAAAGCGTGTTTTTTTTTAGTTTTTTTAACTATTATTTATTTTTTTATTTTTCAGTTTGGTTTTCTAATAAAGCGTGTTGTTTTATTTTTTTTAAACTATTGTTTATTATTTTAAATTTCTAGTTTAATTGATTGTCATAAACCGGAATCCCATGAAAATTTAATTGCTTAATACTCTTCTGAAAAAATCCTCCGGGCCGGATTTGAACCAGCGACCTATGGATTACTGAAATTATATACCATTACAGTCCACCGCTCTACCAAATGAGCTCTTACAATGATTGATTAAAAAGTCGATAAGTCCGCAACCTATTATATCGGTTTTTATTTTTTTATTATTTTCTGATGATTCTGCCCAGGAGTTTAAAAAATATTTAGGAATATTATTGTATTGCCATAGGTCCTTTACAAGTATACAAAATTTCAAGTGGATCCAATGTTTTTACGTGGGTGAAAATCGTCTTCAAAGATTTCGTTACATAGATACAGGTCCGTTACATAGACAGATACAGGTCAAGCTAGTATAAATCTTGTAAAAATACATCACTGTAATTAATTCCAAAGGAGTGAACTTGTATTCATGTAAATATTTTATTTGAAAAATTAGGAAATCGGTCCTACTTAGTAAACATCGCAAATTACTACGACAAAAAATGTATGTCGGTGTGTGTATGTGTGTGTGTGAGTGTTTCTTCAATGCTGAAGCGGCCATAATGTTTTTAGGAACAGCTCTCGGCATATATCAATAAATTAAGAAAATCGAGTTCGTGTTTGTTAACAGCAAAATAGGACATTTAGAATGGGGGTTAACTTGAAGTTAAGATTTAAAAATCGCTCTAGTGGAAACAGTTTTCAATTTTTGGAACGAAATTGTTATTTGCTATTGAAATAAAACGAGAAAAGGTTCTCTAAAGAAAGCAGCGAAACTCATCTGTTAAAAATGGTCGTTTACCTGATAACTGTAATTTAGAAATCACTCTCATCCGCCATGTTTATTTTGTCGCAACATAATTGAACATATGATTTTATTAACAAAACAGATATCATCATCGTATAAAGTAGGCCTCGAGACCTCTTATCGCCTCCAGTCACCTCTTGCGAATCTTCCTCGAGATGTGTAGAACTTCGAGGTATTCCGATACATTTCATTTATTTTCATAAGCAGAAACCAGTAGCCCTATTGCCTATATCAACAATGGAGGAAAAGGACGGAACGAACATATTCTACATCTTACTCACTCCACGTCTACCACAGCAAGGCCAGGCGATTTCTTGTTTTCCGAGTTCGATTGTTTACAAGGTGCAGCAACGCGATGTAATAGTTGTGTTTTTATACTCTTGAGCTCTTAGTTAATAGGGTGATTATAAATATTAATATAAAGAAACAAGCGTTTACATTTTAGTACTATTCGACACTCCTGCACATTGACCTGCTTCGTTTGTGGGTGATTTGCGGACTAATGCCGTGTCTTTCTGCATACACTCGCTTCACGTCAATCTGTGGCGTAAAGCAGTGCAGTGCAATTGCCCTAAGTAAGCTGGGTAGAATAGAATAGAATAGAATATGGAATTTATTGCCTTTTTTTTCAGAATAAAGAAAATACATATGCATTTACATTGCGCACGGGCCTGCTTGGCCGTACGTGCATTATTTTTCCATGAATAAAAAAATAAAACTAATAATATAAACAAATACCTACAAATACACCTGTATCAAACAACAATAACAGGCTACATATAAGTAAAATCTATGTCTGCACTAAATCAAAATAATACATATCTACATTCATCCACATTCCGTACATTAATATTAAAAAAAATGCTAGAAAACAAATTAGAAAAAAAAAAGCACACACACATACACCCACACACCCCCACACATATACACACCGCACGCTCATACCCCCCTCCCCCCGTCCCTGCAGACATTAAGTGCACTATCATGATTAAAGATCGAAAACAAAGACCATATTGAGATTCTTCTTATTGTTAATACATATATCCTTAATCTACAATTTTGTTATATCTCAATTTTCTTACTGTACCCAAAAATTTGCATGTTTTTGATTCACTCTCGATCCGTCCTAAAAGATCCCAACACGCCACTCTCCCTCGATCCGACTTGAGAAATCTCTCCGGCAGCATCTGTAATCTAAGTTGTTCTGTCTCTCTACAGAATGCTATAATATGCTGCCAGTTTTCATGGTCATCGCATAGTGGGCATAGTTTAATGCCTTCCTCATTTGTTAAATTATGGGCCATCCATCCCCCCAAATGAAACCATGCAATAGCACTTTTATCATCCCCATCCAAAGAGTCAATATATTTCTCCCTTCCCCACGAAAGTTTCAGTTCTGTCTGCAGGGTGAGCGATATTTTCTGACTACACTCTGCTTCTATATACTGTCTGTCTATATCGATTAGTCTCTTCTTAACTGTCCTCCAAACATTTCTATTATTCCGCGTACTCCTCTCCCATACCCAACCCATCCCTATGCCCTTCAATCCCCTTTCTACACCGATTACCCAATCTCCCGAAACACACTGCTTTTCTGTTCATTGTAACACTCTGCTCTAAGCGAGTCCTGATTCCCGTTTATTATGTCCAACCAATACTTAATAGCCATAATTTTGCCCCTTATTGTGTCCGAAAATGTACCGAATTCCTTCAGTATGCCACAATTTGAAGTCCCCGTTGCTAATCTCATTGCTTTCTTAAGAAACATAGGTTGAATTTTATCTAGTGTCCCCGTTCGTTCCCAACCCCATAATTCTGAGCCATACAGCATGGTCGCTCTCACAGTCGAAGAATAAACCTGTTCTAGTGTACGCATCGGTATGTTTCGCAATTTTGACATATTATTAAGCATTTCGCTTGTCCGGCACCTAGCTCTCATTGTTGCATTTTCGATGTGTCTCGTCCATTTTCCATTCATTGTCAAAGTCATCCCCAAGTAGACAAAGTTTTTAACATTTTCTAATTCTCACCACGGTATGTCCACCTTTCCCTCCCGCTGTATACCGACCCGTTTTTAAAAGTCATGGCTTTCGTTTTGCTAACGTTAACAGTAAGTCCCCAAGTCGTACAGTATGTCGATAGTAAATCTAAACCCTTCTGCATGCCATCTATTTTTGTGGAAAAGAGGCATAAGTCATCTGCATACATTAGAACAGGAATACTTCGCTCACCCACCGTTGGAGCATCGATCCCCTCTACTTCCAGCATCAAAGCTACATCGTCTATAAATAAGTTAAATAACAGTGGTGACAATACACATCCCTGTTTTACACCCTTAACTGCCTTTATATTTTCTGAAACTTGGTCCCTCCCATATTTAACACAGAACTCCACTTTTTTATAAATTCCCATTAGCGCCCTAATCATAGTTCCCGATACTCCTAGTTGCCATAATTTCTGCCATAGGGCATTGCGTTCAACAGAGTCAAATGCTTTTTTCAGATCTATAAAAGTACAGTGTAACCTGCCTCGTTTGACACTCAAACATCTGTTAATTGCTGTTCTCAGGACAAATAGATTGTCCGCCGTCCTGAAGCCTTCCCTGAACCCGGCTTGGTATCGTGAAATTTTATTATTTTCATTTATCCAATTTTTTAGCCTGTTATATAGCACTGTGCAATAAATTTTTCCAAACACCGGCAGAAGAGAGACACCGCGGTAATTGTCCGGATTGTTAACTCCACCCTTACCCTTGTAAATAGGATGCAGTATTGATGTGGACCATTCATCTGGATAGCTTCCTTTTTCATAGATTTTGTTAAAAATACCTACTATGTATCCTGTCCATTTATCAATTTTCAAGGCTTCTTTATAGAACTCGGCTGGTATACCGTCTAGACCAGGAGCTTTTCCATTTTTCATGGATCGAATCGCATCCCTCACCTCTAGTTTTGTTATCTCCGAGTCTAGCATTGGTACGTCTTGACCAACTAATAATAGCCGCGGTCCCTCCCAATTCCCCCCTCCTGTAAACACCCTTTCGAAATGAAGTACCCAAGTTTCTGGCGAAATTTTATTTACTTTTTTACGATATTTAATTTCCCTAATTACTTTCCAGATTTTGGTAACATCCCGTTCCTTCATAGCCTGATTAATTCTCTCCAAGATTTTTCCCTCCCAATTCTCCCTGGTTCTAGCCGTTATCTCTTTATATCGTCTCCTCATCTCTATGTACACCCGCCGATTGAAGTCGCCACCCTCCTTTCTGAACCTCACTAAAGCCCTCTCCGCTCGTCTTTTTCCTTCCCTACATGCATTATCGTACCAGCCTTCATCTCGTTTTTGCCCTGATTTTCCTCTAATCTGCATATTTTTCCCCCCTTCCCACATTAGTAATCTTAATTTTTTCACCTCTTCCTCCACATCGCCTAATACCTCCGGTGTCGAAGACTCTAGTTTGTTAAGTAGTTCCTGTGTCTTATCCTCTCTCCAGCAGAACCGCCTAACAGTTCTAATGTCTCCCCTCCTTCCCGTATTCAAGCTCCCCACTTCCTTTCCCTCTTCTTCAAATTCTAATTGGATTTCGATAGGTGAGTGATGCGATTCGATTCTGTCCGCTACTTTAAATGCTGCAATCCTAGAAATAAGATTCTGTGAGCAGAGCATATAGTCCACAACACTTCCTCCATTACCGTTTATGAACGTAAGTTCTCCTTCAATATCTTCCCCGTATTTTCCGTTTAGCATTTCTAAGTTATGAATATCGCAAAACGTCAGAAGTTCTCTCCCATACGTATTAATAACCCTATCCTTACTCGCCCCGAAATCCCTTTCTTAAATCTTCCTCTCCTTCTTCCGTCCCTAAAGTTATATTTTCTCTCCCAGTTCTACCATTAAAGTCCCCCATTATAAGAGTATCTGTATCCGGGAATTTATGTCCGAGTTCTATCATTGTATCTCCCAGGTCATCAAAAAAGGTAGATATAGCGTGTCGAGACCCAGCCGGGTGACGATATACCGAGAGGATACACAAACAAAGATCTCCGATTTTTACATGAATACACGTGACACCCTGTAATTCAACATGAACATTTTCAGCATGTCTAAATGTATTATTTTTCAACATTGTTAATATCCCTCCCGGATATCTTCCCCTTTTTTGTTTACTACCCCTCCCCTTATTTATACAATTAAAGTGCTTCATCTGCTATTTGTTCCTGACTATACATGGTTAATATCTAAGTCCGTGCGACGCAGCAACAGTGTTGCTATGACTGGAGGAAATGTTTCGCTATGTTGTATAATAATTAACATGTATTTACATAAATACAACGATAATGATAATGTTGTGTTACTTAATTCGGTAAACAGATCGAATGAGTAATGAACAAAGTAAATCGAATGCAAATACTTTCCTTTCAACGGTGGGAGGGGTTCTACTATGATTGACGGGAATGGAACACACTGTCGTGCTTTTCCCCATCGCTGGTCTACATTGTTGTAGATGAAGACAGAAACAAAGATGGTTGGATAGGGTTTAAGGAAGACTTAAGACAACTGAAGGTGAAGATGGAGACAGTAAACTAGGAAAAGAGTAGGATCGGCAGATGTTATGTAGGAGGCCAATGTTTCTTAGAGAACCGTAGAGCCAAAGGAAGAAGAAAATACGAAGAATGGGTGTTATCTGCAAAAGCCAGTAAAATCCATGGCAAGTTTCCGTTGTTGCTGGAAACACGCCTAATCCTCTTTACAAAATACTCACAACCAAGTCAGTGCTTCAACAAGTACGAATCTAATACATTCTGATGATGATGGACTAGTCCCGAAAGGCCTATAGAGTTTAAAACAACTTAAGTTGAGACGGACCTACAAGGTAACTATTTTATAGTATATTACTCTGCAATGACAGTATTTTATTATTATCCAGGAGAATATAGCTAGCAACTTTTCATGGAAAACAAAAGAAAGGTATAATTAAAAAGCAAAATGTGAACATAAATTCGACTTGATGGAAAATTCGAAAAGTTTACGCAGTTCGTGCGTGACGGAGTTTTCATTCAGTTTTATGCACTAATTAAATTATTCCAGTTACATATTTGAAGCAGGTTAAGTGAATAATGAGTACAAGTGGTAAAGAGGAAAAACTATAAAAACAGGTATAATGGATGTTGTAAAACAAACCATAAGCAGAAAGCGGAACTGCGTCACTAATTCGTTAATAGGATCCTGTCGGGATGTTAAAAAGAGCATTACGTGAACATAAGCAAGCGAATCAATCCCTGTTAATCAATATACACGCTCTAGAATTAACTCTCATTTACAACGTTTCTAAAATAAGCTCACTTCCTGAATAACATGTTTCTTCTTTCAGTTTACTAACATCAGAACATCAGGTTTGTTTATTATTTCATTACTTATTAAGTGCAAACAGCTTTATATATATATATATATATATATCATCCATCCATAGTAATTCTGCCCGAAGGCAGGTCCTTCACTGCAATCATAACATTTTCATACTATGCTTGCAGCTTTACTAGGGAATTGTAGGTGTGGTAGCTTCCCGTTGCTTTCCATACCGGTGAACGATGATTATGATGATGATAATGATAAGGGTGATGGTGATGATGATGATGGCCATTTAAAATTTAAAATTTATTTGATTTAAGACCATTGGTTTTGAATTAATTTTTCATTCATCTTCAGTTTATGTTCAACAGTTGGAGTCATGAAAATAAACTGAAGATGAATGAAAAATTCATTCGAAACCAATGGTCTTAAATCAAATAAATTTGAAATTTTATGAGGTGAGTTATTAAAAATATGTTCTCCACTCACTATTAATGATATAACCTCATAATGTTTACTTCCCAATATTAATTTAAATGTAACTAAAGTCTACTCAAGACTAGGGAAGAGTTATATGATTATATGATTTCGGGGACCGTTTGGGCCTTAACGTTTTCCTGACATTTGTCTTACAGGTGAAGAAAAACCCCGATAAAAACCTCACCCAGAAAAACTGCCCCGACTGGGGATCGAACCCGGGCCCGTTACGTGACAAGGCAGTACGCTACCTCGAGACCACAGCGGTGGATACATATATATATAATTCTTCTGTACGTGTGTTTGTCGCTGAATTCCTCCTAAATGACGATTATTATGAATTTTTTTTTGTGTGCGTCTGATCGGGTCCCCCGATGTTTCAGATTCAAAATTCGACCCTCTAAAACCATTAGGTGAAGGAGTTCTCCTGAAATGAAAATTGAAAAATCGCTCTGGCGGTTACATTTTTCGATGTTTCACAGCGAAACTCAGTACATCCTATTAAAATAAAACGAGGTAGGTATTATCTAGAAATGAGAGAAATCCGACAATTAGAAGTGGAGGTTTACTAGAAGCCCGAAATTAAAAACTAGCAACCGCCATGTTTGGTTCGTCTCAGAGAATACCATACGATTTAATTAACCTTTAATATTTCATTTATTTAGACGTAGCAACGCACCCCGAGTATTAGTTATATATACTATTTCTTGTTCTTCCTTTCATGTGATAGACCTAGTGGTCTGTTAGGGTCTCAATCCAACGTTTGAATGGTCTGCCCAAATATATATATATATGAAAATATGTTATCAAATTATCTATCCTTATTCTAATTTTCTGAGGCTTAAAACTGATGCATTTACGCTCAGATAGGTTACTACCTTATCGTTAGGTAGTCCAAGAGTGAGGCTGCCACTTTTAGCCTCTGGACAGGCTTGTAACTTTGCCATTGTCCTTCCTTTTATACGGAAGTGAGATTTGGACATTAAGAAAGAGACAGGAGCAAAATAAAAGCAAGGAAAATAAAATTTCTCAGAGGCATAGCAGGATGCACTCCTTTAGATCTATAAAAAGTATGAAGAAATTTCAGAACAATTACAAGTATAATCAGTAGAAGAAAAACTCGAAAGATATAAATTAAACTGGGTAGACCAAGTAAAAAGAATGGGCAACACCGTTCAGCATGGATTTTGTTTTTTTAAATAAATGAGTGTTTCTGAATCACAATTTCACGCTGATTGCAAAACTGAAATCCATTTTTGCGTAACACATCAGAATGTTTTACAATTCAACATTTTCTGGTTTGAATATTTTTTGTAATGTACGTACTGTAGTAATATTAGTGCGCTTATCGTTTGTTATAAAGGCCCAACATGTTATAATTCCAACTTTATTATTTAAAATGTGAAATAATATAACTATCATTATGTTTATATCTTACATTATCTTCATGCTTTCAATATTTTGTCATTAAGTTAGGAGACCAGGATAAATCGTCGTGCCCTCACAAGGAGTGTCGTAGTTGTGTTCCAGGGTTGAGGAGTTGGAAAAATGAAAAAAAAAGTCATTACCCTTTGGTATCCCTATGATTTGGATGGAACCTACAAATAATGGAGATGATTGTTATTTTTGCACAGTTAAGCTAGCAGGATTTAATGCTAAAAAAAGAAAGATATTGTATATCGTAACATTTCTTCTGCTATTCGGCCCATACCTCATGGTCCTGATATTCCGGTTCCCTTACACCCTGAATCATATACATTGCCGTCTGCATCCAGTAGCACTGAAACTGATTCTCCAGTGGATGATGAACCATATAATTCTGATCATGATAGATGTTTTAATCAAAGTGAGCGTAATGATTTAGCGAGGGATTAAAATTTGCCTAAAGAATCAGCAGAACTGTTGGATTCTAGGATAAAAGAAAATAAAGTAAAGTAAAGCTGAGGGTATATATTTTTCATGGTACAGGCATCATGAGAGGGAACTTGTACTTTTTTCCTGAATAAGAAAATTCAGTGTATGCAATACATCCCTGCTGTCTAAAATGTTATAACATAAACTATAATTCCAGAGAGTGGAGGTTCTTCAGAGATTCTTCTCAAAAAAGTCTTAAAGGTGTTTTGCTTCATAATGGAAACATTCGTCCTTCCATTCATGTGGCCTACTCTTTTGTTTTAAAGGAGACGTATGCAAATGTAAAGGTGTACTAACATAATGCCTGACTATTGCTCTGAACAATATGCCAGAGCTCAAAGAGGAGAAAATTTGAAATGCAATATTGAGGTAAGGTTATGAATGTGCTTATAATTATTAATTACTATTATTAAATAATGATTAATTAGTGGCAAATAAATTCTGGCTTAGTTCTTCACACAAAATTCTTGTTGAAAGTAATTTTTATTACGTTTCACAGAGCTGTAATTTTATTTATACATTTCTAGTTATTCTTGAATATTCCGAAAATTGAGATCATTTTCGAATTCAGCACAAAAATGCCGTTTAGAATAACCTATCAGATTAAAAATAAAATACGTTTTAGAATGCAGAACGGTTAATTCAAGAATCCCAAATATGATGATGCTATATAAACCCAAAGGACATCGTCGACCAGAAGATATCCTAAAAGACTGTTAGATGGGGTCGAAAAATGTCCACAAAGTCCTAATTCGTGACGGATGATGATGATGAAATTGCTGTACATATGTATGAAATTATGTAGTGTAGCTGAACGCCTGGAACAATTTCAACCAAATTTGATACACATATAAATTACGATCCGACAATTTGGTTGCAACAAATAAAATAAAATATCCCTTGCAACCCTAGTGGAGTAAGAGGGGGTTGAAATAGAAAAATGATCGACAACGACCTCTATAATATGTTCCAGGATAATTATACAACACCTGAAATAATTTCAACCAAACTCGGTGTGGATATAACTTACAATCTTCAAAAGATTCCAAGGGGTATGAGGCTCCTTTCGCAACTAAATGAAGGGCTGAGATGGGTGAAATTGAAAATGATCAATATTGGTTTCGAATCCATAGTTTTCGAGGTCGCTAGGCTGATTGGTGAAAGTCTTGTTGTCATTTAAGCTTACGTTAGACCCGTGTATGAGAAGAGGTGGGAAATAAAACGTCCAATTGATTGAGGTTAGTTCGAAACTGTAGTTTTCGGGATCGCTCATCTGATTAATGTTTAAGCCCATGTTATACCTCTAGCGCCTCAACGGTGGAGAGGGTGAGAAGGGGTTAAAAATAGGATTTCAAAAATAGGTAATATTAGTGTCAAATCCATATTTTTCGGGGTCAATATACTATTTAGTTACAGTCCCAATGACACTTAAGCCCATGTTTAACCGCTTACCACCACAAAATGGGTGAGCAGAGGCAAAATTAATTTACATCCATAGTTTTTAGGGTCGTTAAGTCGATTGTTCGATATGCAGGTGTTGTACAAGACCACGTTAACTCTAGCACACGTGGGGGGGGGTGTGAGTAATGAAAATGATATATTTAAGAATACTTAAGTAAATATCTAATACAAATCTGTTCGAGATCGTAAAGCGTATTGATGACAGCGCAGATGTCACAATAAGTCCAAGCTCGATCCCAGCTCCCCAAGGTGTGAGAAGGGGTGGAAAGTAACATTTCCAAAATTACCAAGTATAGTGTCAAACCATGGTTTTCGGTGAGAACTCTACGACTTTTAACCCCATTTTTTACCTCTAACATTCCTAAGGAGGAGGGGATGAGAAGGGGTATACAATAAAATTTCATAAAGTGACCTATGTTTGTGTCAAATCCATAGTTTCCGGGGTCACTATGTTAATTGATCACAGTTCCAATGACATTTCCACCCACGTTTGAACTCTAACATCCCTAGGGGGTGGAGGTGGGGAGGGGTGAAAATAAAATGAAAACAGTGAAAGAAAATAGATAAATATCAATAAAACTAAATATATGGTCACACATAGAAATACATTATATAATGGAAATGGACTGTTAATGACAAATGAGGGAAATTTTGAGGAAGTGGCTGAATTAAAATACCTAGGAACAATAATCACAAATAGGAATGACATGTACAAATAAATTAAACAAAGGCTCAATTCTGGAAATGTGTGCTATTGTGCATTACAGAGACTCTTGTAGTCCCAATTCCTCTCAAAAAACGTTAAACTGAAAATATATAAAACTATTATCCTACCAGTTATATTATATAGATGCGAAACACGGACTCTTACTTCAAGGAAGGAAAGGAGATTACGAGTATTTGAGAATAAAATTCTTAGGTAAATGTTTGGACCAAAGAGAGATAAGACAAATGAATGGAGAAAATCTATATAACAGTGAGTTGCATGGTCTCTATAGGAAGCCAGATGTAATAAGAAGAGTTAAGTCTTGTAGACTGCGATGGGCAGGACATGTGGCACGAATTGGGAATGAAAGACGTGCATGGAAGCTTCTTGTAGAAAAACCAGAGGGGAAACGCCCGTAGGTAGACCAAGAATGAGGTGGGAGAATAATATTAACTATGATTTGAGGGAAGTAGATTATACAGGGAATGATTGGAAAACGTTAGCTCAGGACAGGGATGTATGGAGAGCTTATGTCCGCGCGGGCATGAACCTACGGGTTCGATAGTGCCGGTGAGTTGGTTATTTAGAAAGACATTAGTCCCCAATCCATATTTTTCGGTGTTATTAAGCAGTTTTATTTTCGTTTAACATTTAGCACACCTGGAAGTTTAGAGAGGGGGTGAGAGGGATGATAATATATGAAACATTACCAAGGTTAATGTCTAATCCATAGTTTTCGAGGCGCTAAGCTCATTGCAGCTGACATGTAAGCCCAAGCATTCCTAGGAGTGGGGAGGGTGAAAAATAAGGTCTAAATTTATAGTGACTAGTGTCTATTGCTTAGTTATTAAGGTCGATAAGCTATTGGTAGTCCGTCGCCCTGGCATAGTCGGTAGAGTCCCTACCTTCCACTTCGGCTACCCGGGTTCGATTCCCGGCGGGGTAAGGGATTTTAAAATCTCCACCTTGGGCCTGGGTGTGTGTCCTGTCCCACCATTAATGCTCAACTGAGTGCACATTTCCTAATAAAAAAATAGCTATTGGCAACTGTCCGGAAGACGTTTAAGACAAAGTTTGACCCCTAACACCACTTGCGTGTGAGAGGGTGAAAGACACGAATTAATGATAAAGGAACGATGTTTCTGTCAGACTCATAGTTTAGAGTGTCACAGAGATGTCGTTTAAGTATATGTTTAAACCCGATCGGCATGGGGGATGAGAAGGGGTAAACTATTTCAAAATTGGGCGAAAGTAGTGTCATATCCACAGTTTTTGGGGTGATTAAGCAGATTTGTACCTAGAAGTCTGGGATAAACAATTATCCGGACAACGCAGGTAATCAATTAATACATATATTTCAGATCGCTTGGTGTTTGAACGAACGTCTACATCCTGTTAGTTAAACGAGAATGAACACGTGACTTTTCACATTCGACGGGACGCACTACAAAACATATTAGTTTTAGTAAATTTAAGAGCATAGAACCAATGTGATTAAATTATGATGGCTGTGTTCTGCCAGTAGAATTAAGTATTGCACATAGTCAATAAAAATCCAAATCACCAAATTTAAATTTAAAATAATCAACTAGTGCCAATAGCGATGCTATCATTTTCAAGACTGATTACACTCAGCAACAAAAAAGAAACTATTTTTTTGTTTCAGAAAGAAAAATATGTGATTCTTATAGTAATTTTTCTCTTGAATTCAAATATCATATCGGTTTTTCTCCATCGCGCAAGGTTTCCGAGAGACAGGCACTTATAATTTCAAACACACTAATATTTTCTATATTCGTCACTACACAATATTCGAACATTCTGACTCACCTAGAAAGTAAGATATGACGATTTTCTGTTATATTTCGCCTGTGGACCATCCCTCTTGACGGTTCAACAATAATCGGCCAGCATATTAGGATTCCATTTGCCTTGATATATATTTTCCATAGCTAAAATCTCCTGATGTTTCCCGTTTTATTTTACAATGGAAAAATAGACGAAAAACTTTATTAAAATAATAATTATTTAAATCCATTAATTGATATTGAAATAAAAAATGTGGGTGATGGAGAAATTCCGAATACATATTTGAAAACACGATAAAAAAAACTGCATTAAGTACAACTATTGGTACTCATGAGACAAAAATCATGTTGACCAATGTTATTGACTAAAGAAAACAAACTAAATTGGGTAAACAAAATAACAATTAAAATTTTGAATACGTCACATGAGGAGATTATAGTTTCAAATTACCTTGTGGCATCATAAATATAATCATCATCTCTTTTAATTAAAGAAAAGAGGGTGCTGAGTGGAATAGCACCCTTGTCATTATTCATAATTTTATCTTAATTTTTATAAATGTATAAACTTTCAAAGACGTAAAGGAATTTGAAATTAATGACCGTTCTAACCAGTCTGAGATTACCGTTATCAATAGCATGAACATAATTATAAATATGTTGAGCAACTCCAGATTTGTCAATTCGATTCAACCAAAAAAGGAGAATATGCTCTTTAAATGTTGTTAAAACAGATCGTCTTGTTTGCCTAACGTATTTCCTATCATAGGTTTTACACCCGATCTCATAAATATAGGGTTTTTTTTTTAAAAAAAAATCAACTTTATCTTTAGGATTTCCGAGGATGCTATGTAACGAAAGACCGGCAGTACAAACTAATTTAATATATAATATTTTTAATAACCTGCACAAAACTCATCTCAAAGAGAGAGCATACGGTATTGTGACAAAATAGACTTCATAAATAGTAGAATGGAAGGTCGTAGAATCTCTGATTTTTTTTTAATTCCAACTTTTGAATTAATTTATCAATTATATTTTCATTGAAATCATTTCATTTACTTTTATCTTTAATATCTCGTAGTTCTCTACAATATCTACATTCATTTAAAGGAAAGCTAAGAAGTCTGTGAACTAAAAAGTTAAAACTCACCATTTTATACTGTCGGCAATGAGAAGAATCTAGTGACACAGCGTGATGTAGCCTACTGGGTTCTTTCCTATAAATATCAAACTCTAACTTAACTATAACCTCTAATTATTAAAATATAAAAAAACAACATTCCATTCTTCTCTTCTTCTTAAGTATAACTTACACTGGAAAATCGGTCATTTAACAAACCAATAAATTCCTTGACATTACATTTTTTAGTATTAAAAATAGCAAAAATGCAATCAACATATTTGAACCAATATCTAGGAAAATATTCTACGTTTTCTACGTATTTTTCAAATCTGCTCATAAAAAGGTTAGCTAGAATGGAAACACCCATTGCTGTACCCTCCTGTTGTTCATAAAAATTTATCTTTGAATTGAAAAATTGTTTTGTTCCACGCAAAGTCTCCTGTTAATTGTATATATTGTTTAACAATATGAGGACCTAATAATTTTGTAAAAGCAACTCTTCTAAATAAGTCAAAGTCAATAATCAGTCTTGAAAATGATTGAAACTAGCTGACTATTTTAAATTTATTTTGGTGATTTGGGGTTTTATTGACTATGTATAATACAATTTTATCACCAAGAAGATCCTATCATTTTATTAACAAAAATTAAGGTTCTTCTTTTGGAAATATAAAAAATAAATAAAAATCTTCATCGAACCTATTGAGCATGACGAGAATTTACCTGTAGCCTATGTGTACACATTCATACGTAAAGACATACATACGCAGGCATATAGGTCGCGCAAGGGATTTTGAAGAATGTCCTTGACCGTAAATCCAATCGGAGAGCCTATCCAGACTGCTCAGCTGTGAATTCTCTGCCTGCCACGCGTACAAACAAAACAGTTCATCTTACAAAACATGTACAGTCCATAGAGAATTATAGTGAGACGCGGATGTGTTGATTTTATATTTTAAACCGTAGACTATAATTAAAATATGTTGTATATTTGCTGCCTGAAGTCTTAAAATTATAGTGCAATGTGAATATCGGGTCTTCTCAACGTGGAGCCGCTACTTATTATAGCCACCCAAATGTCTCATGATGCTGGGTGGGCACCGGTCCCATACTGGCAGAAATTCCTTGAGAACATTTCTTCCCCCATGGAGACTCGAGCCAGCGCAAGTCCCGTAGCTCTGCGCCAAGACATCTTGTCTTAATCACATGGCTAAGGCGCGGGGAAGACTATAGATGGTTTAAATTAAAGTGACATTTAGTGGTTATTTAAAACATTAACAGAGAGATATAAACCAAATATAGAGTGTGTGTGTGTGTGTGTATATATAGTGAATATACTTCCTCCACGTATAAATATGTCCTAACTCACAGGCACTATCGAACCCATAGGTTCATGGCCGCGCGGACATAAGCTCTCCATACATCCCTATCCTGAGCTAATGTTTTTTAATCATTCCCTGTAAAATCTACGTCCCTCAATTCATAGTTAATGTTATTCTCTCTCCCGCCTCATTCTTGGTCTACCAACTGGGCGTTTTCCTTCTGGTTTTCGGACAAGAAGCTTCCATGCACGTATTTCAATCCCCATTCGTGCCACATGTCCTGCCCATCGCAGTCTACGATAAAGATTACCTATATTAATTAATTTTTGTAGCGAGATTTTAAAAATATTTAGCAGTGACTGTATTTGATATTCGCTAGCGAGCAGCTAGCGAGGGGGGAGTTAGCAATGACGTGTGGTCATACTTCCTATTGGCTGAGACCTACAACTGGTTAGTACAGGACTCGCATCTAAGCTCTCATTACAAATTTCATTCCTCAGGAATCATTGCTACACCTATACATACTGCTCGGGACCCAGCTCCGTGTGTCTGAAAGGAATTTGCTGACTCAGCTACTAGTATATGAGAAGGATGGAAGTGTGCCTCCTCTCACTCCCCATACTTCTCCCCGCAAACACACAGAGCTTGGTCTCCAGCTGTACATTAGCCTTCATTGCTAAATGTCAAAAATATAGTTATATATATGGTACATGGATATTCAAACAGTAAGACTGGAGGTGGCGGTTTGGAGCTCAACGTTTCTGGGTTAATTTATACGATTTCTTCCCTACAGTTGTAGGCCTACTAGCTCTCCCACCTAGTTTGTTTTCGTTCATTCGTTCCCGTACAGCGCAGCGGGTTGTTCTGTTCAGCTCAATTTATAGCAGCAGCTAAACAAAATAAAAAAATCGCTATAATGGTCGCCAAGTTTATTCCACCCAATATAACTGGATACTTAAGTTTCATTAACATAATAAATATATAATTCATAAACCACGAAACCAAAGCATAAATTCTAGTTGCTGAGGATTTCGTTTAGTTTGCGTGGCTCCTGCATGACGGGGGTTTTGTTCCACTTTTTTTATTGGGAAAGAGTTTTGCAGTAAAGGGCAGTCTGGTTGTTATATTATTCAGAAGTAAAACTTTTAAACTCCCAACTGTAACAGCGAGACTCATTTAGATATTTTATGTCATTTAAAGACTCCGTAACGCACGAATAATAGCGAAATAAACAATGGCAGTTTTCTTATTCTACCAAATGTTTATTTCTCTACAGATGCTCCTGCTACGGATAAAGTTATTCTACCTCCACGTTATTTAAAATTTAATCAATGTGGGATCTGAAACTGAAACCTGAAAAAAAAACCGTCACGCAGAAATAGCGCAAACTAAGCGTATTCCATCACCATCATCCGTCACAAATTAAGCCTTTGTAGATCTGTTTCTGTCTTATCTAGCAGTCTTCTAAGCTGTGTTCCTGGCCGTTGTTGTCCTTTCGGTTTATATTGCTCATAATATTTGGTGTTCTTAAACGATACTTTCTTTTTGTATGGTATATCCAGTTTAATTTATATAGGCCTATGTTGATTTTTTTCTTCTACTGATTCTACTTCTAATTGTTCTAAAAACTCTTCATTTGTTTTTCGGTCTAAACGAGTGTATACTGTTGTCCCGAGAAATTGCATTCCGTTGCTTTTATTCTCCTCCTGTCTCTTTTTCTTCATGTCACTTCCGTTTAAAAAGGAGGGAAAGTCGAATGTATGGTCTGATGTTGCTGCTTTTCGAAATATGCCTTTCTTATTCTTCATTTAATCGTATGTATTCGATTAAATTGCGCCAAAACCAGTATGGTGGATGCTACAGCGATATTTAATTACGATTTTCAGGTAAATCATGGCGACTAAAACACGGTTACCGTGAGATAGGCCTAAACCCACAATTCTATTGGTCTGAATTCGTATGTGTTTGGAGAATACTTACCTAGTTTTATTTCCAATTCATTTGTTGAATTTCGTTGCGAAAAAAACCAAGGGCGTTAGAGCGACATTTAAGTGAACCTCCACTCCTAATGGTTATATTTTGCTACTTAACGAATTATAACTTACATGTCTTAATAGTCCACTTCTGTGGTCTCGAGGTAGTGTGCTGCCTTGTCATGCAGCGGGCCCGGGTTCGATTCGGTCGGGACAAGCTTCCTAGATGAGTTTTTTTTCGGGGCTTTTCCTTACCTGTAAGACAAATGTCAGGAAGCTTTGAGACCCAAACGGTCCCCGAACGTCACCTGGTCATCATCATCATCCGCCGGTGTGGAAAGCAACGGGAAGCTACCACATCTATAATTCCCTAGTGAAGCTGCAAGCATAGCATGAAAATACTATGATTGCAGTGAAAGATCTGCCCTAGTGCAGAACACTATAGAATTATTCTTCTT
The DNA here is from genome assembly GCA_030220185.1 of Diploptera punctata. Classification (NCBI taxonomy): domain Eukaryota; kingdom Metazoa; phylum Arthropoda; class Insecta; order Blattodea; family Blaberidae; genus Diploptera; species Diploptera punctata. The sequence goes on along the minus strand of JASPKZ010010679.1, from coordinate 396,526 downwards.
CTACTACAAGGTTTAGGCTATGCAGCCTGTTCCGGCGAAGTTAAAAGTGGAGTCCATCTTCTACGTGGTCGGCCAACATCTCTTGTTTCTCTGGGATTATACAGGAAGGTTATTTTTGGTATTCTTTCGTTGTTCATTCTCATTAAGTGTTCTGTCCATTTCTTATTATTTTCGCTGATTTTATCTTCAATTTTATATATATTTAATTCTTCTCGTATAGTTTCATTCCTTTTTCTATCCCCTCTTGTGCATCCTTTTACATTACGTAAAAATAGCATTTCCGAAGTCTGTATCCTGCTTTTATCCCTTGATTTCATTATCCAATTTTTCACTTCCATACAACAACAAAGGAACAGCCATTGTTTTATATAATTTAGGCTTCGTATGTTTCCTTGTTTTCCGACCTAAGGTTCTTTTTATGGTTCCACAAATAGCCTGAAATTTATTTACTTTATTTTCTATATCTTTATTTTCTCTATAAGTTATATCACATCCTAAATATTGGAAATGTGATACTTGTTCTATTATTTTGTTATTCAGTACAATTTTTGATCTAATTCAATATTTACCAAGAAATGTCATTACGTTTGACTTATTTATTGATATTTTATAATTATATTATTGGCTATTAATTTAAATTTATATGCTAACATTTGGAGCTCATTTTCAGATTCTACTAAAAGTACAACATCGTCAGCGAATAATAAAGCATTTATTTTATCTTCATTATCAATTAATATTCCTTCATTAGTTAAAACCTTCTTCCATTCTTTTAGGATATCGTCCATATAAATATTAAATAATATAGGTGAGAGTGAACACCCTTGTCGTACTCCTTGGTTTATTTGAAAAAATGTCTTATTTTTAGTCAGCTGTGGGACAATAAAAATATTTTTTCCGTAGTACAAGCTCTTAACAGTTTCTATAATCTGAATAGGGAGGCCTTTTTCTTTTAGGATATTCCACAATATTTCCCTGTTTACTCGATCAAATGTTTTATCCAAGTCTATAAATAACAAATGTGTTTCTAGTTTTTTTCTTGTCTTTTGTTTATTATCTGATTCATGGCAAATACTCCATCGGTACAATATCTTCCTTTTCGGAACCCGTTTTGTTCTTCTGCTAGTGTCTTCAGTAATTCGTTGTATTCGTTTTGCTATTATTCTAGCATGGATTTTATATCCACTATTTAGGAGGGTAATGCCTCTGTAATTAAGTGGTTGGTTTCTTTCTCATTTCTTGTAAATTGGTTTTACTATACCTTGCCTCCATGTTGCTGGTATATTATGATTCTCCCAACACATATTAAGAAAATTCAAGAATCTTAATTTAAAGAATATATATTTAATTAGTTCCGAATTGATGTCATCTGGTCCGCTAGCTTTTCTATTATTTGTTAATTTGAGCGATTCTTCCAGTTCTTCCATTTGTATTTTTATCTACTTCCAAATTCTCACATTTTTATTCTTCTTCGTTTTCATTCTCGTTGTACCACAGGTCTCTGAAATATTCTATCCAATGTTCTTCTGATATTGATGTAGGTATATATGCAGCTTCTTTTTCTGATTTAATTAAATATTTAATTGTTCTATAAGCAGTCCATTGTCGTCCATGTAGATCATGTTCTAGATTAGATACATATCGTTCCCAACTGTCTTGGTGGGATTTCCTAACAATTTTCTTTGCTTCCTTTCTTTTGTTATAATATATTTATTTTGTTTCTTCAGTTTTCTTTTATAAATATTGTAAATATGCTTTCTTCTTTTCCTCTATAACTGTTTTAATTTCGTCATTCCATATTCTCAATCCTCTCTTCTTACAATTTTTCCTTCTTAATCCTAGAACTTCATATGCTGCTTTCTTTAGAGCCCAATCGATGTTGCTCCATTCTTCTTCTATATTATTATTTATTTCTCTCTGTAATATATATTGAGATAATCTATTTGCATACAACTTTCTTATACTTTCTTCTTGTAATAAATTCACTTTATATAGAATATATATCTTAATTGTTTTATGCCGAGATTGGTTTCAAAGAAAGAAAATTTCGTCCGCTAGAGCGTTAAAGCATTCCAGATGGGAAACCAGATGTTATAAGAAAAGTTAATTCTGGTATATTGCAAAGGGCAGATCATATGGATATAGAAATTTCTTATAGAAAAACCAGAGGGAAAGGGCCTAGTACGTAGGTTTAAAATGAGGTGGAAGAATAACATTACAAAATATTCGAAGGAGGCGAGTAAATGCAAGATATGATTGGGAAACATAAGCTCTGGAAATACATGTGATGAAATGTTATGTCCGGACCAGCATGAACACCCGTTCTAGTAGTGCATGTGAGTGATTGAGTTCATATATTATTTTTTCACGATATAAAAAAATTCGGCTGAAGTTTCCAACATGTGTTGCACATTTGAAAATGCTTACAAATATTCTAATCTCATTTTATTTTCACGGATTAATTTTTTTGAACATTCACTTACACTTGAAATCTATTTTAAACGTTTTCTGACTATTTTTCGATTATATTTTAATTGAATATTGAACTTTATGCACCAGTTTGATGTAAGAGCCAATTTATTTTGCCACTTTTTGTGTATTTTCTTTCTTTATTCCAATGCAGCTATCATATACTTCCGAACTTAAAAACTTGCTATTTATTCTATTTTTGGGTCTTGCAAAAAATGTCATTCCCTTTCATACTTTTACACGTTATGGTACTTAAATTGTGTTGGCGTATGAAATGTTTTATACTAAATTTGTGTTTAAACTGTGTTTAACTGCGTAAATAACTACGTCCCAATATAATTATTTTATGAAAATTTAAAATGGCGGACAGTTACAACGTAAGAAATAGTTCTACTTCTGCAAATATACAAATATATTCAGAATCGTTAATTCCCAGGTCGAAATAGCCGTTTTCTAAGTTCTTATTTTGTATATTGAAGACAAATCTAGTTAGAGAAAGTATTAGTATTTTGGTCAGTTTACACTGAGCAACAAAAAATAAACTTTTTTTGTCTCACACTGAACAATATGTGAATCTGGTAGCATTTTTTCTCCTGAATTGAAATATGATATCGTTTGTTCTCCGTCGTCCAAGGTTTCCGAGAGACAGGAATTTATAATTTCAAACACTTTAATATTTTATACATTCGTAACTACACAATATTCGCCTAGAAAGTGAGAAATGACGCTTTCTGCTATATTTGGCCTGTGGAGCATCCCTCTTGATGGTCCAACAATAATCGGCCAGCATCGTAGGGTTTCATTTGCCTTAATATATATTTTCCATAGCTGAAACTGTTATGGATTCAACTGGATGTATTAGGCTTAAAGGACCTTCGGGACTTGGAAAATCTGGTAGCGGTTTCCTAGCCGAGCGTTAGTATGAGGATGTACAGTTTACAGGCATTGAAATAAACAAAAGGAGTCTTATCTTAAACTATTTTATTACTAAAGTATAAATAATTAGAAATCCTAAATATCTCTAGCCCTAATTCTATTCTAAGCCTATATTAAAATACAGTACTAATCTCGGGGATTGAGAAAGGGAGTTGGGAAAATGTTTACCTCTAATCAAAATCGCTCACCTACTTAAAATATCCGTTTTGAAAATATAATTTTTTCAAAAATATTATATGGTACGTGAGTGAAATCCTAAAGGAAATGGACTACATTATTAAGAAAAATGGTCGGTGACTTACCCTCCAGCAGTACAACACACAGAGAGACACGAGCCCATCACTTCTCAAGTGTTATATACTTCAAAATGACCTGAAGTCACCCATAACTGTACAACCTAACATTCCAAATGAACCTAAATGTAGGGATGTTTACAGTTAGCTTACACATAGACTAGCTTTTAGACATGTCCTTATTCATCTCAACAGAACACAGCCTTTTGAATGTCTAAATTCCAACTCCAACGACTTTGCAATAATAAATAAAATAATCTATAAAACAATAAAAAATCTATATAAGGAACTAATGTATTTATCACATATTCCCCCACTTCTCAATCCCCAGAAATGGTCTTTTAAGGCCCTTTTGGGGGCCGCTGAAGGTGTGTACTTAGACTATACTCACAAGCTTTTTAATTGATCGGGATCTTGTTTACATTGCTACTAAACGATTTGCTCTATCTCATGTTCCTAAAGCTACTTACCTCGTTCCTAACATATGATTTACAAACAGTAATTTTAACAGGACCAATTTTTTATATATCATGACATTTAGTGTGTTCACGTTATATCCATTTTTCTCTTTACAGTTTACCGTAGTTCCCTTTCCTCTATATGGGATCATAGACTTGTTCATACTTTATCAACCATATTTATCTGGTTTTCAATTTACATCTGGAAAATGGATTGCCCGGTCACTCCGAACCTGAAACAAGAAAGCATATATAAAACACAATTTATCTACTCTTCTTTCCTTTTCAAACTGTTCCATAGTTTCTGTTGTCTTTTCTTCAATGGGCTGTTACTTTTCCACCACTGTCATTCTGAAAAAGACAAATCTAAAACTTTAATTAGAGCTTATCACTTTCTCCGTCACAACACTCGGCTTTCCCACTAGCCGCGTTCAAACCGAGAAACTTGAGCACTTAGTTCTTGTTTTGGCGCCGCGCATGTCCCGGCTCCATGCTGATCTAATACAGCATCCCCTGGTTGAATCCGATGCCTGGTACCCCACGTTCGATGTGGGTAGCTTCCTTCGGCCGGGAGAGAGCCATGCCGGATACTGGGTCTGGTCCTTTGAAGTTGTCTCGAGACCAGCAATTTCTTTTAGGAGCCATGGCTTATCCCCTGAGGATAGGTTTAATGGGATTTCTGTGTTTTTATCCAATTTTCTTACTGTATATTACTGGTTGGGAATTCTTTATATGATCCACTGACGATCAGAGGTTCGGTTTGATATGGTTAAGGTATTTGCGTGGTCTCTCATGTCGCAACGTATTGACTGGTGGACATTGCCCATGTGAAATGACTAATCCCTGATGTAGTAAGTCGTACCCCCCCCCGCATAGAACCCTGCCTTCCTCCTTTTTGTTGTTGGTATCAGCTAGTCTAAGTTTCGTGGTGTTGGGGATGTCCTAGGTGACTCAACAATCCTTTCGTCGTTTCTAGTTAGCCCAGTCGTGCTCGTAGTGTCAGATCGTTGTGAGTAGTTCCTTCTTCTTCTTGTGTGAGGTTTTTTTTGTGTACTGTTATCGTTGTTTAGTTTTTCTGGTTTTTTTTTTTTTTTTGATTTTTATTTGTTTAAAACTATGGGTTTGCACTACTAACTACCTGTTGTCTTAATAAATTCCATATGGAACTTTTAGAAATGAAATCAAATAGTACCTTCTGGGGTCTCAAACCAAAATCCTAGTTCTTCTTACTAAGAATAGTATCCCCTCTTAACTAAACCCCGAATCTTGAGCAACCATGTACACACCTTTACTTTTATAATTTTCCTACGTTCTGTTCCTCTAAATTTACTTTTAGTTAGTCATATCTCAATGTTACAATCAACAAAATTTGTATTTTGCAATTTTTTCTTTTTTGTTTTATTAACTGGAAAACGGGAAAGAGTGCTCTTATGCCTATCAATTCTGTGTATAGCCATCATCAACAATAATCAGTTTCTAAATAATCTGTTTATCTTCCTCTAAACTTTTAATTTGACAGTACTTCAGGTGTATATATACACATAATTTCCATAATTAGATCGGACGATATCTTGCTATATTTAGCAGGCCTAAATTTGGCCTAATTCCAAGGGTTTTATCTAGTCCCGTTCTTTATAATAGAGTCCTAGGTTCGACTGGGTGCGCTCCGTCGTCACCATCAGTCGGAAAGACATATACTATGCACTTATTTAACATGTAAATGCTACTTGACCAAAGCCGAATTAGTCCTTACAAACACAAATTAATATTCGTATCCTGAATTTACGTCATCGTTTCCTTAGGGTCCTGAGTTTGAGAGCATTCTTTCCTTTCTCCACTTCTGAAATAACTGCCTCTATTTCTTAACTCTCCCTTCCTAGTCTTAATTGGGCTTTAATTGAGATATGATTTTTAAAGCGACTTGTGTCTGGACAGGGATTCAGGTTTTCATTATTCATTGTCTATTTTCCCGGACTATCTGATCTTACTGCTGATACATCAATCCACTTAGTTTAACCTCTACTTCCTCACTGATTCAATTTTAGAAGTCACCGTGATGTTACGTAACCTGAGTCCTTGTCCTCATTCTTCCTTCTGCTGCCCTAACTTCTGATACGGCGTACTTTACACTCTTACCTCACCTAACTGTTTGATTGGCAAATTCTCATAGCTGATTTGTTGAACTTTTATACTTTTATTTTTCGTTTGTATACTTTATTCCCTGATTGTTTCTTGATCTACATGTGTTTAAACTGTTTTTTTTTCTTCTTTCTTCTTACTTCCGGGATTTCCTTGATTTCCCATTACATACATATCATCATTTATTGGGGTTCGATTTTTTTTTCTTCTTCTTACTCTGAAATATTTTACCCACGTCCTACGCCTGCGTTCTCTCCTTACTTCTTCTTTCACTCGGAACTACTCCTATCTGTTCTGCTTGTATCCTAGGGGCTCTACTTTACTTTAGACTGCTTATGCGCTTAAACTTATCTACACCACCATAGGTGTTTAACCTCTCGTTTTTATGTCGTCCTCTTCCCTTTCCATCCTAGGTCAATCTGTTCCTCTTGGCTCTATCTGTCGATGGCACAATCGTATGTATGTGCGTTTCCCAATTTTCCTTCTGTTCCCTCTAGTGCACTAGTGTTTCCGGTGTTATTTTGCTAGTATTTGTTATCTACCCGTTAGGACCATATTCATGTGTGCGTACGACTTTTCTTCGCGGTTTTCCTGGCATCCTGTCCTTCCTAATTCTATCCCTGAGTCCCTGACTCATAAATTCCCTTAGGTAAGCTGGTGACCTCACCGAACAACTGCTGCGTCAATAGGGGCAGATTTGATCCTATTTCCCTTGACGGGGTTCGTTTCTTGCCCACTTCACTTCCTAACTTCGGGTTCATTAGAAACTCTGTTGGTTCCTCAACGAACACTACTGCATCCAGAAGGGAATTAAATCCTATCCTCCCAGACGGGGTTCGTCTCTTGCTAACCTCAGTTCCTAATCCCGGCTATGTATTCTTGGGGTGGGTTAGCCAATTCACCGCGCAACGACCATGAAGACCAGAAATGGGCTCGACCTCCGACATCGGTACTCGGTTATTACCTTGCACGACCACGAGGTGGAGGCCGGGATGCTCCCATCCTGTCAACAGTGACTCGGTTCCTTCCTGACACCCCCTCTAATTTTCCTCCCTCGGAAATTTCCTTAGGCAAGTTGGTGACCTCACCGAACAACTGCTGCGTCAAAGGGGCGGATTCGATCCTATTTCCCTTGACGGGGTTCGTTTCCTGCCCACTTCACTTCCTAACACCCGGGTGCCTTCTTCTGCTAAAGATTCTATATTTTCTTTCAATTCCTTTTGTCCTCTGTTTCTAAGTGGTCCCTTGGCCACTATTTCTCCGATGCCTATTTGCTCTACCTGCCGTTGTTCCCTGGTCCTAAACGTCAGTGCCAAGCCGGCAAGGTTTTATGGCCAGTGCCCCAGGATCACCGAGGAGGTCTGTGACTCCAGATCCTTTTATTACGGGGGTGTCCCACCTTCCGATTGCGCACTCCCTAACTCTTCCCTATTTCTCTGTCTCTCTCGTCTGTGCACTGTTTCCTCCTAAGGGTCGCTGTTCGCATCTCTATCCCAGTAGCTCTGGCATGTGCCAGGCCTCCATCAAGATAGAATGCCTCCCTTGCTTCCTATCCTAATTCTGTTACTCTTCTAACTTCTTTTGGGTTTCTGTGCGATTTCCCTAACATCGCTTAGCCAAGATTGACCTAGGTTACAGTCTATTCGCTCGTTTTTATCTTTATATGGTTCCGAGTGATTTGTAGGCCCAAGTCTGGCGAGCCTTAAGGCGATCTAGTGGTCATTTACTATTTAAATAAGTTTCAAATCCCATGTGTGTGTGTCTATTCTCAACTGGTCACTAGTCCCACTGATGTGCTATCAAGGTGTACAGAGGAGGGATCTCGGCCGCAGATCCTTTCTCTGTTCCCTCCTGTATGCATCTCAGTCAAGTGTCATGATCAGCCGAATATAATAATTGTGTGTAATTTCCATTAGAAATATATTCAGTGTAGCCCTTGAAATCCCAAATTTATATGATAATACTTTCCACTAGATCGATTAAGACACCCAACTATCGGTGAAGTATCCTAACCTCCATCTTCTAAATTACAATGGGAATAAATTAATTTGTTTTCGATCATTTCTGCATGTTTGTCACTCGATAATTCTGGGGAAATCTTTCAACGCTTGTCCTATTCTTCACTGCGTTTCAAAAAGTTTATAAATTTTCCTAAGTTCACATGCCCCTCTTCCGTTCTCTTTTTTTTTTAAACCAAGTTGGATAATGCACATCCTCCCCTCTTAATCTGAACTGTTGTCACTCCTTATTTCTTGCAATGTTAAAATAATTTCTACCCTCCATGTTGGCATAACTGCTGGTTAATTGAACCTATCATTCGTCTTCCGCTATAGGCTTAACATACTACGTGCCTCTATCTGGACTGCTTCCACGTTATCTTCTCGCGAACTAGCCTACTACTTATCCCGGAACCCATTCACTCTTAAATGAGTCCTAATTGCTGAAATTGAGATTGTGGTTTTCCGTTATCTTTCATTTTATTCATAAACACAAGTCTTATTTCTGGTAGTTTGCTCTTATTTAATCATCATTATTAGTGTGGTTTATTAATTTACCGCGACTTATTATTATCATTATTTATTATTATTATTATTATTGGTAGTTTTAAATTTACTGGGTTTCATTATTATCATTATGCATTATCATTACTGGTAATTTTATTTTATTTTTTGTTATTATTATTATAATCGTTAAGGTTTATTGTTATTACTGATGTCTGTTATCTTTTTATTATTATTATTATCATTATTATTATTAATATAGTTAATATTGTTATTAGTATTATATTATTATTATTATTATTATTATTATTATTATTATTATTATTATTATTATTATTATTATTATTATTATTATTATTATTATTATTTACTATTCGGCGGCGGTTTATTTTATTATATTTTTTTTTATTAAGTTTTAGGATCTTCACTAATATTAATAGTTTTATCTTCCTGGTTTTATTCGTCGATGTTTGTTTGTCACTCCTTTCACGTTGTTTACTTCCTTTACTTCTGGTATTAATTATTATTATTCAAATACTATATAAGGATTACCGCTAGTCCTATCTGGTATCTCAGTATTACGATCATTTAGACCTCTTTCCTCTTAATAATATCCGCCATCCTTTAATCTAATGATTTCTCCTATTGTTAATTATTATTTTAATATAACGTTTTATGCTTATCATTATGTTATTGCAATTTGTTTTTATTTCTTACTAGTATTATTAGTATTATTATTATTGTTTATTAATTTCCCTGTGAATTATTATTATTATGCAGGATAACTTAACTTTTATTGTTATTACTGATGTTTGGTATCATTGTTTATTTTCATTAATATAGTTAGTAAGGTTATTATTATTATTATGATTATGATTATTATTAAAATACTATACCAGGATTAATGCTACATAAATATATATATATGACCTGTCATTTTTCACTAATTTAAACAACGTCGGTATGATTTCGACATTTAGTATTGCCAACATAGGAGTGACACAGTCCGTTTATTTATTTAATCTCCATATTAATATATTTTCCAACTCATGCAGAAACGATCTGTTCGCAGGAAAGATCTAAAAATAATTCCTATATAACGTTACTAAATTTTCTCATTTAATTCAACATTTCGTTCATATGTTGGTATCGCTTGAGTTGCCCTGAGGTAATTAATAACCCGAGACATTTAAACCATTTGTACTTCAGTATTATATGGAAGTAATTTTCCACGAAGGTAATTAGTTCATGCTATTTTATTCGCAATTATTATTGCAGAGAAATTATTTTATTACTATTATTATTGGTCACAATCACCATCGGCAAAAATATTCCTGTTAATATGATGGCGTGTCATCCCCTTCCACAAGCCACGAGTTCGGTTCGCATACGTCGACATATCCCGTAAGGAGCCCACGTTTCAGGCTACGTTTCAGCCATGAGTTTTTGCCAATGTATAATGGTTTTATATTTTTATCCTATTCAGTCCTAACAGACATATTTCGACAAAAATAAATAGTATACTCTCTTACTCTACCATGCACAGATTTACAAGAAAAAAAAATAGTTGCTCAAAATTATAACTACGTTGAAAAAACAATTTTCTCTTTTTTCCACAACTTCCTCTCTCTTCCAAGGTCTGATTAATCTAAATCCCAATCCAGAATTAATATCTTTTATTGATTTAATTTCTATTAAATAATAAATATCCCATGTTTTACATAAATCTTACACTGCTGATTTTAACCTAAAACTGTACGTATCACAAAATTTTAATATTTATTGTATTCCAAACGGTCCAGAAAGCTTGCAAGGGTCCGTTTCCCTATCATAAAAAAATAATAAAACATTATTATGTGATATGCCACCGCCGCTCACCAATGTTATGGATTCAACTGGATGTATTAGGCTTAAAGGACCTTCGGGACTTGAAAATCTGGTAGCGGTTTCCTAGCCGAGCGTTAGTATGAGGATGTACAGTTTACAGGCATTGAAATAACAAAAGGAGTCTTATCTTAAACTATTTTATTACTAAAGTATAAATAATTAGAAATCCTAAATATCTCTAGCCCTAATTCTATTCTAAGCCTATATTAAAATACAGTACTATCTCGGGGATTGAGAAAGGGAGTTGTGGAATGTTTAACTCTAATCAAATCTACATAATTAAAATATCCCTTTTGAAAATATATAGTTTCAAAAATATTATATGGTACGTGATTGAAATCTAAAGGAAATGGACTACATTATTAAGAAAAATGGTCGGTGACTTGCCCTCCAGCAGTACACACACAGACAGACACGAGCCCATCACTTCTCAAGTGTTATATACTTCAAAAATGACCTGAAGTCACCCATAACTGTACAACCTAACATTCCAAATGAACTAAATGTAGGGATGTTTACAGTTAGCTTACACAAGACTATGTCTATATTCCATCTCAACAGACTACAGCCTTTGAATGTCTAAAGTCCAACTCAAACGACTTTGCAATAATAAATAAAATAATCTATAAAACAATAAAAAATCTATATAAGGAACTATGTATTTATCACAGAAACCATTTGAGTTAGCTTATTTGGTTTTATTTTACAATGGACAAATGGACGATAAAACGTCTATTAACAAATTATTATTTAATATATTAATTGAAATTGAAATAAAAAAACTGTGGGTGGTGGAGAAATTCCGAATAAATATTTGAAAACAGGAAAGATAACTGCATTAAGTACAACTATTGGTACTCATGAGACAAAAGCCATGTTGACCAGTGTTATTAGTTTTAAGACTTCAGTATTGTCAACGAGCGTTGTGTATGTTGGCAGCATTGCGAGATTAAAAATTGTATCCACTTTCATTTCATGGCGCATGCGCATAGTGTCGCAACACTTGTTGGAAACTTTATCCCAATTTTCGGTAGTTGTTGTTGCCGTGAATCGAAAAATGTATTACAAATCGTGCATGAATATTTTCTATTTATGTTCACTACAACAACTCTATAACACAAATAATTCGAATCACAAACTTCCAGGAGATTTTAATTCACTGCTTCTTGTAACCAAACACGCCAATATATGCTTCTAATTTATATTCACGTATTTTTCTTTCTACCATTTACGGAATACACCATAAATCAATTCGCATTTTTGTCTAGACGTCTTCGGTACTAACTCGGCACATCCACTCATCCAGGTCTATTGGATTTCAACATTACTAGACATACCATCATAATTATAAGAATTATGTTGCTATTCCCAAACTATTTTTGGGCGATAGCGAAGAGATACTAAAGGCCAACACGCACACACTAATGAGTAACACTAAGAAATTGGGACTAGATGTGAATATAAATAAAACTAAACATATGTTCACACATAGAAATACATTATATAATGGAAATCGACAGCTAGTGACAAATGAGGGAAATTTTGAGGAAGTGGCTGAATTCAAATACCTAGGAACAATAATCACAAATAGGAATGAGATTCACAAGGAAATTAAACATAGTCTCAATTCTGGAAATGCGTGCTATTATGCATTGCAGAGACTCTTGATGCCCCAACTCCTTTCAAAAAAACGTCAAACTGAAAATATAAAAACTATTATTCTATCAGTTATATTATACGGATGCGAAACATGACTCTTACTTTAAGGGAGGAAAGGAGATTACGAGTATTTGAGGAAAAAAAAAAATCTTAGGAAAAATTTTGGACCAAAGAAAGATGAACAGACAGGAGAATGGAGAAAAGTACATAACAGTGAACTATATGATCTTTAATGGAATCAAATATAATAAGAACAGTTAAGTCTTGTAGACTGCGATGGGCAGGACATATGGCACGAATGGGGAATGAATGACGTGCATGGAAGCACGCCCAGTTGGTAGACAAAGAATGGGATGGGAGAATAACATTAACTATGAACTTAGGGAAGTAGATTATACGGGGAATGATCGGAAATCATTAGCTCAGGATATAGATGTATGGAGAGCTTATATCCGCGCGGCCATGAATCTACAGGTTCGATAGTACCAGTGAGTTAGTTAGTTTATTAGTTATTCCCAAACAACGTGCTTTTAATATGTTGACACAGGCAACAATATTGTGTTCTCATAGCAACACGACTCAACTTTCAATCTCTAACATTAAACATAGAAACACGGGTATAAATTAGTTATTTATGTACCAAGGGTTATTATGTCCTAGGCCGAGAGTCTTTGTCCTGAAGCTTGGTCTCGCGAGGGTATAACAACTAATAATACCCTTGGTGTATTCATAATTGTACGTCTTAGTACTTTATAATGAAAAGGATAGAAAATGTTATTAAAACATGAAATGCACATAAGCAAATTATTTGATTGTAGTTTTAATATATTCAACAAATAACCTGTATCTGGGAGTTCGTTTATTCAATAATACATTCAAAATGGAAAAATATGTACATATCACAGAATAAATTTGTTCATTGGCAAGATAAGCTGAATAAAAGTTACTGCTCAAGAAGTCAAGAAAAATATCCTGCAAATAATATAATATTTTTGTGAAGTGTATGGAAGATACACGTGTGGAAGTTGTTGTTTTGACATATTTCGAAAACCAGGTAAGTTAATTTTCACCAAACACATTGTGGACAAAATTCTCAATGCTAAAAGAGAGTTTAATAGTAGAGAGGAATGTGAATATTGGCAAATTTTGTTTAAAGGAGTGCTCGAAAGTATATGAAACGCTGAAATCGAAACTTGTGAGAAGAGAAGATGTTTTAAGCTCCTAATGCATGTAGTTACCCTATTATTCTGTATATTTGGTGGACGCCGACGACAAGAATGTAATAGTTGACCCGAAAAGAGATCTAACCAACGAACATTGGAAAGTAAAGTTTTAAGTGGATTAGTGATCTATCCGGTGAATATCACGGCATGGTGGATATAAAACTACCCCTACTCTCTTCCAGACCTGTTATATTTATTTTTAAAAATTGGTTTCAAGCTGATTGTGATCTATCTGTAACAAAGTGGCAGTAGCAGTGCATAAAAACAATTATTGCACGTGTGAAAATCCATTCCACAGTTCCGTGAATTCTATCAAAATCTTAGAGAAGCTGAGTGAAAATAAAAAAAGGCACAAAAAATTCAACGAAATAACATTAAATACAAAATATATATTGAACACTGATTCAATTTAAAATGTTTCTAACTCATTCAGTGTCCAATACGTATTTTATATTTCTTTACCATTTTTAGTTGAATACGGGTTAGATAGTTTTTACACTCTATATAGATACATAGTTTTTTCACTCAATTCTGTATTAAACTACTATTATTCAGTTAGTAGGATGCTATTTTGCATTCAAATTGACTGTATATGTCTCCAAAAAGATCGGAGATTAAAATGTATATTATATAATACAGGTAATAGCCTAAAAATGAATATTATATTTTTGTTTCGTTTTCCCAACAGTTTGTTGTTTGTGAGATAGGTCTGTTTTCGAGGCAGCTGTTCAATTGTTGGTCAGTATTTTGACTACTGATGTAGTTAAAAGAAATTTAAAATATTTATGCAGGGTGATTTGTAGTTATGTACTCATAATATGAGCTACATGGGAAATTGTATGTCTATTTCAGTTATTCCTATTTCAGTTCCTCTAAATTAATTGAAAATATTTGTGCAGGGTGATGTGTAGTTAGTGCCCGCAATATGAGTTTCATGGGAACATTTAAAAAGTTCAATTTCTATTTCAGTTCCTATGAAGACTAAATTATGTTTAAAATTTAATTTTGTTAATTGTAAATATTTAATCGCTGTAATAAATATGTTTGTATGCGTGGTAAACTTAATGCTACTCGGGCATTTTGAAAATGAAATATCTGCGGAGGTATTATGTAATCAAATACATATATTGTACCCTAGCAACAATAATAAAGTACTCCAAAAAATTCCAAGCGCAACAGGCCTTGAAGGCCCTAGGCCTACCATCCGGCTGCTTGCATCACGTCCACATGGGTTATTCACAGAGGTAGACGACCATGAGCCAATGTAGGGGTGACATGTGTTCAGCATGTCGGGTCCCCAGCCGTTATAGTTGGTCTTCTCAACCTGGAGTCGCTACATATTGTAACTACCAAAATGCCTCACGATGGGCACTGGTCCCATACTGGCCGAAATTCCATGAGAAAAATTTCTTCCCCCATGGGACTCGAACCAGCGCAAGTCCCGTAGCTCTGCGCCAAGGCTTCTTACCTTAACCACTCGGCTACGGCGCGGGACAATAATAAACTAAGATATCAGAATATAAATTATCCTAATACAATCAAATTTATATCAATATTTGTTGTGCAAGAAATAGTATGCGTTAGTATTGTATTAAAGGTTTTTACAAAAACTCACCACACTTGTAACGCAATATACTATTTCATAGTCAAATGTTATAAAAATGCTCAAATATCTTTTCATCAGAACAATCCCAATCCTTTGGTAATGGCTAAACTATGAAGTCATTATTTCGGCATCAGTCCCAAGGGTCGCGGGAATAAACCCAGCCGAGATCCGTGTATTTTTATTGTGGAAAAATCCAAGATCTTTAAAGTCTTTAAACCATTGATTATATCCCGAGCCTGAAGATATTTGGGCTCGTAAAAGAACCTCAAGCCTAAATTAGAGCCTACGATTAAAATTCCCACTAGGGGAGAGCTCTAATCTCAATGCGCGACGTACTTACATGCATACATTCGGTTAAGTCATGATAGTGGTTATAAATTAGTTTCTTGAATTGACTGAAAGTTTGTCTTGAATGGGAACTGTCTCTTGTCAAGTTTTGAGAAGGAAGTGAGTTGGCATCACTGACTGTGAATTGTAAATTAGCCTGAGGTGTGTATCATATCTTAACTTCAATTTGGTTACATTCTCTCCCTTTCTGAACCTGGACTGAATGCAGCCCTTTTATCTTCCTTTGAACATCACACGAGTAGCTTCTGGCTTTCAATAACGCACAATTAGTCCTCAATAAACACGCTTTGTTCACAAGTGGAGCTACTGTTACCCTACTTCCAAAGGATTGCAAATTCTAGTATCGACAAGTTGTATTTCCTATTACAGTAGTCTAGAGGGTGACACGAAATTCTACCTACAAACTTCCGTAGGTTTTTCAGTGATTTTGGATGAGTGTTTGGATTTTGTCGTCAATGCTGAACGGAATTATTGATAAATAGAATTTTATTTTTGTGGTCGTTACTGATTCGATTGCACGAATAAACTGTGGTATGTTGTGTACGAACGAGGTAAGTAAAAAGAGAGTTGAAAATATTTTACTGTTTTGAATTTTCATCCTTACGTATACAAATGAATGCTTCATTTAATAATTTATTTCATTGAAATCAAAATTATATTATACGGTGTGTAAAGGGTATAAGTGCCATAATGTTTACTGATTATCACCTTCGACCAATCAAGCATGGGTAGACCAAGAATGAGGTGGGAGAATAACATTAACTATGATTTGAGGGGAGTAGATTATACACGGAATGATTGCAAAGAGCTCAGGGTAGGGATGTATGGAGAGCTTATGTCTGCGCGAGCGTGAAAATTACGGGTTTGATAGTGCCATTAAGTAAGTGCAATTTTGAACATTGGCAACGTTGCTGGTTGGAGAGGAAGGTGTTTACTCTAAACAACTGATACGGAACAGGGAGTTTGAATTCAGCTGGTTTGGCTTGCCATGGTTTGTACTCAGCTACTTCAACCCTCCTGAAAATGTTGCCAGATCTCTCATTCCAGATTATTAGCAAATATAAGCATGCATTTTTATTTAAGTAAGGGAGGCGATGGGTGAAAAATTGACCATTTGAGATCGAAATTGGCATTCTTTTGTTTTTTGTACTAAAAATAGGCTATAATCTAATGTATATATTGGCAATGGTTTAGAGGCCTATGGCGCTTCTAAGTGCCCTAAAGTGCTGATTAGGCCTGTATGTTACATTTTGTATTTAACCTGTATTTAAACTTGTTTTTCCACACTTTTATTTTCACTGCATTTTTGTATATTCAAAATTGAATGGAATTCACAAATTTTTATCCTAGAAGGTTCATATTTTTACTGCGTGCCCTAAAACAATGCGTAATAAAGTAGTGCATGGGTTTCATGATTGAAGTAGTATTTTAAATAAAAAATAAAATCCAAGCAATTATTATTTTTTTTGTAATTCCACGCATGAGGTACAACATTTTTTTCTGTCTTTGTATTCATATTATAAGAATTCTAATGCATGATATTTTCCTAAATATTTGAAGGATCTTGTAAAAAATCTGACATTTTACTAAAAAATTGTGGAACCTATTTAATTATATTATATGCATTTTGTTTTAAATATAGTATTTAACAACTCATAAAATAATGTTGAGTGATTCCGGGTTATGTGGCCGTGGTCCATAGTTGGTGTTAATACCAGACGTTTCGCCCTCAACTGCGGAGGGCATCTTCAGTGGCGAGTGCTTCTAGGCGTGTTTCCTGGTCGGAAGATCTACTATGGACCACGGCCACATAACCCGGAATCACTCAACATTATGATTACCGGCCGTGAAAGCCTGCATTCAACAACTCATAAAATAAATGTATCACAAGAATGAAACTTAAAAACACGTCATTATATATCATGCATTGATGTTTGAACAAAAAAAATCAAGTCTCTAAATGTAGAAAATAGAAATGTCACCCCCTTAAACGAAAACGACACAAATAACACAAATATGTTTAAGGTTAATATTAACTCACAGCTAGATATACCTACCGATGTAATTGTTTTCGTAAGTTTACTAATGATACAAGCAAATAAAATGCAAACATATTTATTATTTTAATGAGGAAACTGACAAGATTTGACCATATGTTGTACGGACATTTTTTGATTCTGTAGACCGTCCCCGATGACTGTGAAAAGGACGGCACTTATACCCTGTGTAATTTTACATTGTAATCGTTTGATAATGTTAGGATAAACGTTAGTATCAAAATGTTTTACGATCTTAAACAACATGATCATCATCCGGTGCCGCCGTCTTCCGGAAACCAAACACCATTCCTCTCTGTTCATCCAGTGATCTTCCACCATTCCTCTCTGTTCATCCAGTGATCTTCCTCCATTCCTCTGATATTCATAGCTGCTTGTACCCCTTCTATCCAAGTTTTCTTCGGTCATCCTCTCTGCCTCCTTTCCATTGGGATCCATTCCATAACAATTTTAGGCAATATTTGCTCTGGCATTCTTTTGACATGGCCATACCACTATAATATTTTCTTTTCTATAATGTCTATGATGACCGGCTCCTCTTGTAAAACCATAATTTCCCTTATTTCTTTATTTCGTATTCTATCCATTCTAGATTTTCCAGCAGATCTTCTTAAAACATCCATTTCTGTACTTAAAATTATTTTCATTTCCCTGGTAGGAATTTGCCAGACTTCAGCACCATATGTTAAAATGCTCTGAATTATGGTTTGATATATTTGTAATTTTCTATTTTTGTAATATTTTTGCTCCAGCAAACAGACTCTAAAGCATTTATTGCTTGTTTTGTTTCTGCGATTCTATTTTTAATTTGCACTGTATTATCGCCTGAATGGTCTAAGTTTGTTCCTAAATAAGTGCATTCAATACTAGGTTTTAGTTCTTCTCCATTATTGTAATTTATATTATCAATTTCTTCTCCTATACACAGATATTTAGTTATCTCTACATTTATGTAAAGTCCCCATTTTTCATATTCTTCTTTTGTTTTTTTTGCCATATATTCTATGTCATCATTGTCTTTGTGCTGTTAATACCTGGTCGTCTGCAAAATTGATTGAATAACTATACATGTGTATTTTGGATTGGTCAAGCAGCATATATAATTTTTATTTTCGAATAGTTTCTCCCAATATATTAAGTGCACGATCACTTTTAACACTCCCGTATATTTCGTAAACCAGAAAAATAAAACTGTAAATTTGCCTTGCTCAGGAATGTAGCTTAGTTAATGTAATTCCTGCGCGCTGAACTTTAAAACAATACAAATACACAACACAGAGTGTTGTACATAAATAGCATAAGTTGCGATATGACTTTGACGTTAAGCCGTCTTCAAATAAAATTAAATAAAACATACCTGTCTTTAAGGTGCAATTTCGATTTCGTTTTTCTCATTCATGTCTCTCGTGGGAGTAGTGAGTGGATTTATGGCAATTCCTTCGATACTCTTTTATTCCTATACTTAAATATTTAACACCCTTTCCTTGCTGTAACGGCCTGCCATAAAGTTAGTCGCTGCACATATCATAAAATGGAACGCGTTCTGCAGAAAGGAACCACAAGATAAATAAACTGAGAAAAATGCAATTAAATATGTCAATGAAAAAATTCGCAAATAAAAATAAACCTTTACTTAATACTTGAACTGACAAAATATCAAAGAGTTTGTATTATATGAAAAAGATGGTAACTCGAAACATTTTAAAATTCTAAGATTTTACACATTTTTGTTGTTTGGTTCTTTTTGCCGGAAGTAAACAACAGAGACAGCGCTTTCTTTCGGGTCTATACTAGGCCTTGGAATGTAGAGTGAGAGGCAGCCCTTAGGTTATAAGACAAAAATAAATAACGTTCCCAACCGCCAAACACGAGTACAGATACTAAAGTGGAATGAGTGTAAGTACGTGTGTGTGTTGATGGAGAGGAAGAAGAAGGCGAAACCCAATGACGCACATAGCTTACTCCTGTCCAAAATTAAGTGGGCCGCTAAATTTAGTATTCATATCTAACTGACGAATCGATATCAGCAGTGTTGTTTTTGTTATTACATGTTCCACGTTTTCTATTATACGACACAGCGAAACTTTTACCTCCAGTCATAGCAGGCACTGTTTCTACGTCGCAGTGACATAGAATTTAAACATGTATAGTCAGGAACAAATAGCAACTGCAGCACTTACTCAGCATACTTAGGGTAATATGCTGCTCCACACCCAAGCCGCAGACTGACGTGAAGCCAATATACACGGGATGACACGGCATTAGTTCCCAAATCATCCACAAACGAAGTAGGTCAATGTACCGCTGTTTCGGCTAGTGGACTGTTTCAATGGGATTATTGTTATATAGTAGCTTGATTACGTTTGCAAGTTGATTTCAGAGCTTTCGTTGCTGAATATTAATGCATTGGAGAATGATATATATATATATATATATATATATATATATATATAATAAGAATAAGAATAATAAAAATAGTAATAATAAAAATAATAATAATAATAATAACATTAATAATGCATTATTTGTTCTGGCAGAGTTAGGGCTATGAGACTTTCTCTTCCACTTAATCACGAAAATATATAAACATACGTTTACCATAATATGTATGTATGTATGTATGTATGTATGTATGTATGTATGTATGTATGTATGTATGTATGTGTGTGTGTGTGCGTGTGTGTGTGTGTGCAGAGAGGATCTCCCGACCTACGGCCGGGCTAGCGGGAGAAGCACATGCGGCCACTGAGTCCTCACTTTGCGTCACGCGACATACCAACTGCACGGCTCACTGTGAGGCATAGACTCGCACCGCCGAGATATTGAAACTTAACCACCTGGCGAAGCAGTTGAGTTTCATGTTTGTAAGGTGAAACACGTGTTGTGCATTCTCGTATTAGCGGTCTTAGTTCATAGTTGTTATGCCTCAATCTGTGTTTACAGTACAACATAGGGTATTTATATACGATAATTATGTGAAAACAGAGTCTTGCAGAGAACTCCTTGGACAAGGCATGTCATAGTTCAGGGCTCCAAGTTCCGTGCGGAGCTTGGTACTAACTCTGAAGCATGCATTCTACTTCCTATTTCTTCCGCGGGACCTGTACGAAAGACTGCCATTGTCATGAACGCTTATAACAGGAGGAATCGAAATATAAAACAACGCACAAACAGGAGTAAAGCATTTATTAATTAATAGTTTTAACTGGTTTGCAGTATTAAATAATACCTCAAAAGATTTTAATCTGCAATATTTAATATTTGTTTGAAAAAAATTGAGAACCAACAGGCCTCTACGTACAAACAAAACAAAAGATAAGAATATGTTTAAAATGTTTATGCTTCTACACCATTTTAACAAACATGATTTTATAATTTTTGGTACAGGAAAAAAAAATTAGTGAGTATATTTATTGTTCCTTCTGTAGGAAAATAAATCACCTGTTTTCAGGGCGCTATTTCCCGGGCATTGTTATTTGACACATGACATTCTTTTTTATTTTATTTTGTATATAAAACTTTCCTCATTTAGAGGATTGCCACAAGGACAAAGTGATAGAGACAATTAATTTTTTAAATTGATAAAATGCATGTAAAAAATTCAAATTGTAATTTAAATATATTCTATGAAGTATAAATTTTGTAAACATGTTTTTTTTTAAATTTAAATTGATCCTCTAATGGCAGCGATAACAATTTTAGAAAGATACACTCTGTCCAAATCTAAGAAATTCCAAAATTTAGCTAAGAATCCTGGTACAGTATCTCTTGTCCCGATCATCAATCGTCTGACAGTTATGCTATCTAATTGGCATTTATCTATGTAATAGTCAGCTGTTGGTTCATATATGGCATTCTTTTCAGTCAACTTCCTCAGGTTGACTGCTATGAGTCTCAAAACGAATTATTAAATTTTAAAAGATGGTCTCAATGCAATAATATGTATTCGTCTATTACTCCCATTTACTAATTTAATATTAAAAATATAAAATTAATACCTGATAAACCAGTCGTCCTCATCTAAAACAAAGTTCTGTTTGAAAACTTCGTTAAGTAGTTAAAAATATGATGACCTTTCAAAACAATGTTTCATTTTCTGCATTTCAACTGGTATTATCGCCTCACTATGATGGTTGTCCGTTTATATAAAAGCGGATGGCGCGACGATTCTTGACAATGCGGAATTATCATAGTGGCGGTAGTCGGTATCTTTCTATTTAATTATATATAACACCTGCGGGGAAACAAAGCGAGCCGCTGGACAACCATCATAGTGAGGTTACAATACTAATGTTGTTGTATAAGTTGTACAACGGGTTCAGGTCTTTGGGCGTGTTCTTGTTGAGCAAATCGTTATTCTCAGCTTCATTTAAAATTTCTATGTTTTCTAGGACGCTAATCTTGTTGTTGTTATTCTGTCTGTGTAATATTGACATAGTATTATCGATTTTGTCGAACTGATGACCCGTTTCTAGTATATGTTTGGCAAAACTTGATTTTTCTTCGTTATTAATATTTTTTATGTTATGTTGACGTAAAAAACGTAATATAAAAAATACACAAAACACCTGTTCCTGTCTTGGATACGAGGGCACCAGGGAACTGTGGGAAATGGACGTCTGATCAAGTAGCTAAATCTGCAGCATCATCTGAGCTTCATTATTCATTTTGAAAGTGTACAATATCCTATGTTAAAAATAAACTGTTGGGCTATATCATCACTGATTGGAATGAACATTGGATAATGAGTGCAAATGGTGCTTTGTATAAAGAGCTTTTCTTTCCTACAGTACACCATAGGCTAAATATAAAACATTTAATTCGAAATTTCATTTTAACACAATTTTTGACTGGCCATGGAAAATTTGGAAATTATTTTAGGAGACAATATTAACCAGATAGTGATCATAATTGTAAATGTCAAGAATCAATACAATCTGTAAAACATGTTTTATTTGATTGTCCTGTATTCGAAAGACAACGATTCTGGTTAAACTTACTTTTAAATGTTGATGAGGCTTCTGCCTCAATGTGTGAAGTGATTTTTAAGATCCAAAATTATTATAAACATTTTATGAAATTAACAACACACATTCATAACAATATGTAGTATTTTCTAAGACACTCACAGACGATTTATGTAATTCAAAACACTCACTCAAAACCATAATATAATATTTCTGTTTTACAATGTATAGTATCCATCCATAGTAATTCTGCGCGAAGGCAGTCCTTCACTGCAATCATAGCATTTTCATGCTATGCTTGCAGCTTTACTATGGAATTGTAGGTGTGGTAGCTTCCCGTTGCTTTCCACACCGGTGAAAGATGATGATGATGATAATGATGATGAGGATGATGATGATGGCCATATGATTTCGGGGACTGTTTGGGCCTTAAAGTTTTACTGACATTTGTCTTACAGATGAGGAAAAACCCCGATAAAAACCTCACTCAGAAAAACTGCCCCGACCGGGGATCGAACCCGGGCCCGCTGCGTGACAAGGAAGCACGCAACCTCGAGACCACAGCGGTGAACCATGTATAGTATAATATTGTCATAATAAGCTACAACCTAACATGCCTTTGTGGTGAAATACGGTTTCAAAATATTTGGATATTCAATAATAATAATAAGTAATATTTGTTTAATGTTCAGTATATCTTGTGTTAAAATGTTTTGTTCTTCTACCGATGTAAAACTTATCGCAATTTTGAACTTTCGTTTATAAACGTCTTTATTTTCGTATTTATTTGTTACTTCAATTTTGTTTCATACGATGTTGTTGAGTTTGTTATTAGTTTTAAAGGCGATTTTTATGTTTTTGTCTTGTTTTGTCATCGAATTAGCTAATTTAACCGTTTCAAAATTGGCAGAGGTATTCTGTGCCAACAAATACGAAGGTTTGACTCTCGCAAGGTCTCCTTGCTGAACGTAACCATACTCATCACTGCGTTTGATGAGTGAAACTGAATCAAGTCACCAGTCCAGCGGAGCGCTCCTGGTACATATCGGAGCGCACCGTCTCACCGAGCAAGTGTTTTACATAGCTGCCTTACACGATTTCGAACACAATTTCCAAATTAAATCCACAAAATAGAGAGACCATTCGACGACTTGTAAACACATTTAGAGAAATGGGTTCTGTGCTCGGTAAGAAACCAACGGTGCTTACTGACAAAAAAAATTGATGAAATAGAAGAAAAATTGGAACGTTCGCCAATAAAATCCCTAAGACGACTTGCACAAGAAACTGGTGTTTGGAAAACTTTTACTTTTGAAACCACACAGAATAACTGTAATGCATGAACTTCAGCCACGTGATCCTGAGATACCAGGCTTTATCTGAGAATATCAAGCGCGGATGAATTATTCTATCATTAAACCAATTACAAAAACGAAACCTGGTTCCATTTAAATGAGTATGTTTCGTCGCAGAATAACAGGCATTGGAGTCAGGAAACCCCCATCGCATCCGTGAAAATCCTCTACATGACAAACGGATAGCAGTATGGTGCGCAGTGGCAATTATACGACCAATTTGTTTTATAACACAATTAATGCATAAATTAGCACAGATGACATACTGAAACCATTTGTTTGAAGAACTGACTGATATTTACTGTCGATATAAATATTTCTAGCAAGACTCTGCAGTTTGTCTATCGCTGATGTCGGCTAGTAGAACGTCGCAGTAGTCAAAATGCGTCATCACTAATGTTTGAACTCCAAACTTCATTGCAGGATAAGCCTAGAAAGCCTTTAGCCTATCAGCCGGCTGTTAGCCTCAAATCCACATGTTATCACAATGGTATACGATCATCCAGCTAGTGTAGGGGTGACATGTGACCATGTTGGATCTCCCAGCCGTTATAGCTGCTTTTCTCGACCTCGAGTCGCTACTTTTTGTATGCCTCATGATGCTGGGAGGGCACCGGTCCCAAACTAGCCGAAATTCCATGAGAAAATTTCTTCCCACATGGAGACCTGAACCAACGCAAGTCCCGTAGCTCTGCAACAAGGCATCTTGCCTTAACCACTCGACTACCGCGCGGGACCTAATGTTTAAACTAATATTATTTTAAGAGACGCTTTAGGGAATGCACTATAATTAACTAACTCACTGGATCATGATCGCCTGGATATAATCTTTCCATACATCCCTATCCTTAGCAATATTTTCCAATCATCACTCTGGTTTACCTACAAGAAGATTCCACGCACCTCTTTCATTCTAGAGAATGTATTATAGAGAATATATTTCTATATGTTTGTTTTATTTGGGTATTCCAATTTATGTTAGATTTCAGATAAAACCCCACATTTTTTTAAAATATTGCCATGTGGATTTTTATTGTTCTAACTGATGACCTGTATGTTGCTATTATAATACAGTAAAACTTGTTCAAAGCAGAATCGCATGGGACCAATTTTATTCCACATTAGACAACATTCCGCATTATAAAAAATAAAAATTATTAATCAATCATAAATTATGGAGCACTGTATATGTATTTATATTAATTGTAGTTCCGCTACCGTTGAAAAGTGAAGTATAGTTTGTACGAGCGACTTCGACGGTAACGCGCGAAAAAACAGTCCCGTTTCGTCAGCGTTAAAAAGTCTCTTAGGCGCGTATCCTGATATAAAAGTATACTGTTTGGTTTCCACTCACTAACTATACTTTCGTCCACATCCTTTGATTCCCCGCAAATTTCATTCCACACTACATTGCGTTGTTTTTTAAAACTATTCACAATCAAACTAAAGATGTTTTAAAATAGTTATTCCCTAGGGATATAGGAACATCTAGAGCTTGAGTTTGGAATCGGTCCGGAAATTTGGAGTTTTTTTTTTATCGTGGACTTGTGAAACACTCTCACACTTCGTTGATTTCTGAGTTTTTTTTTTATTTATCTTCAATCACTTTCAATTTTTCATTTAATGACAATGAGACATAAGATTTAGCTATATTTATTCCGTAAATAAAGAACGCTACCTGTGAAAGATAGTATACAATCGCTCCCTGTGAAAGATAGTATACAATCGCTACCTGTGAAAGATAGTATACAATCGGTCTCAAATGTTTAACTAATTTAAGATTTTACAGTGCATTGGTTATTTGTTAGGCAGATGTCGCACGACAAATATTTGTTAAACGAACCTATATTTCGTAAATCGGGCGTGCAGTGAGGCCGAAAGAAAATTTTAGATACAGGTAGAAACTCTACTTCACCCGGGGGCAGGAATCATCATTTATTGTTAATTCACCTAACGGGAATTCAATGAAGTGGAAACTAATTTATTTACCTCTATATATTTCCGTGTTATAAGCATTTTCGTTCATGAATTGTGCAGAAATGTCCTTCCGTTTCCGCGTTGGACTTATTCCGTTTTATACAAAATAAATACACGTAAAATTACTATTAATTTGTCGGGACCAATAAATTTGCTCACACAGATTTCCGCATTATTCACGTTCCGGATTAAACACGTTTTACTGTATTATAATTATTTATACGTTTCTTCTGTATTAAAATGTATGCATTGTTTTTTTTACTGTCTATTATTTTAATATATTTAAGACATACTTCCTAAAGCTGTCTGTTTACGTTGCAGCGTTGTTCAGACGGAGGTTCTAAGGTTCTTTGCTTTATACTAGTTATGTTTTGGTAATTGCCATATTGTATTCGTATTTGTTTTTTATGTTTGGAATAGACCTTAGTTAAACTTCTTGTAGGAAAGCCAGATGGAAAACGCCCAGTTGGTAGACCAAGAATGAGGTGGGAGAACAACATTAACTATCATTTGAGGGAAGTAGATTATACCGAGAATGATTGGAAAGCATTAGCTCAGGATAGGGATGTATGGAGAGCTTATGTCCGCGCGGCCATGAACCTTCGGGTTCGATAGTGCCAGTGAGTTAGTTAGTTAGTTAGTTAGTTATAG